>QANY01012648.1:0-65633 GCA_003255025.1 Datisca glomerata | reverse complement strand
GGGGGGGGATTGGTGAGGCAAAATTAAATCACCAATAGCTAGCCCAACCAAGTTCACTGTGGGTGATCTAAGTTAAATGCTAGGAATGACAGCTCCAACAGATTATTAGCGAATTCAGGACGGGAAATGGTAGATGAAGACAATGGAGGGAATATGAGAGCAGCAGTCTTTTGATACTTCCATCTTTTAGGGTCGACATATGTCTTCAGTAACCCTCTGATTATTAGCTCATCTGATTGTTTCAAAGGCCTCGGAAATTTGTCTTGCTCAAATAGGGTGATGGTTCAAAAATTCATTTTGGGATGGGTAAATATTTGGGCTGGCAATTGTTCTTTCCAAAATTAATTTTCTGATATCGTATAGTGCTTCTCTAGAGTCTTGATCATAATGTTAGTTTTCGGGATCTAATCATTTCTACTATTCCGGTAACTTGGAACCTTTCTTTTAGAAGAAATTTGCAGCTCTTGGAACTTATCTTCTATAGTTGATAAAAGTGTTTGGAATCCTGATAGTTATGGGCTTTTTTTCTACATGTTTCATTTGCCTATAATCTTATTTGGAAATCTTTTGTACCTTGAAAGTTCAAAGGTTACGATGTTATTTTGTTGTTGTAGACTTGTAGTTTTGGGTATATATCATGTGATGTACTTTACCTCCCTATTGGTGTTTAATGTGTAAAGCTGACTTCGAGACTCGTAAAAGTATTTTTCTTTATGTTGCTTATTCGCTTTGGTAAAATCCAACAATATTTTTCATACAAGACTTTGAAAGAAGACTTTATGGAGATGTCCAGTTATTCCATATGTTAGGCTTTATGGTTGGAACAAAATTAGAGAATGTTCTCTGTGAGGAGGTCAATGCAATTTCATTAGAACAGTTTTCTGGCGTGTTTTCCAAGTCCAAAGTTTTCAAGGATGACTTGTTTTTCTTAATTTTTAGGAGTTGTCAATAGTTGTTACTTGTTAGTCTTTTTTTTCTGTCTAGGTTGTGAAGACTTCTTGTTCTCACATACTTCTTTTTAATAGCTTCTTCTTTTATGAACTTTCAGTTTCCTATTAAAATATTCTCTCATTCATAGGAACTATATATTCTACTTCACATAATTTCAATTTTCACCATTTTTATCCAATTCATATCACATTTCATTATTTATATTCAATCGCGTCATATCTTTTCTATACGTTTCAAAATAGTTTTTCTCTAGAAAAAGGTTGAACGTCAAACCTAACAGAGGTAGATACATATGTATTTCCAAAATCCAAGGATAAAGAACATGTTGAATATCCTGTCATCTGCTCTATGCACCATTGTTTTAATGATAAGCAATATGCACCATTGCTTTAATGATAAATCTTTTTCGGGATTATCTAATGACTCGTGGAGCTGAATGTCACGTCTTCGTTCATAATAATAACAATGCAAAATCCTCAAAAACCTCTTCCAGTTGTCTACGACAACAACGAGGAGACCCATAACTAGGAACTCTGACAATCTTCGACCGAGTAGACGTCAGATAACAACACAAGAGACAGACATACCTTCACATTTTGGTGAAATCCTTGATACAGAATCTTGCCTGCTATCCTCACGCAAAAGCTGCAAATCAGAAAATGCCATTGCTTTCATTTAGAAAGAAAGAGGTATTACAAAAATTAAAGCAGTCAACTAACGAAGCAAGTTGATTGAATATTTCATCACATTGTAGCCACGGCAAGGACATCACGTCTGAAATGAAAATTATTTGAATGTCATAACTTATGCCACGCACCTTGCTCCTTCTCATTGGATTTGAATCAAACCTTATTTAAAGTTGAAAGCCCCAAGTTCCCTTAGAAAACCAAGGAATTTTATCTCCTGTCATATTATCATATAGATAACTAGCTAACAATTTACCTTCTCATCTTGAACGAACTCTTTACTTAAATCTTCTGGATCTTCACCAGCATGTTGATTAACTCTATCCATAATTATTCCCTTGTCACTGGATTTTTCCTTCAGAATCCTAATATTGCTTTTCGTTCTCCTCCGGGGCGGAACTGACTTCACAGCAACAGAATCCCGACTATCAGACTCGGGGATCGGAAGAGTGTCAGAGCCATCAATAGCGCCAACACCAGCCATGGACAAAATAGCTGATTTTCTATTAAGCCTCATACTTTTCTCTAAAGCACCACCCATATACGCATGACATTTTAGCCATTTGAGAATTTTACACCCCACGTCTGGAACCAGGTTATCACCCTACAGGAGGAAAGACACTACATCACCTACAAGAATGTTTAAAAATAAATGAAAGTAGATCCAGGAACTAAGTACATAAGAAGCAATTATTCTCAGGCATTACATCAAGTTTTGCAACTAATGCCTCAGGTGAGATGCCAATTTCTGAAGCTACATCATTCACATTGACTTTTCCTCGATCAATCAACTGCAATAACAAACAATACATGGGGTAAGCCACAAATCAACTCTTACTAAAAACCTCAGCTCATACATTAAACACTGAGAGAGAATCAAAGAAGTACCTTTTTCAATATTGGGGCAAATTTAAGGGAATCGGATAAGTTAACATCGTGAACTTCCTTCTCCATGGATCCAAGAATAGTCGAGTGTTGTGCATCACTATCTTCTGATATAAATCCCACATTTGATCTGGAAGTGGTCAAACCTGTATCTAATAATTCACTATCACCTGAAATGTCTGAGGTATCAAGAGAATCCATAGAAGCCAAAATGCTATCTCCATTCCGCCGGCCAACGACCAACTTTTGAGGTCTATTGATTGAGAGTGTCACCGGAAGGTGATTGACAACATGGGAGTTGCTAAGAACGGGTTCAGAAAGATCCCCTAATTGTTGATCACTGCTTATATCCAATGCCGAGTGCTTCGAGCAAAATGCCCGAAGCTCAACCTAATATGCACAGTTTTTTTATGAATTTTCAGTTACACAATATTATAGAGACAATGCTTAAAATCATAGAGCGAAAAGGTGAAACCCAAAGAACAGCAGAGAAGCAGGGTTAATTGCAATGATATCAACAGACTATAGTATACTATACGAAAAGGTCGAGCTTACATTATCACACCCATATTTTCCCCAAACCTCCATTCTTTGTCCAGCCTCCCTTGCACAAATAGGATGGAAAGAAGTTCTGCAAGTTCCTGTGAGCAATCATCCAAACAATGATTACATTTAAATATCCTCTATAAAGTACTATAAAACCCTGTAGACAGTAAGTACATAAGTATAACAAGGAGAGAACGACATGGACACACACAAATAGAGAGAGAGAGATGCATAAATACATATAAAGAGATTAGAGGGGGAAACATCATCAAATGTGCTCCAGACTAGTTGTATGTAAACAATTTGTATTCAAATAGTGAAACTGACCAAATGTACCATTATAGACGGTTATAACTTAACTTTCGCAAAAGAAAACACGGACAAAACCGATGAACCAAAAGATAAGGAAAAGGATAACATATTGAAGGTTTGCCGATTTGAAAGCTTCTGAAGAAATTAAAATCAAGTTATTACGAACTCAAATAAGTCATAAAACCAGTCAACCATTCAGCAGAGACAAGACATTTTAAGAACGTTTAATGGCAACTACCCTATAAAGAACAACAGAAGTAATTATGTATAATCTCATCTGCTGACCAAAAAAAGGTATAATCAACGGTCAACAAATCCATTGGCTTCAAAACTGAACATTTGAATCCAAATAGCGAAGATCAACGCCAACCGAGTTCACAATGACAGTAGACAGAAAACCTGTTTTTATCCAAATTTCATTTGGAAAGATTATACCACATCTGTTAACCACCAATAAAGGATCACATGGAAAAGCAACTGACTCCAAGAAAGTTCATGATAATAATTAATACGAGTGTCAAGCCGAAGCTTCTTAAAGCTCTCTCCTTCATATTAATCAATTGTGCATTACTTGTGTTACGGTCAGATCTCCATTCCGAAATTACTTTTACTTGTTCGGTAAAAGTAAAATGGTAGAATTTCATAAAGACCAGGATTAACCCCAAAAACCCATTCTCTATATAATCTTAAAGACCAATCATTCTCTAGAATAGATCGAGTCAGTACAATCATTCTTTCACCAAAATCCACAGAAGATCCCATGCAAGAAACCTAGAAGAACCACCGGTGATATACAAACCAAATTTTTGGCTCTGTTCTTTTAGCCTTCTTGGTCATGTATTTATATGACTTTTATTGAGTCCTCCCTTCTGATTTTTATAACTCAATTATACAATTACTATTATTTGTTCTTTCAGGTATTTAATAAAAAGATCCAAAAGTACAGAAACACATGGTTTCACTCTCATTGGTGGTAGAAAAACACAGAAAAATCCTAGAAAAAATAGATGTAGAAGGAGAAGAAGCTCCATGCTCTAAGTGAAGAAGAGAATATAATTTTCTCCTCACTGTTAAAAGGAACATGGATTTGTTGATTCATAGTTCCTACTTAATTTTATGCTTTCAAAACGAGGAATAAAATGAATGTGAGAAACATCCTTCAACATAGACCGATAGGTCTGCTTGGAGTTTGCACACATTCCATAACCCCCTTCATTCAAACATTTTTTTCAATATAGACTGATAGATCAAGCATTTCTTTCTTCACATGTAAACCAAGCTATTATAAAACTCAATACCATGCAGATACCTTTATGAACCCTTATCTGACTGTTGCCTATTACACTACAAGAAGACTTATTTTTCTCATATATCACACAAAATATATTATACGATAAGTACACAAAATATTAACAAGTCACAACCATGTCACCTTTAACTTAGAAACAGTGATGAGTTGTACCTACTCTTTCTCTGGGTTCTTTTGTGAGAATAATACTATAACACCTTTACGAAGCTATGGAACATTAACAAGTAATTGACATGGCATTGCCAATCAAACACTTGGATCTGTCCCTTCGATACAAGTAGAAGACATTTGTTCAAATCAATCGCAAGGTATATGCCCGCCGAGAGGGAGTTTTACTAAGAAGAATAATGAATAATGTGGAAAAACAAAAAAAAATGATGTAGAGTATGATGAGACACCGGACGGATTGAATCAGACACAAACACACACAGACAGAGAGAGAGGGAGTTCTTCCGATGGAAATGACCGTAGCGTAATGGTCTAATAGGACGAGGGAAATTATGCTGATGAAGGGAGGGGCAAGGGGTGTAGAAAGAGAAGGGTGTAATACTTGAAAGAACAAGGGGTGGTATTTTGGGTAGTTTGAAGAAGTCATTGGGCGGAGACGGTGTTAGCTCATACCATGGTTTTGACAGGAATGGATAATCCCCAAAAACTATTCCTAGGGCTTACATATTCCCAGGCATACAAACAATAGTCAATAGTCTTGCGTAATCCAGGACAATTTAATCTATTTCCATGCTTGCGTACCAAATGTACCATCAAGATGTTTTTTTATAATATGCCACAAGTTCCAAACAGTATAATCTCCGTGCATTGAGCAGGATAGGAAAAGAAGAATGGTATAAAGGAAGGGAACAACAAAAACATACCATGACTGCACCGAAGGCAATAGCCAAGTTTCACCTTGCATATGTTACACAGTAATTTTCTCCTTGTTTCATTAATTCCTTCAACATTCCGTATGGGCTCCATCTCATTCAAATCCTCCATATAGACCTCCGGCATCCAAAGACAACAAAACAAATGAGCGAAGTCCACAGACCCACCATTTTCACCTATCTTATGGACAGGTTTGAGAGCACCACCTGACTTCGGGCAAAGAACGCAAGGGTTTACAGCGTCACTGCTGTCAGCCTTTTGCCTACACCATGTACATTGCCAAGACAGATCAATATCCTCTTGCCAACCATAGCACTTCCGGTGAATTGCCACCTTACAACTACTGCAAACAATTAAACGGTTTATTTTTTTGTCCCTAGCATCCATAGAGCAAACGTGGCATAAAATTGAACTTCCTTCACAAGGACAGGCAATCAAAAGTTTTTCCAACCCAGCGTCCTCACCTAAAAGCTTCCTTTTCTTTGAAGGGCGCTCTGAAGTTAGAGAAACCTTATTCCTACAACCTAAAAGCCACTCTAAACCGTGGGTAAAATTCAAAAGAGAACGGGCCTTCACTTCCTCAGATAAACCATCAGTTTTCCCGTTGTCAATTTCCATGTTCATCTGATCCTCGTTGTCCTCCTCTTTAACAACGAGCCTAGTTGCATCCCCACCGTTAACATTCTCACTACCAACTGCCTTTAGCCTTCGAGCATTTCCTGATGAAGGAATTAAAAAACACTTCCTAGCAGCTAAAGAACTCAAAGAAGACACCTCATACAAACTGTTTATGTCAGTAAATGTCAAGTCTCTGAAGTACTCCTCGGCTTCCACCCAAAAGTTGGAAGTTCGTGGCCTCTCACCAGAAGACACCTTGTCTGCGCCTGAATGAGTCTTCTTATGCCTTTTTCTACTTTCGGCATGCCTAGAAAGGAAGCTTGCCAACCCAGTGGGCAAAGTGAGCACAGCTGAAGCTGAGGTTCCCTCTGCTTCATCAAATGGAGAACGCTCGCATAGAGCCTTCCTAGCCTGCGCGTAGTAATCAAGATATGATGAAGACGGCTGCTCGGGAATCTCAGGTTGGGTCGCTGGAACTCTGGCCGGAAACCTAGAAACAGGGCAAGTCTTTTCCTCGGTGCCGCAACCTCCTTCCGCACCCCTACCCATCATTTTCTTCCGCCGTTGACATCGGCCTGCAGTCATAACCCACAACAACCACAGGCACTGCCACCACTAGCGCATTCCATCTCCCGGAACCGTAACCCTTATCCAAACCGTAATATTAACCAACCCGTGTCTTTCCAGGACCTCGTTTACCTAAATGTCCACGCACGGAAATTTTCAAATATACAAAACAAAAGCCCTAACCCTAACCCTGACAAAATTCCTAATTCCACACTTCGGTTGCAGAAGATTGCGAGAGAAAGCAGAGTAAGTGGGTACTACAATTAGGGTTTTCAGTTATATTCTGTATTCGTATTCTGTTCTGATCCCTTTTCCTTTTATCTTATGTAATTCTTTTGTTTTTCTCGCAGTTCGATTTCGCTTTCATGGGGACGAGAGAGAAAATCATAGAGAGAGAGAGACGCGATTTTTTGCAGGCAGTGATATTTTTTATATGTGGGATAATATCAGATGCAGTGATCAGGATGTTTGCACTCCAGAAGCACCCATCTTTTGACACGTGTGCTAATATTATTGGAGCGCTTACATAAAATAATATAGCAGGTCAAAATTTCACAGTTGGCGAATTATCAGTTTTTTTTTCTTTGTTGAATAAGATTATCAGTTTTCTTTTTTTCTTAAACAAGATTATCACCTGTTTATTTACGAGATTATCAGTTTATCTTAGTGCTTAAGCATCTATGTCCTATTCGTTTTTTTATTTGGTTAAAAGACATTATTGTCCCTTAATTTTATTTAGCTCAGTTACATTTTAATTCTATCACTTTAAATATTAGTGTGGATCGAGCATTAAGAGAAGGTTAATGACACATTATTAATGAACATCTTAACTTTTCTTAAAAGTTCAAACTTATTTATTTTTGTTCTCATGATTTCTTATTGGTATATTTAAAAAGTAGTAAAAATAAATTTACATGCTAGACACTTTACCATAATATGTTTTATGTATACCAAACACACTTTACTATTATATTTTTTATGTATAACCACAATAATTTTAATTTAGTTTTTCACTATCTTTAATCTATATTTATAATCTATAATATATTAAAAGTTGAAAGTGTGAAATGATTTTTTTGGACTATTTTGTCCATCTTCATTTCTACTAATTCAAAACTGCATTTGAAAAGTACATTTGGCGTATTTTTATTTGCTTATCAAATAAAGATGTGTCCAAATGTATCAATCGAAAATTGATTTTTGAAATGTGATTTTTTAATTGTGAATGAAAAATGACTTTTGAAATATAATTAAATGAGAATTGACTTTTGAAATATTGTATTCATTCACGTAATAACTCTTGCATTCACGTGTTTTACAATGGGTTCATACATTTATCTTAGTTTAGTTTTCTCATTAATATTTATATTAAATATGATTAAATGAATAAATTAGAGAAAAAATATCGTATATAAAAAAGTGTCCATGCAATAAGATATTTTTTATCTATTATATTTTTTTTGTATTTAGTTATAATTATATTATAAATATACAGATTTTTATTCATGAATGACGTTGATACTAACTAAAAATAATATGTGCAACTCAGCACCCCTTTCCCCAAAAGAAAGAAAATAAAAGAGAACGGTTAATTAATCAATTAAAAGATAATTTTGTATTTTTTCTCCTCGCGTAGATTAAAAATAAAAGTGAACCGTTAAATAAAAAAACAAAACTGTACAGTTAAATCAAAAGAAAAATGTGAACGATTAATTAAACGTAATCCCACATCTCATTTCCTAAAGAAAATAAAATTCAGCCTCTAGGAGCTGTTTGGTGTGAATTATACTCAAATAAAACTTATTTTTCAATATTTTTTGTTAATATCTTATCACCTAAATTTATTATTAAACTTATTCAACAACTTAATTTTCTTAATATTCTTAATTAAAATGCACCAAATGCGATAAATTTTAATCTTTTATTATAACCGTGCACGAGTAGAGAGAAAGTATGAGAGTTTTGGATCCTTTTATTTTAGAATCTTCTATTTCTCTCTCTCCCTCTCATGTTTTTCTACATCCATGGTACACTTAAAAGTGTGTAACGTAAAAAATGATACGAGTTAAGCACAAGTGATTAAACCCACACCAATACCCAATAATCGCATATTTCCAGTTAAATTAATCCCAAATCCCTATACAACGTATATCTTTGACCAAACAATAGAAATCTCCCTGTGAAACATCATAATCGTCCATTTAAAAGGTCCTGATTCTTGAAGTTCTAATAGTGGTCAAGTTTCACCTGAAAGATGTATGAACAACTCACACATGGAGCTCAGTTTACTAACAGATATTTAATCGACATACACATATGAGACAAAAAGTTTCCAAGTCCTTAATCAACTCTAATTAGATGCATTATCTGTTAAACTAGCATTGCACTACCCAAAGTATTAAAAATAAAGGCTGTGAATCAACAAGAATTAAACTCTTAAGTGATTTTTTTAATTTCCTTTTTTTGAAGCATCATTAACCCTTTTTCTTGTAGAATAAAACCTATTGAAAAGGAAAAGAAAGGACCAAAATACACCAAAATATGTGATCCTAATGGCATCTTCCAAAGAAGACCAAAATGGTAAGCCCCAATCCGACCTTTTCCCAACCATCAACCCTCAAAAATTTTCCCTAAAGGCAGGCAGGATTTGAGCACCTGTAACTTATTGCACTAGTTGCAAACTATTCAACTAACACCCCATCCATCATCCTCTTCGAACTCGATTCATAAACTTTTCTTTCAAAACAAAACAAAAATAAAGAAAATGGAAAAAAAATCTAACCAAACTGCCATGTAAAAAATTGGGACTCTTGCTAGTAAGGTAGGATGAGGTAAAAGAAATCAAGCCTCAGATTCCGAGCCAGAACTTAATTGAGAGTGAGAACCACCAACACTAGTGCATTGAGATTCAGGCAGCACCGGTAAGCCTCGGCACACTTTTAAAGATGGCTTCAGTTTCATGTACTGCAAAACCCACAAGCATTATATTAAGAAGTATGAACTAATGAAAAAGACTATTTCTTTTAGCTTTCTAACCAGCCCTAGAAACCCACAAGCATTATATTAAGAAGCATCAACTAATGAAAAAGACTATTTCTTTTAGCTTTCTAACCAGCCCTAGAAACCCACAAGCATNCGCCCCCCCCCCCCCCCCCCCACTAGAAGACAGAAAAAAACAAAACAGAAACTCCCCCTATTCACAAACACACTTTGAAGAAATGCCCGAAAAAACACACTGGCCAGTGTCCCCCAATCAATATAAAGTTACCCCACAAATCTAGCAGCTACCCTCTATCAAAGCAAGAAAATTAAAGTTCTGCAACAAAGCAAAGTAGTTTACCTCCTGATAAAAAGCACTGATCTCTTCTTCTGTAAGGCCCTCATCATCACCAGCGTTTTCTTCCCATCCAAGAGAACGAAGGAATGCAGCCTCTTCTTCATCTGGATCTACTGCTGTAATGGGGATCGCATTTTTCTCTCCAATGTCAGAAAACCTATGACCATCTTCAGAATTATCACCATTGCTAGACACCTCAGCACCATTTTCAATGATGGAACTTGCAGGACTGTCAACTACCCCAGTTACTTCATCAGGCTTCTCCAACATGGGAGACGGATTAGAAGGGCATGAATCACGAAAAGCAGTGCAAACACTCATTGAAGTCTTCTTCTTTATGAGATTAAAGAAGTCGTTACGGCTCTGGACAAGAGAAGGGAGTCTCTTTTCCAAATTTGATCCCGATTTCAGATCTACAGAAGCTATCTTATGCTCCATAGAGGACGAGTTTAAGTTGTTTGGGCTCCTCAATGGAGCAGATGCAATTGAAGGAGCAACAGCAAGATGGCTATTTGCTGCTGCAGCTGTACTATTCGCATTACCGGTTGGGCTAGAGGTATCTTTTGGAGTAAGGGAGACACCATTTTCCCGAACGGGTTTGAGAACAAGAAACTTCCCATGAGACGCCTTTGAAGCATCAGATTTAACATGTCCACCACGTAAGGGATAATTAGCATGGTGCACCAGTGAGAGCTGCTGTTGCCCACTTTTGACGGCCACATTCAGCTCACTGGTTCTGGATGGTGTTTTGGGCTTTAATTTATCAGATGTGAGAACCTGACAACAAAAAGCAAATGATCAACAAATCTCAAACAAAAAAAGAAAAAGACGGTTTGTATTGACTAAATCATGATAACTAATAATGAAAGTGGGCATTTTTGTAAAGCGCAGTGCAATAAAACGTCAATGTTGAGCACATATGTCCCAAGCACAAGATTGTATTGACTAAATCATGATATTAATTACAAAACTTGAGATAATAGAAAATAATGCTCATGGATTTTCTCCTGACGATGAAAGATACCATAAAAAATAAATAAGATGACTTCCAAACTAGAATGTATTGGCATGGTTATACCCATGGCAGAAGAGTCCAATTTTCAGTTAACTCAACTTATTAAGAAAAAAGAGAAACGAAATGGAGGGTTCTTCTTTCTCATTCCCTCCATTTTTGAAGGATGAAATGTAATTATTTCACGATTCTTGCCTTGCCTTAGCCATTTTCTCCCATCCAGAAGGAGGAAGAAGAAACATAAACAAGAAAAGGAAAGCTTCCAGCAATCTAGCAAGAATCAATTGTACGTATCAAGTGACTATTGAGTACCTAGTGTTCAGCAAGACTCATCAACAAACTCAAAGTCATTCTTATATAGTAAGCTGCCAATGAGCTACCATGCATCCCAATTCTATCCATCATGGCATAATTTTTTTTTATCAATATCCATCATGGTATAATTGTTTTAAGTAAACACCTCGCCTCTAGTCCACAATGACCAAAACAGATACACTCAAACACTGACTTGGAAGATCCTAAGACCTAAATATTGTCTATAAATCTAATTTTTTTAATATATAATTGAGCGCCAACAGCTGCAGACAGCTCAGTTCATTGACTTGAAGTAGAACAGTCATCTTTCATTTATTATCGATGAAGTCAAACTACCATATCCTAAATTCTAAGATTTTCTTTTGTCTCCATCTACCAATGATGTTTTTATTTAGTGTTACGTTAAATTACCACAATGTTCCAAGCACGATCTACACATTCAGCCAAAGAAAGCAAATAATGCAAACAAACCAAAGAATGTATGCAACAAACAAGTCAGAAACTACAAAAAACTAAAACTCCCCCTACCGAAGCTTTTGGCATTGATGGTGTAACAGGTATTAGCTGCCTTGACTGCTTAATAGCCAATTCCTCAAGCCTCTGTGTCTTGATAGATACCTAAAACGTACATAACACCTAAGATTAGCAAGTAGATATTGTGCACAAACACATTATGAGGTATAAATAAGTACCTCAGTTGCATGTGGAGCAGACCGAGCTCGTGACGGAGCCTGTGCCAATGCTTCAGCCATATTAAGACCAGTCGCTGTACATGAATTATTAGGACCAGTTTGTTGAACAGATGAGGATCCTGTGTTAGTGGCACTGCCTCCAATTATCGTGGGGACCTCCGCCAGAGCAGAAGTCCACCCCTCCCCACCAATCGCATTACTGAAAGGCAGGCTCTGAGCAGCTGTGCTCAAACCAGGAGATGATACTCTCCCTATATCTTGAGGTCCTTGTTTATCTTCAGTTCCAAGTGACGGGAAATCCTTATCAAACACGGCCTTTTGAATGCTACTAACAATGCTCGACCCAGGAAGCACACCATTACCATTATTGTGAGTACTACTAAAATTGCTTTTTGATTCCGCGATAACTCTTCGGGGGAATAGCTCTCCTTGCTTTCTGGACACCATTGAATTGGAACGCCGTAAAATGTCCTTCTCTGATCTGCTGGAGAACATGTTCCCCAGCGGGTCAGAACTGTCACGGTCCCATGAATCACTAATGCTTAACCTCTCTTTTTCCTTCTCCCGATCCTTCTCACGATGACCCCTATTAAAACTACTGTACGCATGCTTTGAAGAACCATTACTGGAACCCCTCCGTGAATTTGACGAAGATGTTCGGTCCAGAAAAGCAGAACGTGGAGCATCAAAATCGCCAATGTTCTTGGAAGTTCTATTCCTTATCTGATGAGCTAGAGATGGGGCATCTGTATGACAATGGTAACACGGTATTTACAAACTTTCAAGAATCAAAATGGCAGATTCATAAAGTAATGCGAGAAGAAGATTCATTGAGTTAAAAAACACACTCGCATGCCGGCAACACACATACACATACATATACATAGATATATATATATATATATATATATATATATATATAAACAGTAAAGGGTAACACTTCATAAAAACCAAGAAAAAAATACCTGAATGAGACGAAGATGATGAGAAATGGTGTGTTGAACTGCCACTCCCGGTACTACTTCCAGTACTTCTCAACCATTCTGGAACGAATGTAGGTTCACTTCTTTCCATAACGAATACTTAACATCATCAGATATAAGAATATACCAGTTCTCACCTTCTTTGCCACCCCCGGCACTTTCCCAACATCATAATCCTTCTAACGTGATTCACCAAGTCACAACCCTAATCTATATCTCTCAGCCAAATGGCTACACTTCTTTTTGGTCAGTAGCCAAATGGCTACGATAACTCAAGAAACTTCAAATACGAAAGAGATACAAATGCACGGTGATGTTTGAAATCAGTTGTTATATATATCGCGACTAGGGGTGTATCCACAAAGAATATCTTAGATTACAACACGTGAGCAAACTCAGAGGTTTAAATTTTGCGAGTCTCAAAACCACAACTCTTCACTATCACCTCCAATTGAACAAGAAACTGCGAGTTCTTCAACTACAAGGAGTACCTATGATTCACGTATCATTGGATAAGTAAAACTTAAGGCAAGTCCGAAACCAGAATGTGAAAACAAGAGCAACACAAAGGAGAAGGCGCGTGGTATCATTTACTAGACAATGGCGTTAAAAAGTTCGTCTCTACGCCTCCATTTTCAATTAAAAACTGAGTCGATAACAATACACTCATAAGACCATCATCTCCTATTTATGGGTACGCGAATGAACGGTATGGTATAACTACGATGACGACGAAACAAAACTCAATTCTAGAGCAATACTTCAGTGACGTAAAACAGTTTAATCAGGGAACAAACCCTAAAGAAAGACAAGATAATCAGAGTCCGAACGCCACCGTAGGCTAGAAATTTATAAAGCCCTAAAGGACCTGCAAGTTCTTGTACTACTTCCAGAACCAAAGAGCTAAAAGCAATGGAAAAAACAGATAAAAACCAAAGAGGAAATCCCAGAGTACAAAAAGTGGAAGAGACCGAGAAGGATAGAGATAGGAGAGAGATGATAGAGAACAAACCCTACCCGAAGTGATTGATGAAGAAAACGAAACGTAACCGTTTCGATAACCGCTTCAGGGTATTCGCAATCTGAAGGGAGAGAGTATGAGAGTGCAAATAAAGAAAGCGGCAGGGAAGAGATGGATGTAGGGATTGGAATTGGGAGGGAAATGGAGGTTTGAGTTTGGGGGGAATAGTAAATAGGGTTTTTGTTTGTCTGCGTGCAATGCGAGGAAGAGAAGGACAGAGAGAGCCAGCCAGCGACACAGAGAATGGTAGAGAGAGAGAGAGAGAGAGAGAGAGAGAGAGAGAGAGAGACCAAGAAAGGGCGAAATTTCTGTTAGTTTTGGATACTGGGAATGAAACGTATGAAGAATAGCCTCGCTCTACCTATTTTCCACAAAAGAAAATAAAAAAAATTATTTTAGATTTTCTATTTTTTTATCCTCTTCTTTTTTTTGGCATTCACCAGCAGATTAGTGTTTGATTATGCAACTTTTTAAATCGACATATATATGTAGAAAATATTCTAATTGTTAATTACATTTACATGTCGTATCATCTATTAATATGTCAATCTTATATTGTAGTTTATCGAAATAAATTTTTGAATGTATCACTCCTATTATATTTTATGGAAATTAATTTTGAATGAAAAATTTAGTTATCTTATCCTCAAGAAATAAAAGAGAACAAACTACTTGTTAATAACATAGTAGTTTTGTCACTGCAATGTAGAATTTGTAGAAACTGAACTCTAAAGCCTAGATAGACAAAGTCTCAAAATAACCAACGGAGTAAATAGTATAGTCAACACAAGTGTTTAGTTTAACAACAAGAGTCAACTTATTTTGATTAGTATGTTGGCTCAATTATTTATGGGACAGGTGCACAAATTTATTCTTGAGCTATTTAGCAGTAGCAAGCTTGTCAAAAAATAAGTATAGCGATTACTATAAGTTTTCATTTTGAACTTTTATCCATCAGCAACTGATGTAAAATAACAAACTTATCATCATGAAATAAGCTTCAAAAATATCACATATAAAAGTATGTGGTTTAGTTTAAAAAAACAAGCTTAAACATGTGTCATTTATTATAATTTGTGTGACTTTGGGTCAAGCTTCAACAAATAAGTAATTATATTTGATTAATGTTAGTCATTTCTAAGCTCGTGTTCTCTATCCTTTTATTAGTACTAATCATTTCTAAATTCAAGTACTCTAGCATTTGATTAGTGTTAGTCATTTTTAAATTCATCTCCTAGCATGTTTGATTAGTGTTACTTGACAAAATTTTCTCTAGTTACATTGCACTGGAGTATAAGAAGCCAACAACAAAGTAATCAGGAAATGGATAATAGTTTGTTGATGTTCTCCCTCTTCATACAACCCTTACAACTTTTTTCATGTAATAATATTTATTTTCTATTTTTGGCAATCATGCCAGCTATTGATACATTTCAATATTTTAAGCCTTCATGTTTTTTATAAAATATGAGAATTGATGTTGATTCTATCAAAGTAATCTTATTAGCAGAAATGGCTTGGATAAGTTTTTAGTCGACTACAGGTGTTGGCTCTGGTAGAAGACTTTTTTATCCACATATTAACTTACTAGATAATCATAATTGGAGACCATCTGACAATGATTTACTTTAAAGTGAACTATGATCGTTTCTTTTTTTGAAATATGTGCAATTACCCATCGATTTACGTAAGGAAGTTAAGTCTATATATGATGTGTCAAACTACTAGTTGGTTTATTTCTTATTTTTTTCTTATTCATCACAATGTACTTGTAGTTTGATTGATAGAGATAGAGTTATTGTTGAAAGTGTGTTTGACCATGCCTGTGTAATTCTCACATCCATGTTGTGCAATGATATTTTATTTCATTCACGGGGAAAAAGTCATGGTGTAGTTGAAAACTAGTTTCATCAAGATCGTGGTTCCACTATTAAAAAAGAGTAATATAAATCAACTAATTTATTAATAAGTTAATATTTTATCACTCATTGTAATAATTTATCGTATATGAGTTAGGTATCCAATGAAGTATGGACAAAACACTTGGTCTAGAGCTTGATATGTATAGAATTGCTCTAAATAAACAACCCAAGCGTCCTTCCTAGTGGTAAGCACAATTCTATATCTGTGATATTTTTTGTAGGTGTTTCAGTCCCTTTCCTTAGTTGGAGGAAACTTCTACCATTCTAACCATATACATATTCTAAACATAATATTCTTTTTATCTTTTAGGTTCATTCAGTTCGATTCAATTTAGAAAAATTAAAAAATAAAGTTTCGATTCAGTTCAAAATTTTGACAAATTTTAGAATTGAATAGGATCGAATAAGGTTGAATTATCGTATATTTTTATATTTTATCATGTTATTTTGAAGCAAATCGAGCAAAAAATTAGCTTTATATTGCATTTTTTATTGGTATGTTGTAATTTTATTTTAAAATTGTTAATTCTGTTGATAATTTTAAGTTTTATATTAAAAATTTAAAAAATATCAATCTTTTAATTCGATTCATTCTTATGCAAAAAATCAAACAAGCCGTACAGTAACCCCTTATCTTTATTGTAGCATTTAGTCATTTTAATAGAGTGCTATAGGTTTTTAGTAATTTTTAAAAATAATTAAGTTAATAACTAAGTTAGTTGATTGTAACTTTGTATTATCATTCTACTATTCTCTAAGATAATTACTATTAATGTATTTATTATATTTTAAATAAATGATTAAAAATAGTTATATCATCTATAAGTAAACTTTAGATTTTCAAAAATATAATGAATTATTTTTAACAATTAAAAAAATAGATTTTCTTATCTAAACAAACAAAATTTTGAGACTAATAATACTAAAAACTGTTAAGACAGAATTTTTACATGAGGTAAATAGGAAAAATCAGATTAACACTAATAATATCAAAAAACTGATTTGACATTTTTCTATATGACACAAATTCTACAAAAAAAAAACTATTATGTACATGAGATGCATCATATGAAAATATATAATTATGTAATTATTTTAATTACTTATATCTAATATATGTATTGGTCCATTTTATTTCTATAAGTATTTATGTGATTAATCAAAATAATTATTTCTAAATATTTTCTCCTATAATTTTTTCGTTAAATGCATAGTTTTTAAAAGATGGAGCAATCCCTTGTTTTTTGGAGAACTAGTTGTGATTTTTAGTAAATATATATTTATTAATAAAATAAATAATTAGATATTTTTTAAGGTATACATATTTTTTTATTTTGAAATCTATAATCTTTTCATCAAATGCATGTTTTTTTTAAGATGGAGCAATTTCTTATTTTTTTAGGAATTAGTAGTGATTTTTAGGTAAATGTGTGTTTACTAATCAAATAAATAAATATAAATTTAGAGTAAATATATTACAAATTATTTTTGGTAATATATTTATAGATTTTTATTTTGAAAAGGAAATATATATATTTATATGAATTGCAATAATTATTTACATAAAGATTGTTATTACTATTTAAGAATATATAATAATTATTTTAATAAATTAATAAAAAATCATCAGTACTCTAATAATGATTATTTATATCAATTACATTTAAAAATGATAAAAGGATTATTAACAATAATATTTAGTGGTATTAGTTAATACATATTGACTGTGTTATAAGAGTAATAAAAATATACATTAATCTTTTGAAAATATATAATCTAAATATTATATATGTTATGGGTATTTCTCCGACCATCAACGACGGGGTGACATGTGTCACAACACGGTAGAGAACCACTAGTAAAGTCTCAAAGGAAAATGAATCGATTAGCGTCCAACAAGTCCAATCACAATGACAGCATGTCAGAACAGCCATCGAAACATCACTCAAAAGTACATCGTGAATTGATGCCCACACTTTATGTCAAAGGTCATCTTCCTTTCGTCCAATTAAGGACAATCATAACAAACATCGTGTCCCGGGAAACTTCCGCAGCACGCCCCCGAGGCTCATTCCGCACGCTTCCTTCCACCCAAGGACTCAGGTATAAAAAGTATCACTTACTAACAGAAAATGTATGTCATTTATCTCCTAAGGAAACTATGCCAAAATAACGTCATGATACTCACTTAGGCATCGGAGACCATTAGGCGAGGCAACCACCCCCCGGTTCCCTCGCTATTAGTGTTCTTTATTTGTGTTTTGTAGATTTTGAGGTCGTGAAGAGCTCCAAATAGAGAGAAGAACACCTTCAACATCATCGTTGAAGCTTTCGGGGTCAATAATTAGCACAAGAGACATGTATCTAAATTGTTGAAGTTTTGGCATCAACAATTGGCGTCGTCTAAATTGTTGAAGGCTTGGAACAATGCTAAATCCTTTCCTATTCATAATATTTGAAGCTCTATTTCCCCCCATAAAGGGAGGACTATTCTGGCATCGTACGCCGACGAAGTCCAGGACGAGAGGAAAGATTCATATTTCCCCCTAGCGAGAGGAGAACATCTTGTCATCATGACGATTACTCGATGAAGGAAGAATAATATGATGGTTGTAACCTCTGAGGTAACGAGGACAGGGAGGGAAGGCGTGTCAGTCACTACCCAATTCATAACAAATCTCTTGCACGAAAATGGTCATCCCATTACTCAAAGGCCCGCTGGCAGGGTCTCAATACATTCGCGGGACCATGGGATAAAACTATATGGGAAAGGGTGAGACGACGCCTTAACTTGGAGGAACTACCACCCCTCGAGGAAACCGGGACCAAAACGAAACCAGGCTTTGGATGGTCGAGGTCCTCCTTTGTAAGGTTATGGTTGGGGTCATCCCAAGAAGATAAGGGAGGAAAGCGAGGTTACTGAAAAATGAGTGAGGGCAAAGACCCCTTAAGGACCCTCCGGGGCAGTATGTGAGCAGGCGCGGAGGATAGAGAAAAGTATTGGCAGACCACCTTCTGTTCAACTCTTCAGTGTCCTTTTGGCCACTAACCATTTTTCAAAGCTCCTACGCTGTAGGAGTAAAAGGGCATGGGGTCGTTCCTGGTTGAAAAACAAAACCTCTCATCAATAATCCGCAATAAGCATTTCCACGTTGTCGTGCCTTACATCACTACGTTCGACTTGCAAGCCAAGTCAGAACTTGAAAGCCCTAGTGAGAGAGCCATGTTGATCACAAAGAATACTTACGCCAGTTTCCAACAAGATCAATCTATACTAGTGAGGCATATGAACATGTCCCGCCCAAACTCCCACATGACGCGGATGAACTCACAGGAAAAGTAGCCAATAGCTGGCGTACTGTCCGAGGAATAACCCCTAGGAGGAACTTGAGGGCCCGGAATGTCTAATCATTCTCCCACCAGAGCATCTGGGAAAGGCGTTCAAGACAGATCGACATCTGTCCTTGAGCATAATTTAGAGCTTAAGGGGCCACCATTAAGGCAAAGACGAAGCTCAGAAAGAAAGACGCCCCAACAATGCATGAAAGGCAGTAGTTCGGGGCACAAGACACCCGATAATCTTCAGTGCTCTACCTCGACCCTCCCTTAAACGAAGATAGAAGAATTGATCTTAGTTTTAAACGACCAACTTCAAGGTGTAATTGACAACAGAGATCGTGTACTTGTCGACATTTGTCAAATAAAATGAGAAAATAGAATATTCCACAAGATGGGACGAAGGATTAAAAAGTGATGACTGGTGCGATGATCTAGCCCAGCAGTTGGCGTTAAAAAGTGATGACTGGTGTGACGATCTAGCCCACCAGTCAGCGTTAAAAAGTAATTACTGGTGTGATGATCTAGCCTACCAGTCAGGATTAAAAAGTGACGAATGTTGCGGTAATATGGCCTACCAATCGGGATTAAAAAGTGATGTACGTCGAGCACCCTAGCTTACCAAATGGGATCAAGGATCTAGCTAGAACAGGCACACTTAGCTAGATATCAAGGTAAAAAGTGATTTTTGCCGAGTACCTTAGTTCACCATACGAGATCAAAGATCTAGCCAAAACACTTAGCTAGATATCAAGACAAAAAGTGATTTTTGTCAAGCACTCTAGCTCGCCAGACGTGATTAAGGGTATAGCCAGAGCAGGCACGCCTGGCTAGATATCAAGAAAAGTTTGTGATGTTTGGTAAGTACCTTAGCTCACCAGACGGGATCAAGGATCTAGCAAGAGCAAGCGCGACTGCTAGATATCAAGGCAAAAGTGATGTATGTCGGACACTCTAACTCGTCAGACGGGATCGAAGATCTAGTTAGAGTAAGCACGCTTGGCTAGATATCAAGGTGAAATGATGCTTATCGAGCACCTTATCCTGCTAGACGTGATCTACCCAGAGCATGCACGTTTGGCTAGATATTAAGGCAACAAGAAATGTCTATCGAGCACCCTTTCTCACCAGACAAGATCAAGGATCTAGCCAGAGCAAGCATGCCTGGCTAGATATCAAGGTAAAATGATATCTGTTAAACACCCTAGCTTACAAGACGGGATCAAGATCTAACCAGACCAGGGACGCTTGGCTAGATATCAAGGTAACAAATGATGTTTGCCGAGCACCCCATCTAGCCAGACGGGATCAAAGATATAACTAGATCATACACGACTGGCTAGATGTCAAGGTAATACGTGATGTTTGCCGAGCACTGTATCTCGTCAGACGAGATCAAAGATCTAGTCAGAGCAGGCACGTCTGGCTAGATATCAAGGTAAAGTGATGTTTGTCGAGCACTCTAGCTAGCTAGACGAGATTAAGGGTCCAGCCAGAGTAGGCATGCCTGGCTAGACAAAGGTTAAAGGGATGTCTACCGAGCATTATAGCTCATTAGCCAAGGGTGAGACCCTAGCCAACACAAGAAGTAATATCTACTAAGCACTTCATCTCAAGGATTTATCCAGAGCAGAGACGTCTGTATAAGTGAAAAATGAAAGTTCCTCTAGCCAAATACCAAAGGAAAGGAATTTAGCTTGCTTTCTAAATCGCTAGACTAGAAGTGACTCGACTAAGAGAATGTATGCTCGACTAAACGTCAAAAGGTAAACTCCACTTTTGAGGAAAGTTCACCTGACCAGATCTTCTAAATGGGATAACACAGACCATAAATGTTACGACAAGATTGAACAACCCCTAACCTACTTCAAATAGGGGCAGCCTAAAAGGAAGAATTAAGTCCATCTTAGAGCTCGCTCGAGCTCAGGGTAAGAGCGACCCCTCAGGTCAGGCCAACATGAATTAATACTTAACATTCATAATTCATAATAACAAAGAAGCAATAATGAAAAGAGGATTAAGGTCTTGCCTAGACCAAGCTCAATTGGGGTAAAAGTAGAGCTCTACCTACTGAATGTATGTTTATTACTCAAAGCACAACTCATATGGATGTAATCTACGACAAATGAAATAAGCATAGGAAAAGCTAAAAGGAGTTAGAGTTACTAAATAAAAGTTCATTCTCTTTGATAATAAGGAGAAATGATTACAAATGGAAGCAAATAAAAATTTACAAAAATCTCCTCCTCAGTTACGGGAGCGAATGCCCCTATACTAACTTTAAAGGAAAGCCATCCCCCCGTCGGGGCGAGTGGCTGTAAGGTTTCCACGACTTTCTTGAACTTTTCTAGAGGTCTTAAGAGCCTCGGTCACTTTTCGGCCAAGGATTTAGGATCACGATGACTTGCTCTGGTGCCCACACTAAGTCGAGCTAAAAATAGGACAAAAATGACTTTGAGGCATGGCATTTAAAAGATGAGAGAAAGGGAAACATCAGCCATGTGAAGGAAAGCTAAGAGAATCTCAATATGAAGCCTCTATAATGGAAGAGGCCCCATAAGGGGAAGGATCGCAATTTTCCCAAGTAGAAAAGAAGATCGGGGGGAAAGAATGAGGGATGGCAAGGGTTTTGATTATTTCATGAAGGCGATTATGAAGAGAATGATAAGGAAAACCGTCTATTTATAGGCCTTGAAGAAGGCAACCGCGCATTCAAAGGGCATTAAAAAGGGCCATGATGAAAACTATCGAGACGATTCTGCGCCCAATGGATAGCCATTTCACAAACCAATGAGAAGCATTTTGGAAGGCCAAACGTCACTCAAACGACTGCAGGAATTCAGTGACACATCAAGGGGTCAGGCTTCGCGGTTAGTGACCTTCACCATCCTTTACGCGCACCCACGTGCCATTAATTCCCCCATCCCCAAGACGATTAACGACTTTAAATCATGGAAAAAGTGGAACAGCGCATGAGTATTGATTACCCGAGATGAACAGAGCCCTTGGCCCCACACCGTGTAAAGGTAGCTCGAACGAGGAGCTCAGATAAATAAGTATTCGGGCTTGAGACAATGTAGCCACTCAAGTCCTTGATCGGTGACAATTGTTATGAGTATTTTTTGACGACCAATGATGGGATGACACGTGGCACAACACATCAGAGACCGCGCTAGTAAAGTCTCAAAGGAAAATGAATCGACCTCGTCTGGTCGATCTTGAGGAAGCTCGAGTCGCGCAAACCTGAGCACAAGCCAGGCAACATGAATAAAGCTCGAAAAGAAAGCTCAAATTACCCCAAACGCAAGATCATCATTGTCCTCCGAAAGTAGAACCGAATAGGTTCAATCACCATGACAGAATGTTAGAACATTCATCGAATATCACCTAAAGAGCACATCAGCAATTAATACTCGTCAATTTATGCTAAAGGTCACCTCCTTTTAGTCCAATCAAGGATATTCAACACAGATATCGTGTCCGGGGAAGCTTCCCCAACATGCCCCAAGGTTCCTTTTGCACGCTTCCTTCCACCCGATGATTCAGGTATAAAGATACCCACATACTAACAACAAATGTATGTCATTTCTCCCCTAAGGAAACTATGCTGAAATAATGTCAGAATACTGACTTAGGCATCGGAGGTCCTTAGGCGAGGCAACCCCTCCTGGTTCCCTCGCTCTTTGGATTCTTTATTTGTATTTTACAGACGTTGAGGTCGTGAGGAGTTATAGCTAGAGGGAAGAACGCTTTAGACATCACCGTTGAAGCTTTCGATGTCAATAATTAGCACAGGAGACATGTATCTAAATTGTTGAAGTCTTGGCATCAACAATATATAATGTACATTAATCTTCAATAATAATAGTAACAAATTATTATTTATAACTAAATAGATATATATGAAAATAATTAAAAATAATAATTCAATCCTTTAGTTTTTAAGTAACCTAAATGGATAAATCTTTTCGGTAGTTCAAAATTCAAAAATCATTTAATTTAATTATTAATTAGGATAAATGATATTGAAAGAAATGTAATTGATGGGGTATTATAGTAAATATAGTTTATAATTTTGTTGTCTTTTTCTGAAATGGTTATTTTTCTAGTTAATATCATTACCGGATATTTAATAAGATAAAGTTTTTAAATGGTATATTTGCCTAAAAACCCATATATAATTGCAAATTCTTGGAATGGTTTTGCTGGCCCAATCCATAACATCAACTCCAATTTAGACTAAGTCTGTCCAAAAAAATTAGCCGAACCAAATCGTCCATCGATTCGATTTCAATCAGGTAATTTTTAAATTTGGTTATGTTACTTTTTCTCTGAAATAGTAAATCAGTTCGAATCGATTGTAATCATGAAGATATATATATATATATATATATATGAATATATACATACTAATTAATATTATAATATATATTGTTGATGCCGAAGATCTCGACATTAATGTTGCATGCCATCCCCTCTTTAGCCCAACTATTGAATCTGCAAAACACAAATAAAGAACCCAAATAGCGAGGAGACCGGGGGTGGTTGCCTCGCCTAGGGTGTTTCGATGCCTGAGTCAGTATCCTAGCGTTGTTTTGACATAGCTTCCTTAAGGGAGAAATGACATACCTCTCATGTGGTAGATAGGGATATACATGGAGCCTTAAAGGAGAAAGTGTGTTGGAGAAGCCTTGGGAGCGTGCGTGAGAAGTATTTCGAGTTGGTTGTTGCGGCTCGTGCGCAGCGGAAGCGTGTGGCTCGAGGCCATTTAAAAATTAAACTTTAAATGAAGATGAAATCATTTAATAAAATAAAACCTACGCAACGCCACGATAACTAAATAAAAAAACTTTTTATTGAAAATTCTTTTTCATTCAGCCATAATCTATTATATATTTATACATTAAATCTACAACATACAATGTTATGAATCATATACCTCTTATAGTCTATATAATGCTTCCTTGCAAAACTGATTGATCTTCCATCCACAAAATAGTTCCAACGATCAGTAGACTCCGAGATCTATACCAAGATCTTTTAAACTGATGGATATTTATACGTACACACACGCGCTGGGACGTATGTGTGTACGTAAAATATTACAAGACATTTTTTCTGTTTTTAGGTGTACTCAACACATAAGATCTAGAGATTTATGAGAAAAAATTTAGTAAGACGATTCTCTAAAAGAACGCGATGATTATTCTTTTAGAGTTTTGATTAACTATTAATCACATAAAAAATCACTCTCACACCCATTATGTTTTCAATTCGATTTTCTAATGAACTGATAAAATCATTCATCAACTGAGACCATTAGAATAATATATGTATATTTTCTATATAATGGCGTATCATATTTTTTTGGGATAGACTGAAATAATATTTAATTATAAAATTACCAATTATAGTGAGATCCACTATAACTGTACACAACTGCAGTGCCAGTGTGTCGTGAGGTAGCACAGTGCTTCACGACACCATTGTAGTGTCGTGTGACACTATAATCTTGCAGCCCCACTACTGTAGTGTCATGTGACACTACAATAGTCATGCCAATCTCTGCTACTCAATCAATGATTGACACGTGTTAATTACTACAAATTAAATATTTAGTTTAATCAGATAAATATCTTATATATATAATTTTTGAAATATATATATATTAATGAATCATACATAATTATCTCATAATTATGTACTTGCCCCATAATAAAAATTTATTTTGTAAGTCAGTCATTTTTCTCATGTCTTGAAATATCACACTCTAAACTGCGTAGTACAGAGGTGACTTGGAGACCGTGAACCTATAATCATAAGCTCCGATAAATCATATTATTAATGAAACTATTTAATTAAATAATATTATTTATGAATTCCATTATTATTTCACTATAAACATGGAATTGAACTCTTAGTGATTATAAAATGTATTTACAAAGAATTCTCATGTAGTCCACTGATATAATCATTTCATGTAGTTATGTCATCCAATTATTGGTTCATAAATTAGAGCTATTCAAAATTATCGTTTACACCTCTAAATACCTTTTTGATCCTTAAATACCATTAATCCACTCTTGAGTAACTAATTTACAATCTTATTATCAATTTGAGCTCAATAACCATTCAGTTCTAGAATTAACACTTAAAGAGACTAATATACGATCCGTTAGGAAAACTTAGATTCGAAATTTTGCGAGATCATGTTCTCAGTCATCCACATCATTGAATCTCCAAAACAAAAGTCACTAGCTTGTTTTACAAACAAATCTTAACGAGTGAATCAAAAGATCCAGTAGACATGCATAGGAGTTTGTGACTACTTAAGATTCAGACTGATCTACATAAGATCATCGAATTGATGTATATTAAATTTTTACGATAAACGGCACGTTAATATATATATTAATTCACATCGATCTAGTCATATATAATTTCATTATATAAAGTACATTCACTAAGATGTCTATACATATCAATGATCCAGATCTAGATCAGACGCATTCATAATGCTTAGTGAACTGTATACCAACCATTCATTAAATATTTCATACTCTAATATATTGTTGACAATTTTATTCATCATATATGATCTTAATCCCCCCGTACTAATACAAGATCATAGTCTCATTAATGAATATGAAATTTTGAGATATTTATATAAATTATTCAACAATAATTTAAAAGAAAAAAGTATAAGAAAAATATAATCCGCATTAATTTTCATATCAAAATGTCAATACACATGCTTTAACGGCATAACCGCCAACATTCTGAGACCCGGCAACTGACCTTAATTGGACGGATGAGAGACGATCTTGACATAAAGTGATGATAATTAAATGTTGATGTATTATTCGAGGTGACCCATTGGGGGTTGATTTGACATGTTATCATATCGATTATCCTTGTCGGGTGTTTGGGCCTAAACCCGGGGGGGGGGGGGGNGGGGGGGGGGGGGGGGGTTGTCGCGTGGAATACTATTTTTGACGGGGCAGTGATGACATTGAAACTGGGAGTTACCCCGAGCTTTGTTCAAGGGTTTGATTCTCGCTTCCCTTCCTCTAATCAGGTTGGTGTTTTCTGACCTTCCTGGGAATCAACCCGACGAGGTCAGCTTCATCCTTATGGGTGGTCGGGCCTTAAGACCTTCATCAAACGAGATTAAGGAATGGATCTAGCAAGAGTAGGAACGCCTGGCTAGACATCAAAGGTAAAAAGTGATGTCTGCTAAGAACTTTAGCTCGCCAAACGAGATTGAGGAATTGATTTAGCTAGAGCAGGAAAGCTTGGTTAGACATCAAATGTGAAAAGTGATTTATGCCGAACACTTTGGCTCACCAGATGAGATTAAGAAAAGGATCCAACCATAGCAGGAATGACTGACTATGCATCAAAGATAAAAAGTGATGTATGTCGAGCACTTTAGCTCACCATACAAGATTAAGGAAAAGATCTAGTCAGAGCAGGAACATTGGGCTTGACGTCAAAGGTAAAATAGATGTGTGCAGGGGAACCCTAGCTCGCCATACTGGACTTAAAAAATTCTGGCCCATGTCTTTGCTCATTAGACAAGAAGGAAATACCCTCGCCAGAGCATGAACGCCTAGCCGGGTACTAAAAGGAAGTGATGAAAACCTCTCGTGAGAGTAGGAATGAGTGGCTAAACATCAGATGAAAAAAAGGTGATGTATAGCCTACCATGCAATGAAAGGTCCTCTGGCCAAGCACCAAACCAAAGGAAAAAAGTTTAGTTTATATTCTAACTCGCCAGGCCGGGAAAAGGCTCAACTTAGAAAAATGATGTCTGACTAAACGATAAAGATAAAAGTGAACTCCCAATCTGAGGCAAGTTCACCCAAATAGACCTCCCGAATGGGAGCACATTTGAAAGCTTCTTCTTTTTTATTATGGCAGGTATGTAGGACCCGATATCCCTCAAAGAGGGTAATCCACTAGGAAGCAAAGAGTCGTCCATTTTTGGGTCCACTCAAGCTTGGGGTAAGAAGAGTTCTAGTGTTTCCAGTACCATCGGCAGAGATTTCTTCATCTATAAAAGTGATAAATTTGGTGCGGTGATATTTCTCACAATTCCACTCAATTTCTCCACCGTAATGTCATGACAAACATATGTTTGATTCAAAACTTTCAATAATGTTTGGCGATGTGGTTCAGAATTAAGAAAAAGTGATAGTAAAGATATGCGAGCAGATAAACGGTTAAGTTGTTCTATCACCTTATACTCGCTTTGCTTCATGAGCTTAAAAAATTCACATACTTCTTCTTCATACACTACACTTTCTTTCTTCGTACCTCTCATTATATTCGGGTCTATCACTTGGCCGCTATATATCTCTTTTTGGAGCTCATGACCATCACTTTCTCTGGCTTTCACTTTCCTTTGCCTTTCAAAATCGTCGCTTTTATCTATTTTCAAAACTGTTGGCATGTAGCATCTGCCACTCTTCGTCATCCCACCTACCCTGAAATATTAGTTATGGAGAGATCGAGGTCTAACTGATTTAACGCTTGAGTTTTGTTGTTACTGCTTGCAATAACCTTATATCCGTACCTCCATGGTACTGCTCTTGAATCTTTGTAAGGGAATGCACCCAGTATTTGGATGGTGATGGGCATCGGAGTATAAGACGTAGTGGTGCGAGTTGACTTTTTCTCATAATGTATTGTGAGAGGTTTTGGGATATAAGACGACACTTCAACATTTACTTCAGACAATTCTTTAGTTATCATCAGGACTAAAGAGTCATCTTCTTGGTATTTTCTTTCTCCTTTATGACTTATTTTAAGTATCTTTGCATCCAACAACCTTTGCATTTCCATTTTAAAATCAGAACATTCCTCAATTATATACCCAATCACATTATTATGAAACAAAAATAAAAGTCACTCATATACTTCTTATAAACGCATTCATCTTCTGAGCGTATTCGGTAGATGTACCCCGCTTTAGAAAGAATATGGAAAAGTATTTCTATTGACGTGCCCACATATGCCACATCATTCTTTTCATATGGAAAATATTTATCAATTGCGTTTACGACATGATTTTCATGATTTGGTAGAGGGTTAGAATTAATATCTGGGTTCTCATTAACCTTTTTAAAATTTAACCATCCAACATTGATCAAAGCTTGTACTCTACCCCTTTAATGTTGTGCAATTCTCAGTCGAATGCCCCATTGCCCCAGCATGAAATCACAACGAGCAGTCGTATCATACCACCTTGGATATGGCGGCTGTGGAGGTTCATAAGGAATCGACACCAATTGATTATTTCATATCAATTATGGTAGGAGTTCTGTATACGACATAGGAATTGGATCATGTTGGACAAAATGTTGATTATTTTTATTTCCGCTCTATAGTTGATCTGTCTGACCAACATTCTGTTGGTGAGTTGGTGGTCTGAAATCGGGTCTTAGGTAAAATATTGATTGTTGAGAGTGATAATTGTACAGAATTTGAGAGGTATTTACCACATATGATGTCGTAGATTTGGGTCTTCACTATACTTCGAACAACCTGGCCCCGGGTTCACAACTTGTGACGGGTACCCAAAATTGATCATCTCTACATCCTCTTTTTTTCGCTTCAACGATGACACTTTTTTTACGGACGATGTATTTGATACAACTTCCAACATTCTTTCATTCTTTACCTCATATTCAATGCTTTCACCGATCACTATAATGTCAGGGAAGTTATTTGAAGCATTTTCAATCCTTTCACCGATCACTATCATAGATTGGAGATCTTAAGGTGTTGATAAACATTGCAGGCATATCCTTTCCTAACAAGGCGGGTTGTATCTAAGCAGCTAATTCCGTCCACCTTTGCGTATATTCTTTAAAGCCTTCAGTAGGTTTTTTCTCAATCCTTTGTAGATCCAGAAGATCAGGAGCTATGTCCATGTTATACTTGTATTGTCTTAAAAAAGTATCAGCTAAATCTTTCCACCTCCAAATATGTTGGTTATCCAATAAGATATACCAGCGAGATACAGGCCCCATCAAGCTATCTTGAAAGAAATGAATAAATAGCTTATCGTCATTTGCACAAGCAGTCATATTTCTGCAGTACGTGATAAGGCGATTTCTCGGGCATGTACTACAATCATATTTTTCAAACTCAGGTAGTTTGAATTTGTGTGGGATGGTTACATCCATGACCAAACATAATTGGGTGGGGTCAATAGTTCCATACACATCTGACCCTTCAATGGCGCGTAATCTCCCCTAAAAAGTCCAGTTTATCTTTCAACAACGGGTATTCACTTGGTTTGGTAACATACCTCTACACCTTTGGGTCATCGACATCGGGTATGATGATTGGCTCATTAGTGAGTTCGTTTTGTGGAGTGAAAGATTGGTTGTGGCCAGGTGCCATTGTAGATGGGTTGCACCCAATTTTCCTTGTCTGCATCATTTCCTGAACATTTAAAAATAGATAGTGCTGGATATTTACTAGTGGTGAAGAATGCTGAAAGTGGTTAGTCTGATGACTGATAGGTTGGAGTGAACCCAGGAGAGTATGGTTGAGTATCGTTTGACATTTGATTTTGTGATGATTGAGCCCCTTGAGTGATGTCAAGACAGGCTTTTCCCTTACTAGCGGCAATGAGTTCCAGGACTCTGGCCATTTGCTCTTTTAGCTCCCTAATTTCTTCTTTCACTTTCTCTAGTGATTGCTCTCTTTCTTACACGCCCATGACCCTAACTTAAGCTTGCGTTCGATAGAGATGTCGGAGTTGACGGGCTATCCTTGAAGAGTTTTCTTAAGAGAAAGAATGAATCAATAGCTTATCATCATTTGCACAAGCAGTCATCTTTTTACAGTACATGATAAGGTGATTTCTTGGGCATGTACTACAATCATATTTTTTAAATTCAGGTAGTTTGAATTTGTGTGGGATGGTTACATCCATGACCAAACATAATTGGGTGGCATCAATAGTTCCATACACATCTGACCCTTCAATGGCGCGTAATCTCCTCTAAAAAGTCCAGTTTATCTTTCAACAACGGGTCTTCGCTTGGTTTGGTAACAGACCTCTACACCTTTGGATCATCGACATCAGGTATGATGATTGGCTCATTAGGTGAGTTTGTCTTATGGAGTGAAAGCTTGGTTGTGGCCAGGTGCCATTATAGATGGGTTGCACCCAATTTTCCTTGTCTGCATCATTTCCTGAACATTTAGAAATAGATAGTGCTGGATATTTACTAGTGGTGAAGCATGCTGAAAGTGGTTAGTCTGATGACTGATAGGTTGGAGTGAACCCAGGAGGGTAAGGTGGAGTATCGTTTGACAATTGATTTTGTGATGATTGAGCCCCTTGAGTGATGTCAAGACATGCTTTTCCCTTACTAGCGGCAATGAGTTCCAGGACTCTGGCCATTTTCTCTTTTAACTCCCTAATTTCTTCTTTCACTTCCTCTCGTGATTGCTCTCTTTCTTACACGCCCATGACCCTAACTTAAGCTTGTGCTCGATGGAGATGTCAGAGTTGATGGGCTATCTTTGAAGAGTTTTCTTAAGAGAAAGAATCAATCAATAGCTTATCATCATTTGCATAAGCAGTCATCTTTCTACAGTACATGATAAGGCGATTTCTCAGGCATGTACTACAATCATATTTTTCAAACTCAGGTAGTTTGAATTTGTGTGGGATTGTTACATCCATGACCAAACATAATTGGATGGAGTCAATAGCTCTATACACATCTGACCCTTCAATGGCGCGTAACCTCCTCTAAAAAGTCCAGTTTATCTTTCAACAACGGGTCTTCGCTTGGTTTGGTAACAGACCTCTACACCTTTGGGTCATCGACATCGGGTATGATGATTGGCTCATTAGTGAGTTCGTCTTGTGGAGTGAAAGCTTGGTTGTGACCAAGTGCCATTGTAGATGGGTTGCACCCAATTTTCCTTGTCTGCATCATTTCCTGAACATTTATAAATAGATAGTGCTGGATATTTACTGGTGGTGAAGCATGCTGAAAGTGGTCAGTCTGACGACTGATAGGTTAGAGTGAACCCATGAGGGTAAGGTGGAGTATCGTTTGACAATTGATTTTGTGATGATTGAGCCCCTTTAGTGATGTCAAGACAGGCTTTTCCCTTACTAGCGACAATGAGTTCCAGGACTCTGCCCATTTGCTCTTTTAACTCCCTAATTTCTTTTTTCACTTCCTCTCGTGATTGCTCTCTTTCTTACACACCCATGACCCTAACTTAAGCTTGCGTTCGATAGAGATGTCGGAGTTGACGGGTTATCCTTGAAGAGTTTATTCAACGACGTACACATTCTTCTTGTCGACGGTCCTCTTCACCTCTTGTACAAGCTTATTTTTTCTATCTAGCTTTATGATTCGATCATCTTATTCATAGATTACCCCTCATAAATTCTCATTGTCCCCTACCATCTTTATAATTCTGTTGTTCAGTTTGTGAGTGTCAGTTCCCAACTCTAAGTTTTTCCGCTTCAGATATTCTTGACCTTAATCTTGTTTCTCAAATCTCTGAGTTGTTTTTCAGCTTCGATCTTGTATTTCTCAAACAAATTTACCTCGACTGTTAAACGTATGTTTTCTTTTAAGAGAGCTAAACTATTTTGATGTTTCTCATATAACTAATCCCGCTTCTCATTTTTAACAATCTCCTGACGAGCTTCTAGTAACTTGTATGATTGTAAATCCTCAACTGGTAAGGCAATAGTTACTTTGCCTCTATTCTCAAGCCATACTTCATACTCCTTTGTGCAGTTCATGCGGTTCTTCTCATTTTGCACCATTCTCGTTATTTTCCAAGCTACACTTAGTTGCTGGAATTTTTTTTCAACATCTTGAGAATCATAACTGATCTCAATATCCTTCAATGCGTCGGAGCATAACTAGTACAACCCCATGGTCCTAGGAGCGTGACCCATTGAAAGTCATCACATCTATAGATCATCGATGTCGACGACATCCAATGGACTTTCCAGATAACATCCTCATCTTTCAACTTTGATGTGTATGAGAGCCACACCCCTTTTGTGGAAACTACAGATTCCATTTGGCCATTTTAAATCCTGCAATGGAAATTCTCGTCTTCATCCATGGACTTGAAAACTTAACTTGAGGACATTTGAAATCTTGTGGACATCTTATACGACTAAGAAACCAAATACACAAAAGAGATGGAAAGCCGATGAACTTCCATTTTCCAAACACTCAGATGTGATTTAAAGAATGAAAAGTCTCAGCAAGAATTGAGATAACAAGGTTAACACCATGTCCAACTTGCGGGAACATTTTTATCACTTTATCATTCACATAACCTTGCATCTTTAGAAACAATACGGTGCTATAAATACACGGAGCATAAATAGTCATATCCTTATATTCCTTCAAGACATTTTGGGTGAGATCTAAGAGGTAATCCAGCGGCACACACTCATTCCCCCTTTAACTTTCAACATTTTCTCAATCTCAGATGCATGGCAGTACCGATGAGTTTGGATAAAACTCTATTCAATGTGAGATTTTTGTCATAATTATAAGTTTTATTCGTGTTTTACAGCGGGACATTCAGTATGGCTTGATATTCTTCAATTGTAGAAGTAAGATCAATTATTCCAAAGGTTAAACATCTATACAGAGGGTACAAAAAATGCATTAAAGCCTTAAGAACATAAGCATTCACTACAATATACAGAAGATAAGCGATGTGACCATATTTGGCGACAAATAAATTTTTCTACTCCGGTGAGAAATCCTCCCATATTCTTCAACCTCTCCAAGTCAGTGTGTGAGAACTCTATCTCAGTGATTGATGGTAGAAGAACAACATCCTCATTTTTTAGATAATCTCCTTTTCGTTTCTACGTTTCCTTTGACCATTGGGCTACTGTAACTTTATCTTCTATCATAATTGGAGTGGAAGTCATTGTCTCTAAAATATGAATGAATTGAATACTTTTTTACAATCCCTATTATGAAGCATGATGCATTTATGCAACAAAGAAAGACAAAGTCAGAAGTGAAACAATGGGGAAGAAAATAAATGTTTAATGAGCGTAGGTCATATATACATGAACAAATTAATCATGATATCATATTTAAGCAGAATCACTATTTCTATCAAATATTGGTCATGATATGGGCTCTAAAAGCAAAATGCATGTGTGGTTGGGCCCTCAAATCTCTTAATAAGCTCTCAGGTTGTCCGCACTATCACCCGAACAGAATAACATGGGCCTCCAAACGGTATCCCGTAAGGGTCAACCTGAGTGAGAACTTTCATGAGCCTGCACGAGAACTGCAGTTCCACGAAGGTATTCCACTATTCATTCTCGCTAATCCTAAAGGGAAGCCTGGGTACAGGGCTAGTATATGTGTGTGAAATTAGAAATTATGTAAAGAAGTATGCTTTATAAAAAAAATGAACTATATACAATTACAAGCGTGAATAAGAAAAATAATGAATCAAATAAGTAAACAAAGAACCACACAAAAAGGATAGCATATGATAAAATTTTGTCTTCACTCTCTATCGATCTAAAAATAGTTATACCAATCGCGCCCCCAGTGGAGTCGTCAAGCTGTCGCAACGTGTCTGCGACGCAGAGTGGCAATTAAAAAAAATAATTTTTGAACAAAAAAATTTGGAGTCGCCACCAATCATTTTAGGGTGTGATTGGTCACCCAATTTTTAAAATAAAAATTTTGATCTATGTAAACTCAAAGTTGGTTCGAGAGTCATTTGTGTGTAGGGAATGTATTAGCACCCCACAATACCTATTGTAAAAATGATTACCAAATTTAATCAAATGCTATCCAAATTATATTTTGAAACAATGTTAAAAATTAAATAAATAAAAGTGAAAGAAATTATTTTTTGGATGTCCCATTAAGTAAGTTTTTAATCATAAAATGAATAAGAATAAATGACCTTTAATGGATGATACAAAGATCATTGAAAATTAATTTTTATTTTTTTATTTTTTAAATCAAAGCATTATTGGAGCTAGTCTCAGTATCCCAAAAATACCTCCTCACCTCATTAGTTCGATAAGTTTAGTATCCAAAAAATCTCAAAGTTCGTCATCAGATTTTTTAATGAAAACTAAATAATGAAATTAACAAAATTTAAATCTAATTGTTATGATTTTAATTTACGAACGCTAATTCTGATGATAAAAGAATGAAACGATAATCACATTACAATCATGATGATATGACAATAATACATAAATAAATAAGGAGAGATAACAACTATAAAGAAAAAGAAAAAATAATGGAAAAGAAATGTTAGAGATGATAAAAATGTATGATAAATTTGAAAAAAAATATGTAGGGTGAAAATAAGGAAACAATATGTGAAACAAGTAAAAAGATATATATAAACAAAATAAATTAAAACAATCATAATGTATACTAATAAAAAAAAAAGAAAAACTAAACCACAAAAAAGGAAAAAGAAATAAAATACAAATATATATATATAGGGTGATGTCACCATCTATTTGTTTTTAATTTCATTACTTTAATATATATATAATAATTTTATAAATAAATTAATAATAAATCTTTTATATGTAAATAATTTAATTTATGAAAAATGCTTAATTTTATACATAATTGGCATGTCCATACTATTTTTTACTACATAGTCTACTAATTACCATTTTCTTTTCTTCCCTCATTACTAATCAAATAGCAAATGAATGATTGTGGATGCTAACTAGTTCAAATAAGTGTCGCTAAAGAAAAATCAATAAAACTGTCAAACTATAATATTTTTTGTTTGAGATAAATATACCACTCTTATTTTAGACTGATTAGTTCACTAATTATCATTTTTCATTTTTTCATTCGTTGCTATAAATGATCATGGATGGTAACTAGTTCAAACAAGTGTCACAAAAATGATGAACTAAATTTTAAAAAAAGAGAGAAAATACTTATAAGAACATAAAAAAAATTTAAAGCTTAAATATTTGTATAATCTTGTATATAGGTTTTACTCTCTATTTTATGTATTTTTATGTATGAGAAATTATCATAGAAGATCTTTTCATCAAATGTACACTTTCAACCCATTAAATGGTTGATTCACATCTAGTTAATTTTACACCCCTAAAAAACTTTATCCTCATCCTCATTGATTGGGTTGATGACAAAAACATCTCATTATCAAACTTGTAGAGAAATCAACAATGTATAAAAATAAAACTTAAGATTAAGAGTAAGAGAAATGATAAAGAAGGAACAAACAACTTATGTATTGAAAATGAAACAAAAAATATCAACTACATGAGTATCAAGAAGAAAGATGGTGAAGAATAATGAGCAAGATATATTGTAAGTTAAAGTGCAAAAAACTTAAAGTATCTTAAGAAAAAGAATAGAATAAGATGAAATATGAATATAAATGAAGACTCTATTTCTCTCTCTTTTAAAATGTCTCTTATATTTTTTCAAGACATCTCTCTCTCTTAGATCCCCTCTTCTTCCCTCTCCGATCCTCATTTCAAGTGAAGATCTCCCATCTATTTATAGGAAAACTTAGGGTCTCACTTTGTATTTTTAGTCCTTTTACTTTTTTTTTTATATTTTGTCATTAAACAATTTTTTTTTATCATTTTTAGTGTATGGACTATTTTTCAATCATATACATAATTTTAAACTAATATATGAGCCTAAAAAATAACGGATTTGTAAAATATTGAATCGAATAAAATATAGTAACTACACTTAACAATTACCAGAATTAGTTTGATTTGGGTAGAGAAAGAAAATAGAACTTAAAAAGATAAAAGATCACAAAATGATGACAATTCATAAATATGATGCTAATTTCATATACATGTACGTGTCATATGTTTGTGTCCATTAATGATTATCATATATGGTTAATTTTGCACTACAGGTTTACAATTGAAAGAGTGATTTCGTAACTTTTGAAACTAAAATGTAATTACACAGAGTTTAGGGGTTTAACTGAAATTTGAGCAAAAATTATCTTCCCGAATTTGTGTACAAACAGTGTCGTCATAGTAGCGTCAAAATGGCAGAGCGGGAATCTTACACTACAGGGGCTAACCCACTACGCTCCATTCCCCGACCCAACACACGGCGAAGAAACTGAGCGCCTAGATCGGTTGCTCTTTCTCTTCGCCTGCTTCCTCCGCGCATTTCCCTATGTTCGGTAGCTTAAATTGTCCCTTTCCCTTCTCTATCTCTTCCTGACGCTGGCCTTCCGATTCTCATAGCCATTTGTTTTGTTCAGGTGTGCTCGCGATTTTAAGTTTTCGATCTTTCTGGGATCTAGTATATGTGTTTCGTTTACTGTGTGAAGTCTTTGTCATTCTCTCGCATGGATTTATACGACTGTATCTTTCCATGTACGATTCCATAGAGCTTCATGTAGTTTTGCTGATACTAAATACCGTTTTCCTTTTGGGGGTTTCCTATTATTTGTTCTCTTTTTTTTTCTCTTTCCTTTTAATGGGTTGATTTAGTCATTTCTGTTTTTTTGGTTCCTTCATTTGCGATGTCTATTGGTTAAATCGTCTAGCTTCAAATGATGTAAGAACGATGCGCTTTCGTGGTATAGTTGGTTTCATTCATTTACTGGGGACTTTAGTTTTGGAGCTCTGTAACTGATTTATGGGTAAACTATACCAACCTCCCCTTTACTTTTCCCCAATTACACGGACAAATGTCCCCACAACTTGTCCTTATCTTAAGAAATTCATACTGATATTTCATCATAACTTGTTATATTCTGAATTTTATTTGCCATAGACTATATTTTGTGTATATCAGTGTTTGGGCCTATAAACTATAACTTACGTAAATTTTATATCGGTTTTCGAGAATATGTACAAAGCATTCTTTTTCTTTTCTTTTTGGCTGAAACTTAAATGGCTGGATCAAGAAATAGTGAGATATTAATTGTAAAATGACATTTTTGATCTTTCACATTAAGTGAGCGAGGGAGCTCTGTGTAACTATTAAAACTAGAGGGGTGTCCCTGTAATTTAGGCAAACAAGGGAGGTTGGTGTAATTATCCGTGATGTATTGTTTGAACTTGAAGATTGGTGATGGCGTTCAGTATCCAAATAGTGGACAAAGTTCCCTTGCCATGTAAGTCTATTGATATTTCTGTCTCGTTTCTTTGTGTTCAATTATTTATTATTTTTATAGGGTTCATTTAGTGCTTGAAAATAGAACAACCAAGAGAAGCAGTTTGAAAGTTTGCCTATAATATATAGTCCTTTTCTTGAGTGCCCCAAATCTCTGTGAACTTAACACCCCTGAGATCCCTTGCTTGTGCGTTAAATTGGACATGTGGTGATATGATTGTAGCAGGATCATGTAGATTTGTCGATTCACCTTCGGTCTAGTTACAATGGTCTAAGTAGTGGAGAAAATTGCAGTCTGAACTAGATGAAGTCTTCCTCTTTGAAGACAACCTCGGAAGTCCTTTTTGGACCTAATAGACTGACGACCAGAGGTGAGAAAATACTGCTAAAAGCGATAAAAGTATCGCCTCTCTTTCCAAAACTTCTACCAAGTGGAAGCTGGTCTAGTAATCTTTCACAGCAAGGAATGGACCAATCAACTATTCAAAATCCTAAATTTGTGTTATCGGTAAAGAAAATTCTTGGGCAGGCGCATTAAATTATGTGCAAGTAGCTTGAAACACATGAGCCCACATTTTCTATTTGACATCATTTTCCATGATCATTGTGCAGTTCAGTTTATTGGAAAATAGATGTGTTACGAGGACCTGTTGGTTATGTCTTGTATCAAAAGTTTTGATTTAAGTTTTGGTGAACTGGATGCCATTGAACATATTGCACATGCCCGTGCAAATATTTACGAAAATTGAGTGAGGTTCATGCTTTTATTATATGGTAAAGCTCTTGATAGGTGTTGCTTTTTTAGGATCTTGGTAAACATGTGAGATACATACCATGACATGCTTGCTTTTGTCGTATATTTTAAAGTTTTGTACTTTATTGAGGCATGCATTTGTTTGCTAGCAGTTATGATTTATGGCGCATGATATGTGTGTTTTACTGTCTAATAAGTCTGAGGGCTTTTATAAGCACTAGCTGACAGGTGAGGGGCTGCTACTTCTTTTAAAACTAGAAGTTTGTGTTGTAATTTTAAATTAATCCATACATTATCTCAGCTAGTGGGTTATGAACTTGAAAGGATTGTTCTATAAACATATAATAGTGTAAAGAATATATAATGTATGGGTATCTCTAGAACTCCATGGGTAGTTATAAACCCCCGTTCGACCACTCTCTTATTGTGTTATGGATTATGGAGTGTCTAAATGCTGAAGAGAAAAAACCCTTCAGAAGCTGATAGAAATGTAAACGGCCGTTTCATAAATTGCTTTTGGTAATTATCTAATCCTCCTCTCCTCCCCTCAACACCTACCCACTGAATGTGTTTCAGGTCTTCGTAAATGGCTAAAGTTAAGAAGCAACGCAAATCAGAGTCCCACCGTTCTAGGGTTAACCCATATCAGTTGTCACCTTGCATACTGAAGGTTTCTAAAGATATGCGTCCGAAGAAAAAATGTTCCAAAGCAGCAGAGAAGAAAGATTGGGAAGATGCAACCTGCTCGGTCTGCATGGAGTCCCCTCACAATGCAGTTCTTCTACTTTGTTCCTCGTATAACAAAGGTTGCCGCCCTTATATGTGTGCTACCAGTCATCGCTTGTCCAATTGTCTTGAGCAGTACAAGAAAGCTTACACAAAAGTTACTCCAACGCATAATTTGCAACAACTGAATGGGTTTATGGACAAATTAAGACTCAGCGAGAAGATGGAAGTGGCAGAGCTTTTATGCCCTCTTTGTCGTGGACAAGTGAAGGGATGGACGGTTGTGGAATCAGCAAGAAAGTATTTTAATGCTAAGAAGAGAAACTGCATGCAGGATAAGTGCTCATTCCTTGGAAGTTACAAGAAGCTAAGGAAGCATGTTAGAAAAAAGCACCCGTTGGCACGTCCCCGAGCACTCGACCCAAATCTTGAAGAGAAATGGAAAAGGCTCGAGTGTGAGAGAGAGCGAAATGATGTGATAAGCACAATCATATCATCAACGCCAGGGGCTGTTGTTCTTGGGGATTATGTGTTAGAGCCAAACCAAAGTGGGTTTTACGGTGATTTTGATTCTGATGTGGATGATTATATGGGCGATGACGATGACAACGATGATGATCGTTTCTTCTCCTTGGAGCCATTTGATCTTGGAGGATATTCTTACAGTAGGTACAGCAGGAACTATAACTCAATGTATGGTGATATGTTTGGGTCATTTCGTAGTGCAGGTACTGGTTCTACTGCTGCAATGGGACGTGGTTTTCGCAGAATAGTATTTCAAAGCTCTAGACGTCATAGACTCAGAGGATCTACGAGACATCGGTAACTTCGACAAAAAAAACATAGTGGAGTTAAGGTTTAGGTTTAAGCTTTATTGCAACTGATGTATATTTTCTTTTACAAACGTTTCAGTCGCATCATATCGCTCGTGCTGGAGTATTCATAAACAAATCATCATTCATACACAAGGAAGTTTTAACCTTTTTAGACTACTTTGTCATCATGAAGTTGTAGGGCTTTTGTAACTTTGAGTGGATATCTGTTTGACAAAGTGCAAATGCTTTTACTTACATCTAGGGGATAAAGGAAGAAGAAGCAATCGATATTTGGGAAATTCTTCCCCTGCATTTTGTCTGTGGTTTCCGTCAAGTTTGACTGTTAGTACTTGACGGAAATGCCACATCAGCTGCCGCATGGGCCCAAAGCTTTTACCCCCCCCCCCCCAACACCCCCATTGGCCCATTGTTTTCGGTTCCTTCTCTTCCTTTTCCTCCTTTCCTGTCATCCATGTATATATCATAGAACTTCCAATCCATATTGCATATCTGGCTTATACATTAAAGTCATAAACTCTTGAAGTCATCGTTAACCAAACTGCGCAATGGGAAAAATTCAGTTCTCCTTCCCTTCCCTTCATATGTCGTCACATGTTTTAAAATATCGTTCTATTCATATTTTGTGAGAAAGATAAATAACGTTCTATTCATATTTTGTGTATTTGTGGAAAAGATGCACGTGTGATATCAAACAATATAGAAAGTATTAAGTTTTCAGTATTTCATGAACATTAAAAATACTCTATGGTAACCGAGGGAGTATTGAAAATTCTCTATGGTAGCTAATGGTGAAGTTTTCTACTCAAGAGAGTCATTGTCCTTTGTGGTCTTCATTCAAAACCTCTGGTTCTTAGCACAGATGTAAAGAAAAGAAAAGAAGGTAGTTGTCACAAGTCCCTGATAATCATCATCTCAATCATCATTTCTTGCAGCTACAACTACTTGATATTTCTCCCATAATGCACATTAACTTCCCCTGCAAAAACACACCCGATAAACAGAAAATCAATTAAAAAACATTGCAATTGTTCCTTTCTGTTAAAAAAAAATTGCATACGAAAATCTTGTTTAGAAGCTCAATTTTTTCAAGTGTAATGGAATCTTACAAGGAAGGAAGAAGTAGAAGTGGTTTTCTGTGTGGCCTTTTTCTTCCTTCCGTTGAAGCAATTGGGACTCCATGGCTGTTCTATTTCTTCTGCCTTCGCTTCTTTTAACACTTCATACCTCCATTGGCTTCTTGATCGCTGCACCATACGTCGGGACGGAACTCGGGCGACTGCAGCCGTGGCCGGCTTGTTAGTTATCCATTTCCAGATCTGTTGATTAAAAAATCCCTCAGTTTCCTTGAATGAAAATTTCCCATGTTCTACATTTCATGCTTCAACATTTTATGGTAAAAATATGTTTGACCCTAACGATTGTTCTCTATCTATTTGACTTCTAAACTTACAAATCATTAACAATTAACCCTTTTTATCAACATCAGTTAACTATTACGGTTATTCACGTGATCTGCATGCGGTCTATCTATGTAAGATATTACAAATTTCTCATTCTAAGAGTAGGAAAATAGAACTTTTTCCCAAATTTCTGCCGAAAACTATTAACGACTCATAATGCCCAAGTAATTTGTGAGGTTAAGGACCAAATTGATAAAATTAAAACTTCACGACTTATAATGCTAAAATAATTTGTCGGGTTAAGGACTAAATCGATAAAATTAAAACTTCAGAATTAAAATAAAATATCAAAACAATAAATTGATAGTGACCACAACGAGCTAGTATAAAATGTTAACAAATAAAGTGATTTTTAGGCAACTAGCATCATTATAGTACATAATTAGATTTCTAAAAACATTAAATTTTTGTCAAGTTTATTTAAATTTTCAGACTTTTTTAATTTATATACCATAAATATCCTTCATAATATATTTGAAATCATTAATAGGTAATTTCAACGAATAAAGAATTTACATCTCATAAATTATAAATTTTAAAATTGACAAATATTACTATTTTTAAAGATCGTCTATCAAATCAATCAAAACATTTCTCTCTCCTATTCTAAATCTCAACAAATCTACTCAAATCTATCTCTCTCATTCTCACAAAATTGATGTACTACTAAAGAGATACAAAACAATAAACGAGCATGTACAAAACATGAAATGATGAATAAAATCATGTCATTTACGTGCATATTTATATTATTAACGCATAAATTGGATTTGATTTACATCCAACATGGTTTTACATCTCATTTTTCTGTCCATTAGACACGTATTAATATAAATAATTCGTATATCATACATAAAACTATTGTTTACAATAAAAACTATTCAAATATTATTTTAGGAGAGAATACATGTTTAATTAATATGTATTGTGCAGGAAGCGAAACAATCAAGGATGTTGGCAAATGTATGAAGAATAAAAAATGGCTGAATCAAGCAGAAACAAACCATCCAACTATATATACATGTAAATAGTTAATTATAAGTAATTAACATAGCTTAGTTTCAATATCAAAGTAAATTTACAGTAATTGTATGTTTTTTTAAATGCATAATTTTATTTACATGTATTCATATATTAACATGAATACAAAGTCTTTGTATTAATATGAATACAAAAAAGTCTTTATGTATTAACAATATAGTTTCTCGGTGTCAATAAGTAATTACATTAATTATATTTTTAATGAAGTAAATATTCAATTAACATGAACAAATATTATTGTATAAGAACATGACATATTCTTAGTGTTAATATCTACTAACATCCAAAAAGTGATGTATTTTCATGATTAGAAAATTGAGTGATTAAATGGATAGGAAGATGATGGTTACCTTCAATGTAGGAGAAGTAACTCTCAATTACAAAATTTGTTTGAAATAAATACATTACACATTTAAATCACAATTCAATATATATATATATATATATATATATATATATATATGAATATATGAATATTAGAAATTACCTTAAATGATCGAAACAATATGACAATTATTACGTCTAATAATTCAAACCATATATATAGAAACAAAAGTAAATAATACTTCAAATATAATAAAAAGGGGAATCTATGATATTCAAGAAATGTTTAAGCATAAAAATAGTCAGAAAACTAAAAAGAAATTGAAAAATAAAGTAGAAAATAATACATGTAATAAATATGAAAACATTTCCATATATAATATATGGTACTAAGTATTGTTAGCTTACATATATAATATATAGTATTGAGTATAATTACATTACATATATAGTCAAAGAATAATTGTATGAAACTAACAAAATGAAAACGTAAAAAATGGAATCAATTAATGCTTTCGTAATTTGATTTTAAAATAAATAAATGACTTCATTTTATAAGGAAAAAGACTAATCTAAAATCTAAAAAAAATAAAATAATTGTTTTATTATAGGGAGTAAATTTGTCTACTAAAAAAATGTTACAAGTGTTAAAAAGATAAAATTGATAGAGATCTAAAGATTAAAAATGTTGAAAAAAATGTAAATGGGTGTGGGAAAATTACTATTTAGTGTAATTTCTGAAAAATAAAAATATTCAAAGATTATCTTACTTTGGACTTCGGCTTGGGCTTTGAATTGGCTGTGGGTAACTGGGCCTGTGGAGAATCAGCATTCCTAAGCTCCTGAGCATAAGCAAGTAGCTGAGCTCGGCGATCATAAGATGGTGAGTTTGGAGTATTTCTAAAAGGTGAATTTGGAATATTCTTCTTCATTAAATCTGAATCAATGGTTTGATGAGATTGTCTTGTGGGTGATTCAACATAGACGGTTATGATCACTCCTGCCTTGTGGGTCCTCTCTTTCCCATTTCTTTCCTCAACTTGTTCTTCTACCTCTTGCTTTTTCATGACTTTTGTCTCTTCTTTTAAAGTCGGTTGCACATAATTTGATTGCTTTCGTTTCATTGACCTCTTCTGATCCAAACAAAAAGGAAAGTTAATTTACTCTTAAACAACCGGTTTATAATTACAATCACATCTCCTTTCATTTTTTCCAATTTTGATACATACGCTTTAAGTTGTTTTTAATTAAGTCTCGTGTATACAAATCTTATAGTTCTTAAGTCATTCGATGTGAAAGAACAATTAATACGGTTCCAATTATTTATATAAAGTCATTTTAATTTTTTGAACTAATTATTTTAAAACTAAGAATTGAGAGATTATGAGTCACACATGGAAATTCTAGAACTTAATCCAATGGCACATTTACTTTTCCTCATAATTTAGTTCTAAGACCGCACTCATTTCTTTTAACAGCAAAGAATTTAATCCCAACCTCAAAGGGTCGAAATTCATTGTGACAAAATTTGGCAATATGATTTTCATGTCATTTTAAAAAGTTGTCCTTCATTTCCACAATATTTTCATAATCTATAATAATAATAATGGTAGTATGTATAATTATATATATATATATATGCATCCAATTGTTGATAAAATTCAAATGGAAATATGTGCAATTACTAAGAATAAGCAGAGCCATTTTTGTATCTTAACAAAGCTGTGGGTCATTTGTTAATGTCAATTATAAAATTGGGTCATCTTTTAGCATTTCCACAAAAATCTAACTCGACCACTGAAAAATGGAAACCAAAATTTCAGGATGAATATATACTACGATTATATATATATATCCTAATGTATTTATTGTAGTGAATAATATATCTTCTTTCATTCTAGCTTCTTCACTTAATTAGTTAGTATCCACAAATAGGAGGTTGATGAGATTTTTTGTATAGTTTTGATAGTTCTTAAGCTCTACTTGAATTTGGAAGAATGGCCAAAAACGTAGAAATGGTTCAAACAATTATAACGCAACAAAATACGTTATTTTTTGTTAATCATGAAAAATTGTAAAAGCAGAACATAAAAAATATGCAACTTTTTAGAACATTAAAATAAAAGAAAAACAAAAAAATAAACGTCCCCAATTCTCAATAAAAAAAATCAACACCAAAACTAAATCACGCGTGCTCAATGAAATTTGAATGTAGTGTATGCAAAATTTATATAATATATATCGTAAATATAAAATATATTTGCATATATCATATAGATATATTTAATTACATTAAGTATATTAAATACACAATCTATATATAAAAATGTGTCGGTGATTATTTTGATTTTTTTTTTACTTCTGACTATTTTTTATATTTTTTTAATCTGATATATTTGTGATCAATTACTAAATTATAAAAGTGCAAATCCAAATGAAATTTAAAATTCAGTCAACTATGATTTTTTAAGTCCATGCATTAGAATTACGTTACCAGTTAACGTAGCTTTTTAAAATTCTCTTCTTTAATTTTTGGTAAACTAGAATCCCTATCAGCTCAGCACCTTGTACATACTTTTCAATAACTTTCACTATCTTTGTTGAACAAGTTTAAATTAATCAATTTCCTCTAGTTAATAAAAATATAACTTTAAGAACTTATGAACAATGATTCCGTTCATCTCCTATTTGGTGACCTAAACACCAATCTAGAAAAATGATAAATTGTAACACTAATCTAGATGGTCACTTCTTATAATCAACAGTTCATATTGAATATAATTAGTTTTTGGCTCGATCAACAGTTCATATTGAATATAATTAGTTTTTGGCTCAATCAACAGTTCATATCTATATTTTCATAAAAAAGAAAGAAAAGAAGTATCTATAATCTATGTTAGATTTTGGTTATGAGATGCACGATTGTTTATTGGTTTTTTCGTGCGTTTTTAAGTGGGTGATTGATTATATGCTTAGTTGCATTGGTTACCGGGTTCAAAATTTAAGAATAGATTCTCACTAATATATAAACAACAAATGGGCAGCCAGGATTAATTAAGAACACCAAGACACACATTGTTATGCTCAATATAATACTTATTTGCTTTACTAGATTCATCCATATATTCTAACCATTCATTCACATAAAGTGCACATACAAGATGAACAACTTAATTAAATGCCTTAATTAGTTGGCAAAATTGTGTGAAAATTACGTGATTTACCATATCATTTTAGAATGTACACGTGATTACTATTACCTATTCATCATATGTTTTATATTATTTCATCCAATACTCACATAAATGAATCAATTACATATGAAATGACTAAGTGTCGAAAGTTTTTTTGAGTTTGAAGCGTTCATGACTACTATAATCTGCTTCAAGAGTAGCTAAGATTACTTAAATTATAATCTTGGGTTAATTGTCAATTTCAATTTTCATTTTTCAATTAATTATATAATGTATATTATATTATTTAATTAAGAAAATTTACCATGAATGACATATTAATCCTTCAAATTTGAATGACTATAAACCATGTAACTTTCACGTATGTGACCTAATCAATCACATACAAAACACGTGTTGTACATCTAGTATATCTAAAAACCGCTACAAAATAATATCAAACATATCCTAATAACTTCTTAACAAACATACCCTAATAAGTATGATTAATTTCTAATTAATTATTCAATAATTTTGTACCCTGACAAATACACAATTACAAAACTACCATGTGGGTTAGAGCTGGTGAACATGTGGGTGCAATTAAGAAAAAACTAAACAAAAGTTACTTTTGGGAAAAAAAACCATTTTGATGCCTGCAAAAAACAACACATATTTCTCTCTCTCTTTCTTTTCTTTTAAATTATCATCTCTCTTTTTTCATATTTTTTGTTGGGAATTGTTGGGAGAGGGGTCCGGATTTATCATTTTTTTTCTTATCCGAATTTTCTCAGTCACAAACTTTTACTTACAATCACATTCTCAACATTCTCTCAACATTGAGAGGAGCAATTATCAAAAAACAGAAAAAGAAATGAGAGGAGCACAATTGTTCCACAATTATGTTTTTATTTACTCAAGGAAGGCTCTTAGAAATTTCTTCCCCCAAAATCTACGGACCTTATTTAACTTTGACAATTTTTTGTTGTCATTCATTCTCATTTAGAGAGAGACAGAGAGTGAGAGAGAATCAATAAAAAAAACGACTTTAGGTCTTCCCCAAAGGTCAGTGTTTCCCTAACCCCCTCAGCTTCCAATTAGCCGCCTCTAGTTTTGGAGTTGGAGCCCCTTTCTTCTTATTCCCCCCCTCTTATTTTTGGACGTTTTCAAGTTTTATGCCGGTTAGAATTATGTTCATGTCATTGTTTTACGAGAAGTTTGAGTCATAAAATCCATTACAAAGAGTGGTAATACAATGATGATTCAGTATTTGTATGACACATTTGTGTTATATTTTTGTTTTCAATATTACAAAATTATAAAAGATTGAGAATTTCAATATTACAATATTGCGTCTATAACTCATAAACTTATGTGTGACCTAAGATGAGTTTGAGATTATTTCACTTGAAAGCACTTAAAGATATCGAAAATATTATTTTAAAGCACAAGTAGTTTTGGTTACTATATACTTTGGTATTTAAAAACATAAGAAACATTAATCTAAATGTTCCTTAAAATGTTTTCAAATATAAATAAATATGTTTCTAAATACATTCAAGTACTTTATACTAAAATAAATATGAAATATTTTTTACCTAACATATTAACAGTTTAACATATATATAAAAGTATTTTTTAGTCAGAGACACTCTCAAACACACTATTAATCACCCTATAACTATTTTGTCATTCATATGCCATTTGATATCTCTCTTTCTACCACCTGTTTTGGCAAATAATCAGCCCCATGTTTTAGGGTCATTGGCGATTGAGTATTCCATGCGCCACTTCTCAACCCATTACCCCCTAACCCTTTTACTTCTCCCAACTCTTTCCCCCTCCCCAGCTTGACTCGTTCATCTCTCCTCTCTCTCCTTATTTTTTTATATTTATTTTTATATTTGGTTTATTTAACCATTGAGTGCTAATTTTTAATTCGATATAGTTCTTTAACAAATTACTTTGACAAATAAGCTTTGTGGGGAATCTAGTTTCTTGTATAATCCAACTATGCTATGCAGTATTTAGTACACAATATTATTATGATGTGACAACGAAAATTTTATGAGACTGTATTTTATAGTAATTAACTTCTTTTAATATTATACTTAAGTGTGATCACATATATTCTAATCCATTTACTGATTATAAAATACAATAGAAAGAAAAGAAAGAAAAAACAAACTTGATGTACAAATGATCGCCTGATATAGGGTTTTGGCAAGTTTATGTGTTTCATGAATATGAACTATTTTGATTTGTATAGCACAAGTAATCCAGCGCATCACATGCCCATATCTATAGAGGTATGAATTTTAATTGACTTCTGTCCGTGATCAAAGTGTCTTAAATTTAGTAATTACACACAAATTTACATTTATGTATGTCGGTACACATTAAATACAATTTTTTTAGTGATATCACTTTTCTAATAGGTGAAATTAAAACCCCTAGCAGCTACTATATTAAATTGAGCATTAGATTGTTTTTATTATAAATATGCTAAATGCCTTCTTTTATCCAGCAATTGGTTCCCTTAAATTGTAGTATGATAAAGCCCATAGCTTAATATTTTGCCCATAGCTTAATACTTAGTGCACACCATAATGTTTTTTTATATTATTTGGTACAAAAGTGAAAAAAAAAACTTATCATTGAGCAACTCCGATTAAATTTCAGTCCTTGAAATATCAGAATAAAAAAGTTTTAATTAATATTGATCCACAAATATCTACCAATAGTATATATAAATTGGGGAGAAATATTTTTAGACATAAACTACTCTCACTATTTTATGTAATTAATTGTCCTTCATAAATAAGAATAATTTTAAATTAAATGATTAATGACACTTTTAGTTTTTAAGACAATATTTTCTATACTTTTTAAAAAAATTTAAATTTTATATAAGTACCTAATAATTAATATTTAAATTATTTATGTATCATCTTAAAAGAGTATTCAGTAACACTTATATAACTTTTGTTTTTAACTACAACTTATATCAACGTTTGTTAGTATTAAAGTTTTTTTTTAAAATGATTTAGAGAATTTTTCAGTATAAAAAATTTATACATCAAGTATGTACGAAAGTAGATATATATATATATATATATATATATATATGAAAGAAACCTAATATATTTTTCTAAAATACTCAATCATTTCTTTTACATTTTTAATTACAATATATTTATTACTTTTTCACTTTTTATGATATTATTCTAGTTGAATTTTTATTATTTAATTTATCACGTTCAATACATATTTTAGGATGGAAAATGGCATATTGGGATGCTTCGTGTGTTATTAGAACAAAAACGAAAGGATGAAATAAAAAGATTTTGTGTTCCTAAAAGTTTGGGGTTGTCAATTTAATCCATAAATTTTTAGTATTGTCAGTTTTATCCCCACACTTACATATCATTAGTAATTAGTATCTTCTGTCAAGATCTAGTAACAGCTTTATGTTATTTACTCGATCTAGTAACAGCTTAATGTTATTTACTCACTGTTTCGACGTCATTTCTCATGCAATGGATTATAGAGAAAAAGTGAAACAACTTTGCTTTCATGAAGACTAATTAATGACCATGTTTAAACTAGCTATATTGTCAAAAGTACACGGTGATTGGTCACGCGAGAGATCAATATGATAGCCAGTGGTATTGTTTTAGTTTTGAGTTTATAATTAGGATTAACAATATTGGTTTAGGTGAATGAATCAGTTTGGAGTATACCATAGTACAAAAATCGTGAAGGTGTTCAAAACTATAGTCATCAAATATAATGTTTCTTAATTATTTCACGACACTTCTATTACAATAATTTAACAATTTCTTTTAATTATTTAGTAGTTGGTATATTATATTTAATGTGGAATGACGACTTGAACCACAATGGTTCATGAATGGTTGTTAGATATAGTCAACTCGGAGTATAATTTATTTCTATTAGCTATTATATATTTGTCTGTAGATGCCAAATTCTAAAATTGTGCATAATAATTAGGGTATGCACCCGTCACGAGAATCCCGTCCAGTCCCACAAAAGCATCCTGGACTGAGCGGGACGAGACATGTTCCTCACCCTTCTCGAGACGGAACTTGTCTCGTGCGAGATGGGTCAGGACACAAGACAATGTTAAAAAAAGCCAACTTGTCTAATTTCGTCTCGATAACTCTATAAATAGCCTAATTTTTTTTTACCCTTATTCTTTTAAGATTTAGCCTTTAATCTTTTTAACTTTAACCCCTTTTTAAATTTTAGCTCTTAGAGTTTTAGCTTAATTTTAACATAAAAGTCTTAAAAAAATTCTACAATGCCCTGAAAAAAATCTACGAATGCCCGATTTTTTTTGTCCCGCCGTCACGTCCCCTCCAGCCCTGCTCAGTTTTTGGCCTTCCCACATGAACAAGAAAATCTGAGACAGGACAAAAAATGTCAAAAATCATTTTCTCATCCCGTCCAATGCAAATCTCTAATAACAATAATTGTAGTATGTTATGGGCCCTAAGCTACCTCCCTAAAGGCAACAATGTCTTTTGTGGGCCACCCAGCTTGGGGCGCAATACCTTCGATCAGGCAACTTCAAAGAGCAGATCGAGAGAAAACAGAGCTACTCAGCCACAGACTAACAAGGAGTTGAATGTTATTTCAATATTCTTGTCATGCCTCACTGTGCCCACCTCGGACGTGCCAAAGACTAAGAAGGGAGTTTGTAATTCTAGAATCTAGATGTACGAAAGTGACTTGGACCAGGATAACTTGCGTGTATCAGGTTAGAGCAGGGCGCAAAATGCACACACATTAAATGCATCGTCATTCTCCTCAACCGCCCTCACATACTATGACCGGAGAAAGTGGGGGACAAGCCATGCCCATAGGGTACCCTCCATCCCTAAAAGCACCACACTCTCCACTTGAAGAGGTAAATTCACTTAAACTCTGATAAATTCTTTTCACACTTCTAGTTTAACCATCGAAAACCTTTAGGCAATGAAATTTTCTCGGTAACCACTCTCTTAAGGTTCTTTACTCTCGTGTGCAGGTCACAACTCATTCTCCGGAGACACGTACGCTGATCGGATTTTAACAACATAATCTTTATAAAATCTTGTGTGTTTTCTTTACAATTACTTTTCTCTGTTTTGTTTAATTAAACATACATCTTCCACGGTTAAGGAAAGAGGTGTAAAATTGAGATTTGCTCACTGCTTCTCGTCACGTTTCCCCATTGAAATTCAGAAGATGAAGCCAAGTAATTTTTGTTGAAAATAATTGAAGCGCTTCAATTATTTTTAGATTCTTAAATATTCTCCTCTACATTAATTAATATCCTTATCTTTGGATGTTGAAATTAAGTAGAAATCAGACTGTCATTTCAAATTGTTACTGCCCCCCAAACACATGAAAAATATGCTGCCCATTGATTGGGAAAGGAAGAAAATTAATGCGCAAGAAGAAGAACAGAGTTTGGTATATATTTATATTTCAAAAGATAATTAATATCACAAATTTTATATAGTGCACCAAATCGGAAAGGAAAATATTAAAATTGACCAAGCATTATTATATAATCATGAACTCTTAATTTAAACTAGCTATATCGAAGAAAATTAGGAAGAAGAAGATGATCAATAAAGAAAAAATTGTAAAATTGCTAGGTAATAATGTATTTTAAAAAACTTACCTTTGAAACGATGATCACACACACCTCAGTTTTTGGAGTTGAATTTTCGATTTCGATCAGGCTATCTGCTTTCTATAAGACACAATGGAAAAGTATGAAATTGTTTTCTCTTCATTTCATTTAAACTTAACCTAATACATAAAACATTATTATTTAATTTTAGCAAAAAAAAAAGTAAAAAAATACCATTATGTCTTAGACTACTTAAGGAGACAAAATTTCATGCTCGATTTAATTGCAAGAAATTTATGTCGAATTATAGAACATTTTGAATATTGTCCTTTTGAAATTTGAAAGTTTGGATTTGTGATTGGTGATTGCATGAGCTCTTCATTCTTAAATTCCTCCTCTTTAATTTTAATTAGTTTTTAAGACGTGTGTTGCACGTGAATATAAATTTTATAAATATTATTATCATATATAATTTATCTTTTCTNACGCTTCGGCGAAGTTCATCGAAGTGCAATGAATGTTTCCAACACATGCCTAATTTTGGTAGATTTGATTCTCTTCTTTTTTGTAGAGTTTTCAGTCTAGATCCTGTCATATGTCATGTGAGATTTTGCCTGTTCATTCTGAGAAAAAGACTTTAGGTTTAAATAAAGAATCACGCTCTCGTTTTGGCATTTAGTTTCAGGATCATCTACTGAGTTTCAGGAAATATTTCATCTTTGCTTTCTTCAGTTGTTTACATTATGAATTATTTGAGCACCATATAATCTGTTTAAACAAGGATATTTATGTTTTGAAGTTTCTGATTTCCTTCTGAGATCGATGTCCGTAGACACTCCCAAGGACTTAGGCTCATGTGAAACCATGGTCCCATTTTGATTTTCTTCTAAGAATGATGTCCGTAAACACTCCCAAGGGCTTAGGCTCATGTGGAACCATGACCTCGTTTTGATTTCTTTATGAGAATGATGTCCGTAGACACTCCCAAAGACTTAGGCTTATGTGGAACCATGGTCCCGTTTCAATTTCCTACGGGCTCATCGATATAGTTTCGCCCGTTTCTTCATTTTTCATACAATAAGATCCGTGACATGAATATTGTACAAGAATAATATAATAATTTATTGAAATGAGTAAAGAGCGAGTGCACCGTTTCATAATTTCACTGCAGGAGCTTGAGTTTGATGCCCCACTTCTATTGGTAGAATTTTTTCCGTTTTCCTTGCTTTCTTTTTCTGCTTTCAATTTTTTCTTTCCTTCTCTTGCTTCTTTTTCTTTTCTATTGTGAAAGACTTTCATTTTTCGTTCCCCAGACTTTTCCATTCTGAAGACGTTTCCTTTTCCATTCTTTAGACTTTCCCTTTCTGAAGACTTTTCCTTTTCATTTCTCCAGTTCTTCTTTTTTATTATCCAGACTTTCGAGTTCTGAAAACGTTTCCTTTTCCGTTCTTCAGACTTTTCCTTTTCATTTCTCTAGTTCTTCTTTTCTGCTCTCCAGACTTTCCCGTTCTAAAGACGTTTCCTTTTCTTTCTCACATTTTGTTTCATCCATTGCGTGCTCTTCTCCTTGGCTTTTTTTTATTATTTATTTTTCATATTTTGGAGTGAAGATTTTTTCTGCTCTCAAGGGCTTACGCATATAGGCCGCCGACCTTTTCTTTCGCATGTTAGAGAGAAGATTTTTCTCTCAAGGGCTTAGGCATCTAGGTCGCCGACCTTTTTTTTTTCATATTTTAGAGAGAATATTTTTCCCTCTCTCAAAGGCTTGGGCATCTAGGCCACCAACATTTTTTTTTCACATTTTAGAGAGGATGTTTCTTCTGCTCTCAAGGGCTTGGGCATCTAGGCCACCGACATTTTTTCCATATTTTAGAGAGAATGTTTTATCCGCTCTCAAGGGCTTGGGTATCTAGGCCGCCGACCTTTTCTAATATTCAAGAAATGTGAAAGCATAAAAATAGTCAGAAAACTAAAAAGAAATTGAAAAACTAAAGTAGAAAATAATACATGTAATAAATATGAAAACATTTCCATATATAATATATAGTACTAAGTATTGTTAGCTTACATATATAATTATTTACATATATAATATTTAGTATTAAGTATAATTACATTACATATATAGTTAAAGAATAATTATATGAAACTAACAAAATTAAAACGTAAAAAAATGGAATCAATTAATGCTTTCATAATTTGATTTTAAAATAAATAAATGACTTTCATTTTATAAGGAAAAGACTAATCTAAAATCTAAAAAAAATAAAATAATTGTTTTATTATAGGGAGTAAATTTGTCTACTAAAAAAATGTTACAAGTGTTAAAAAGATAAAATTGATAGAGATCTAAAGATTAAAAATGTTGAAAAAAATGTAAATGGGTGTGGGAAAATTACTATTTAGTGTAATTTCTGAAAAATAAAAATATTCAAAGATTATCTTACTTTGGACTTCGGCTTGGGCTTTGAATTGGCTGTGGGTAACTGGGCCTGTGGAGAATCAGCATTCCTAAGCTCCTGAGCATAAGCAAGTAGCTGAGCTCGGCGATCATAAGATGGTGAGTTTGGAGTATTTCTAAAAGGTGAATTTGGAATATTCTTCTTCATTAAATCTGAATCAATGGTTTGATGAGATTGTCTTGTGGGTGATTCAACATAGACGGTTATGATCACTCCTGCCTTGTGGGTCCTCTCTTTCCCATTTCTTTCCTCAACTTGTTCTTCTACCTCTTGCTTTTTCATGACTTTTGTCTCTTCTTTTAAAGTCGGTTGCACATAATTTGATTGCTTTCGTTTCATTGACCTCTTCTGATCCAAACAAAAAGGAAAGTTAATTTACTCTTAAACAACCGGTTTATAATTACAATCACATCTCCTTTCATTTTTTCCAATTTTGATACATACGCTTTAAGTTGTTTTTAATTAAGTCTCGTGTATACAAATCTTATAGTTCTTAAGTCATTCGATGTGAAAGAACAATTAATACGGTTCCAATTATTTATATAAAGTCATTTTAATTTTTTGAACTAATTATTTTAAAACTAAGAATTGAGAGATTATGAGTCACACATGGAAATTCTATAACTTAATCCAATGGCACATTTACTTTTCCTCATAATTTAGTTTCATAATTTAGTTCTAAGACCGCACTCATTTCTTTTAACAGCAAAGAATTGAATCCCAACCTCAAAGGGTCGAAATTCATTGTGACAAAATTTGGCAATATGATTTTCATGTCATTTTAAGAAGTTGTCCTTCATTTCCACAATATTTTCATAATCTATAATAATAATAATGGTAGTATGTATAATTATATATATATGCATCCAATTGTTGATAAAATTCAAATGGAAATATGTGCAAGAAAGTTTGAAAAGCTAATAAACGATAATCATTTTTACTAAGAGACATTTTACTAATATCATGCAGTACTTTAAATTCAATTCAATTCAGTCTTCATTCAATTCTGAGTTTATTAAGCTCATCTTTAATCTCTTTCCAATATGGATTGCATGTTACAGTTATGAAGGAGTTTGCCTTTCTGAATCTCATATCAAAACCATTGCATCTAAGTGTTGGCGACGCACATCCCTAGGTCCTCCCATAAATGAGGCTGGAAGGACAATCTTTTTCCACATTTATCTCCATGGATTTCACCTGCATTTACTGTATCTACTATCCCTTGGTACAATTCTTACCTTATATGTGATTGTTCTATAGAAATCAATTCAGGTAGACTCAAGTTTTATATGCATGTCAACTGCAAACTATTGTAATAATCATCCTGCTGAAAGGAGAATTGATTGAGTACATGTTCTAATTTGTAGCTTGAAGCAGTTGTACACTCTACATGATACCTTTTCAAAACTATCACATTGAATACCTGAATGAAAAGTGCAGTGAAGATTTGTACAATATTCATATGTTAACATATTAAATGCACATCTAAATGCAAGAGAAAAAACATTTGTACCCTTTTCACGTTGAATGAATTCTTCTGTAGAGTGGCACAAATGTACATTTGAAATGTTATTTGTTGAACCAGGAATAGAAGATGTCTTTTTATTATCATTATAGTTTCTTCTCATATCTTAATGCCATCCAACTTCACCTTTTGGAAGTGATAAATGATACAGAAGTGAATCATAACAACTTTAGTATTTTTCTATTGAATGACGATTTTCTCACAGTGCATGGACTGTTATATCTTTCACAAAGTGTATATTTTCATTATTTCATTATATCAATATAGCAACAATTTGATCTGATGTTGGCGAATTATATTCTCATTGATCTAACTTTACGGCATCAGCAATATGAGTTTGCAAATCTTCAAATTGAGGGGAAATTCGAGAGTTGATGAAAGAATTGTGTATATGGGTTATCATGTCGTAGTTCAATAAGATCTTTCATGACAACGAAAGATGAAATATAAATCATGGATTAACTAAGCCCTCTCAGGGACTTACTTAAGAATAAGAAAGAGGAATCTCATGTAAATAGCATGGAATAAGGTTTGATTCGATTCATGGGGATTCCGTAAATATTCCATTCCAAACAGAGAAAGTTCGAAACAATTTACATCCACCATTTTATATTATATAGGAATGAAGATGCTCTTGGCTCGACATCGTTTGTTCTGTTCCATTATAACCCTCATTTTAAGGGGGGGGGGTGTGATGAAACTAGTACATGATGAAGCTCGAGTAGAAAGTATTGATTCAGACACATTGATATTTATATCTTTCAAAATACTCAGTCTATTATGAAGTTTATTGATAGTATCACAAAAGTATCGCTGGAAGTATTTCAGATGACTTTCAGGTATCAAAGCTGGAAAGTCATGATATATTTATCCTTGTACTCTAAATGGGTAAATACCTTTAGCAGAAGATACTAGATTTTTATTTAGACTCACTCTAAAAGATGTGTATGTGAAAATATTGTTATATACATGCTATGATATTTTTTCAAAACATGATACCATCATTTGTGCCTGATGTGTACAAATTATATAACTCACTATGAACGCACTCTTGACAAACTTGACCATTATGACAATAAAATGTTGGGGGTTCATACTCAAATTTCTTAGCGTTGCTACCTACAAGATGCAACATCCTTTAGTTTAGAAGAGACATTGTAGTTGGACCAAAAATCAATCCCCCGTTAATTGCTATAGCGAAATGTGAGTTTTTTTAGTACGAGTTAATATGAATGTACGTGAAAATGAAATTTGAATAGCTTTAGTTATATTAAAAAAAATTAGGAAGAGTATTGATTTAAAAAAATTATCATTGATGGTCAATTAATGGCATTTAAATGAAAATTTTAACTATTTTCTCAAAATCTGTACATGCTATCCCTAACTGTTTTGTGAGATTATCATAAATGTTTTATTTCTAAATAAAGCTCATAGTTGTTGTAAAATATAACTTTATTTAAATTCGTAAGTAAATATGATATGTTATTGGCAAAGTTGTAATACAAAAATAATGTATTTCTAAAAGTGCTTAGACTGTATAATTATCAATTCAGTGCTTTCATAAAGCTAATAACATAAATCTGATATTACCTTTTGGTTTAATAATATTATATTTGTAACCAAACTTTTACGTAAGGACACATTTGTAATAACAATATTTTTATCTGGCCGACATGTTTTCACTAGGTTTTCTAGTGCTTTTTTCATCAGGTATTTCTCCCAAAAAGACAACAAGCAGCCCATTGCATTGAAATATCATGTGTTATTGATTTAAGATTTCTCTCTTTTTTTTAATTTCCTAATGGATATATATTTGACAATATTGGTTATACATAATTTTTAAATAAAATAATTTCATGAAGGACCCGATCTAAACTCTTGAGGAGGCGTCTAAATGTTGGAATCTTAGTGCAAATAAAATAGTTTGAAAGGATACTTACTAGAGGAGTCCCGATAATCACGTGCCAAGGGTGTTAAGTCCTTAGAGGAGACCTCGGAAGATTTCTGAAGCCCTTGGAGGAGACCTCGACAAATTACCAAGGTCCTCAAAAAAGACATCGGCATTATGCCAAGGTCCTTAAAGGGAAAAGACCTCGGCGCTATGCCGAGGTCATAAAAATTAAAAGACCTCAGCATTGTGCCGAGGTCCCTCCCACCAAAACAAGATTGGACATTAGCCCGTGTGTCTGTGATAGGTCTGAGACATGTCACCGACGCCACATAAAGGGAAAAGGTCTCGATGAGGAGTAAGTAAAGCCCTAATTAGGAGCTAGAATGACTCACTAGCGGAGTTTTATAGTAGAAAGTGTTAGGGTTATGCTTTCAAAACATGTGTATTGACATTGTTGATATAAAATTTAATGTATGGATTATATTTTTCTTATAACTGTTCTTTTAAATTATTGTTGTATAATTTATATAAATATCTAAAAATTTCATATTATTAATGAGACTACGATCTTGTATTAGTACGAGAGAATTAAGATCACAGATAACGAATAAAATTGTCAACAACATATTAAAGTGTGAAATCTTTAATGAATGGTTGCCAGTATGGTTCACTAAGTATTATGAATGTATGTGATCTAGATCCGGATCATTAATGTGGATAGATATCTTAGTGAAGATACTTTATATAATGAGATTATATATGACTGAATTGATGTGAATTTATCTTTATCAACTTGTCGTTTATCGTAAAGATTTAATACACATTAATTCGATGATCATATGTAGATCAGTTTGAATCTTGAGTAGTCATGAACTCCTATGCATGTCTATTAGATCTTTTGATTCACTCGTTAAGGTTTGTTTGAAAAATAAACTAATGACTTTTCTTTTGAAGATCCAGTGACATGGATGGCTTGGAACATGATCTTACAAGATTTGGAATCCAAGTTTTTCTAACAGAACGTATATTGGTTCCTCAAGTGTTAATTCTAGAACCGAATGATTATTGAGCTCAAATTTATGATAAGATTATAAATTAGTCATTTACTAGTGGATTAATGGTACTTAAGGATCAAGAGGTAATTAGTCATTTACTACCAAGGTGAGTGAGCTAATCTCGTTTTTAGGGCTCATGAACTATTACCGAAGATTCATGGTAAGTTACTCCTCTATAAAGGCATTCCAGCTTCAAAGGCAGGTGAGCCGGGTCAGGAAGGAGTTTGACTGCTGGGATGGGATCGGATCCTACTTGAAGCACTCCACCACGAATAAGAGTCTTCGGGTTGGATAGGCAGTAGAGAAAGTGTGAAATGATTATATCAGTGGACTACATGAGAATACTCTGTAAATATAATATGTAATCTCTAAGAGTGTAATTTCATATTTATACTGAAGTAATAATGAAATTATTACATAAGATTATTTGATTAATAATCTGATTTATTGGAGCTTAGGATTACAGGTCCATGGTCCTCAAGTCACATTATACTACGAGTCTAGGGTGTGAATATTTTAGGACATGAGAAAATGACTTACTTGCAAAAGAATATTTATTCTAGGGCAAGTATATAATTATGAGATAATTATGTATGATTAATTAATTGAATAATTTATATATATATATATATTTTAATTATCGATAAGTGAGATAAAATATATAATTTATGAAATTAGATAATTAAATTATTATCATATAATAATTTGGATAAACTAAATCTGTTATTTATGAAATAACAGATAATTTAGTTGATAGTGATAATCAAATATGTTAATTTTGAATTAACTAATATCTAGATATTTAATTTGATGAAAATAAATATTTAATATGTAGTAATTGTCACGTGGCACTACAGTAGTGGGTGTGCAACACAGCAGTGCCATGTGGTATTATAGTTGTGCACAATAGCAATGAGTCCCACTGCTATTGATAATTTTATAATTAAATATTATTTCAATTACCCCAAAAGATCTGATATGTCATTATCAAAAAAAATATACAGATATTATTTTGATAACCTAAGATGATGAATCAATCAATTAGTTGAATCATCGAATCAGTTCATAAGTCAAGAGTTGAAAGAAGAACATAATTCTTGAAAAGTGATTTTTCTAAGATTAAGATTTAATCAAATCTCTAAAAGAATCATCATCACGTTCTTTTAGATAATCATCTCACAAAAGTCATTCTCAGTAAAATCTATAAATCTCATGTGTTGAGTATATCTAGAGACAGAAAAGTATCTCCGTGATATTCTACGTGCCCACACATGTCCTAGTGCATTGATGATTAATTTGGAAGATCTTGGTGTAGATCTCGGAGTTTGCTGATTGAAACGATTTCATGGGAACGGAAAATCGATTGGTTTCGCGAGTACGCTTGATTTAAACTACAAGATGTATAACGTAATCTTTAGAGGGGCAGTAAGAGGACCACCCCCATTTACTTGGTCGCCTAGTTGCCTTTCCCTTTTGTAGGTCTTGAAACATAATACCAAAAGACGAAGATTCCCCCACTTTTTTTCTCAAAAAGGTTTCATTAACTCATTTAACTAGCCTCGTTATCACTTCGTTATCTAATCATCCAAAATCTCTTTAAAACATTTGGCACCGTCTATGGGAACGGCATAGCTTTAAAAATAAAAAATTCCCTTTTATTCTTCACGTCGTTCTCACTTATGAACCTAAGATGAGCTGAAGATCTATCAGGATCCAGACCATCGTTTCATGCTTAGTACGAGCGTCTAAAGCACCCAACCCTGAGCTACCTCAACCTCAGTAGAGGCCTGCCAACTGAAGACCAACTATGACTCAATGAGATAAAATTGTCATTTTAGAACAACAAGTCTGAATACTTACCAAAGCTTTGAACCACCTGGTCTCAAAGGCTCCAGCGGGCAACCAGAGCATGTGGAGCTGCCCGAACATCCTGGAATAACCACTCAAGAAATAAAGGACAAAACAGAGACCGAAGGCATCACATGTAGTAATGATGGGTACGGGATCGAGATAGAAAGATTAAGATCTCAAATTGGAAACATTTGTTTCACAATTAAATCCCATTTTCGGATGAGTTTCTCATGGAGTAAGCTGAACCCTCCATTCATAGAGGAGATGATGAGAACAAAAATGCCACTACGATTCAAAATGCCTATCATTACACCGTATGATGGAAGTAAGGATCTCGCCGAGCACCTAGAAACGTTCAAGACATGGATGGAGCTCCAAGGAATGCCAATGACCATCATGTGCAAAGCTTTCCCTATCACCCTCACCTCATCAGCACGAGGTGGTATATATAGTTGAAGACGACCTCAATCTCATCCTTTTTTAAATTAACAAATTAATTATACATCAGTTCCTAGGAGGAAGCGGCCAAAGGAAGCCTACAACCCACCTCTCCACCCTTAGACAAAGAAAAGATGAAAATTTATGAGATTACGTTGTTCGATTCAACACGAAAGCTTTGAAAGTCGATGGATATACCAATGATATCGCCCTGACAACCCTTCTTTCAGGATTGCGAGATGATAAATTGTTATGGCTAGTAGCCAATAAGCCCCCTACGAACTTTGCAGATTTGCTAAGGAGAGCCTAGAAGTACATGAGTGCGACCGAGCCTTATCAGCTCATCGCCTCAACTTTAGGATATGATTTGAGTATGATGATTCTCGTCAAATATCTCCCCTCACCCAGTTCAAAAATGATAGAGATCAATTATTTGGAAGCCGCAGAAAAGGAGTGGTTTGACCCGATTGTCAAGTACTTAAAAGAAGGAGAATTGCCAGCAGATGAGAATATAGCCAAATGAATCAGGTACGCTTCAGCACGGTAGACTATAATGGAGGGAATCTTATACCAAATAGGTTTTTCTCTTTCGTACCTAAGGTGCTTGAGCAAGAAATAAGCTAGATATGTCATGCAAGAAGTACATGAAGGGGTCTGCGGAAATCACCTCAAAGGATAAGCCTTAACCCACAATTTAAGTAGGCGTGGTTATTACTGGCCAACACTAAAGGAAGACACCAGATGATATGTCAAAAAGTGCAACAAATGCCAAAGGTTCACCCTGGTTCCTCGATAGACTCCAAAAGAGGTGACGCAATAACAAGTCTATGACCTTTTGACAAAATGGGTGATAGATCTGATCGGGCCCCTGCCCGTAGGAAAAGGGAAAGTAAATTTTGTCGTTGTAGCAGTCAGTAGACTACTTCACCAAATGGGCTGAAGCAGAACCACTTGCGATCATCGTAGAGGAAAAGACTACGAGTTTCATCTAGAAGAACTTTATTTGTCGATTTGTCATACTCTATGCAGTGGTAACTAATAACGGAAAGCAGTTTGATAACTCAAAGTTTAGCCATTTCTGTTCAGGCTTTAGAATCAAGCACCTCAAGTCATCCCCAGCGCATCTGCAAGAAAATGGACAGGTCGAGGTAATAAACAAGATTATTAAGCATACCCTCAAAGTGAAGTTGGAAGAATCAAAGGGGAACTGGCCAGAAAAGCTCCCATGAGTGCTATGATCCGATAGGACTACTTCTACAAACTCCACGGTAGAAAACCCCTTCTCAATGAAATTTAGAGTAGAAGCAATGATTCCAGTAGAAATTAGGCTGCTAACTCACTGCCAAATGATACACTTAGAAGAGGAAAATGAGGAAGCCATGCACATAAGCTTGGACTTGATCGAAGGACGACAATAAGTGACCCGCTTGAAATCTCTGGCCTATCAGCAGAGAATAACAAAGTATTATAATTCGAAGGTTAAGTCTCGGTCCTTCAATGTCTGAAACATAGCCTTAAGGAAGAAAATTTTTTGGGTCAACCATAATAAATGATCATTAGGTCCTAATTGGGATGGACCCTACAGAGTCACGAAGATAATAAGACCACGATGTTACGAGCTGCAACATGCCGAAGGTAATGTCCTCCAACACCCATGGAATGACGAACACTTAAAAATGTATTATCCATGATGTATGTGAGCTTTATCGAATAAAATGTTTTTATCCCAAGAGATGGATGTTTAAATTGGTTCCTATCCAAACCAAATGTATAGAGGCCAAACCCCACGAAAGTGCATATTAATTTGTGCTCTTCTAAAAGAAGCAAACACAAGAAGTACAGCTGCCAAATGCATAGAGGCTGGGCCCCATGACAATGCATATTAACTTGTGCTCTTTTGAGAGGAAGCGAACATGATACATATCGCAGCAAAACTAAACTCCACGATAACACATATGAGGCAGAATATAAGCATAAAATGTGTTATGACAAATTAGAATCTCACGACTAATATAAAATGATATACAAGTCCAATTGTATTAAAGTTGTATATAATGGGAAATAGAAAATATCATATCAAAGAAGTAAGGATTTAGCTCATAAGGCCTTACAAAAGAAAATACAAAGTTAAGTATCACCTATGATAGTAAAACAACTGGAAGGAATCTAATATTCAAGCATGGGAAATGCTTCAACACCTTCTCACGAGCGCAAGCCACCTCGACCCCGAACTCTTCAAACAAAATTTTGTAAAACTCATTGATGGACCAAAATCTATCCATGACTTGATGAACTTCGTTGTCTCATTGACTTATGAGTTCCACCATATGCATCTCCACCAAGGATGCTCGCTCCGCCTCACGGATGGCGTCAGCCTCAAATCTAGTGACCGATGCCTTAGTTTTGGAGACCTTGTCTTCTAGCTCTTGAAGTCTCGCATCCTCCAAGTTGATAATATCTAGGACGGCCTTAAAATGGTCCTTGGCCTACTCCAACTCTACCAAGTGACTTGCCTCATCGGCCTTAAGCTATCCCTTTCAGTGAAACACTTGTCCAGCTTGCGATCCAACCGAGCATAAAATTCCTCTTTTTGAGAACGACATATGTCCAATTCCTGTTCTAAGTTAATAAGCAAAGAAACTTCCTTTCTCAAGTGATCACCAAGCTCATCGTTCTTGGTCTCTAATTCTATATTTATTAAAACCATCAAAGCTTTTGTATCATCAACCCTACAACAAGCAACTCGAGCCTGAGTAGCTTCATTCTTCAACATCTCCCCCTTCTGGCTAAGCAAGGAACATGCAATAGAGAGCTAAAACAAAAAAATTAAACGATTAATATAAAAGTAGAAACATTTACTAATCGTATACCTTAGACGACGTCTAAACAACATAATCAGCGACACCCCAATCTCCAAGTTCCATAATTTCGTCGAAGTGCATTGAATGTTTCCAACACATGTCTAATTTTGGTAGATTTGAGTCTCTTCTTTTTTGTAGAGTTTTCAGTCTAGATCCTGTCATATGTCATGTGAGATTTTGCCTGTTCATTCTGAGAAAAAGACTTTAGGTTCAAATAAAGAATCACACTATCGTTTGGCATTGAGTTTCAGGATCATCAACTGAGTTTAAGGAAATATTTCATCTTTGCTTTCTTCAGTTGTTTACATTATGAATTATTTGAGCACCATATAATCTGTTTAAACAAGGATATTTATGTTTTGACGTTTCTGATTTCCTTCTGAGATCAATGTCCGTAGACACTCCCAAAGACTTAGGCTCATGTGAAACCATGGTCCCATTTTGATTTTCTTCTAAGAACGATGTCCGTAGACACTCCCAAAGACTTAGGCTCATGCAGAACCATGACCCCGTTTTGATTTTTTTCTGAGAATGATGTCCGTAAACACTCCCAAGGACTTAGGATCCGTGACATGAATATTGTACAAGAATAATATAATAATTTATTGAAATGAGTAAAGAGCGAGTGCACCGTTTCATAATTTCACTGCAGGAGCTTGAGTTTGATGACCGACTATATTGGTGGAATTTTTCCCATTTTCCTTGCTTTCTTTTTCTGCTTTCAATCTTTTCTTTCCTTCTCTAGCTTCTTTTTCTTTTCTATTGTGAATTACTTTCATTTTTCGTTCTCCAGACTTTCCCATTCTGAAGATGTTTCCTTTTCCATTCTTTAGACTTTCCCTTTCTGAAAACTTTTCCTTTTCATTTCTCCAGTTCTTCTTTTTTGTTATCCAGACTTTCGATTTCTGAAAACGTTTCCTTTTCCGTTCTTCAGACTTTTCCTTTTCATTTCTCTAGTTCTTCTTTTCTAGCTCTCCAGACTTTCCCGTTCTAAAGACGTTTCTTTTTTCCTTCTCACATTTTGTTTCATCCATTGCGTGCTCTTCTCCTTGGCTTTTTTTTTGTTTATTTTTCATATTTTGGAGTGAAGATTTTTTCCGCTCTCAAGGGCTTACGCATCTAGGCCGCCGACCTTTTTTTTCACATTTTAGAGAGAAGATTTTTCCCGCTCTCAATGGCTTAGACATCTAGGTCGCCGGCATTTTTTTTTCACATTTTAGAGAGAATGTTTTTCCCTCTCTCAAAGGCTTGGGCATCTAGGCCACCAACATTTTTTTTTCACATTTTAGAGAGAAGGTTTTTCCCGCTCTCAAGGGCTTGGGCATTTAGGCCACCGACATTTTTTTTCATATTTTAGGGTGAAGGTTTTTCCCGTTCTCAAGGGCTTGGGCATCTAGGCCGCCGACCTTTTTTTCACTTTTTAGAGAGAATGTTTTCCCCCCTTTCAAGGGGTTAAGCATTTAGGCTACCGAAATTTTTTTGACTTTTTAAGTCTAGAGAGAAGGTTTTTCCCGCTCTCAAAGGCTTGGGCATCTAGGACGCCGACCTTTTTTTTCATATTTTAGAGAAAATATTTTTCCCGCGCTCAAGGGTTTATGCATCTAGGCTGCCGACCTTTTTTTTGCTCTTTAGCCTCGTTCTTCTTTCTTTGGCTCATTAATTGGCCGTCTCGTTTGTTTTTTATTTTCTTCTTCCAACGTGATGTGTGCTCGCGTTCTTTGGAAAGTCTCCGCCATGGTCAAGTGTTTTATCTTTGATAAATCTTCAAATAAGGCTAATTCCGGATCCAACCCCTGTTTCCAATTTGGCCATTTCCTCCTGGAATCTATGACTGTATTCTCGAAGTGTTTCTTTTTCCTCCTGGGTTCCTATTATTAGAAGGTAGTCTGAGTCCTCTATTACTGCTCTGTAAATATAGTACTGTACCAGGAAGACAATGGACATGACAATGAAGTCAGTAATAGATTGAGCAGGGAGGGAGCGATACCATTTAAGTGCAGTCTCATCTAGACTGTGGAGAATATCCTGCACATCAAAGCGTCTTCATGTTGGTA
>QANY01012644.1:0-263171 GCA_003255025.1 Datisca glomerata | reverse complement strand
AAAAAAAAAAAGGAGAGCTCCTTGGCCTATTGGGCGACTATGTCCCCACCTCCAATCGTATAAAAGATGGGATTCAAGGTATGGCAAAAAGGTAGTTCCGGTTCTTTCACTCCCTCTCCCATTGTAGTCGGATCGGGCCATTTTAGTTCCACTTGCCCCCCTTTTTTCTAAAGATGGGGCGATTCCTTACTCTTTGCCCGACTCAATTGAAGTCATTAAATAATTTTTGTCTAGATCGTACACCTCCAGTCCAGGCAAGGTGGCTGACCTTGTGTGCCCAAATGATTCAATTTCGAGTTTCATCTTGGGTGGCTGAAGATCCACTCCTGCAGACTAAGATGCAGAGGGCATTGCCAAACATGCCATCGCGAGCGGCCCTATGTTGAGTAAGGGGGCCCCGAACGAAGCAAGAGCAACTGGGGGCATAAGCCCAACCCTCCTCGCAACAATGAATCAGTTAGTCAAGAAAAAAGTCAAAGAGGCCAAGGAAAAGGAGGAGGATAACCGCATGATCACCAAACCTTATCCGGCTTGGATAGATTCCGTGCCATATACGCCAGGGTTCTCTCAGCCAGACTTCAAAATGTTCGACGGAACGGGAGACCCGCACCAGCATCTAGCGCATTTCCTGTCCAGATGTGGGCCGGTAGCGCAGAATGGGGCACTGTGCCTTAGGCTCTTCGTACAATCATTGGAGGGGCCCGCCTTTACATGGTATGCCCACCTCTCTGAAGAGTCGATCCCGACTTGGGTTGGGAAGCAAGGGTCTCGGAGTTCAGGAAGCAGTTCAGCAACACACAAAGAAAGAAGGGTTGGCCGAAGAACTCAAGACCAAGCAAAGGGATAATGAACCTGTCACGGAGTTCATTGCAAGGTGGCGAGCCCCTACTTTTTTTTGCCTGTCTCCAGAAGTTTACTCAGCAAGAGCTCCTCAAGATGTGCATGAACAACTTCAGGCACGACTTGTCGTCGATACTCCTGCCCCAAACCTTTAAGGGATTCGACGACTTGTGCACTAAAGCTCACGATGTGGAAGCACATCTTAGCAAACGGCGGCGTCCTACGAAGTACTTGAAGTTCGTTCCGTTACCTTATTAACAAAGTAGACGAATCACTCTCTTTCTCTATTAGAAAAGTTGACTTCTTTTTCACAGCCTATATGCGTATGCGGAAAACGAGAGTCCTTACTTTTCTTTCTCTTGCCCTGACATAATTCGGGGCTATCGCTTCCGTTCTGTTCTCTCTCTCTACCTCTTCTTTTTGACCTAACTTCAAAATCTTTTATGCCCGGCCATACCAACATGGGAACCCTAGCTTCCCTCCCTTTGAAGTGCATTTATCAGATCAGCTCCCCGAGTCACTAGAAAGAGGGTGAAAGGCCCACTACTTCTTCATTCATGGCCTCTTTTTTTTTTATTGATCTCCCTTTCGTATTCACCTGAGGCAAAAGAGAAGTCATACAAAGAAAGGTTCTTTCATGCAATGCATAACGGGCGGGCCTCCTATGGATTCCTCCAACCCAATGAATGAAGGGAGGAGTATGAGGAAGGCCGGCTTTCTATATGAAGATTCAAACAAAAAGAAAAAGGGTCAAACCATATCTTACTGAATAATCTGACTGAATGAGGAAAAGCTCTTTATGTGGTCTCACTTTACCACCATCTGAAATGCGCGAAACTTCGATTGGTGGAAGCCAGTTTATGAAGATTCTCCCTTTTCTTACGTGCAATTCCCTTCTTTCGGTAAGCATCCAGTATCTCAGCAAATGAACATTTCTCTAAGCTTATCCTGTAGCTTATACATCGTTTGAAAGCTGCTTCAAGGATCCAACGAATAGCTAAGGTTTGTTGACGATCCCTGGCTACAATCCCAGGGACATCATAAAGAGTACCTGCTACTCCTACTTTTTCCACTTCGCATATGGGCTTTATATTCTCTACGGCGTCAACCATAAGTTTGATTACATCGCGTTCAGTTTGAGCTGGGCGATGAAAAGTTTGATAAACAATAGCACGAACTCTCGTTCTTTTACCTTCTTTCATGCGAAAGTTGACTAACTTTTTGATCAATTGTTTTTGCTCACCATCCAAGCCCCCCATATAGCTTAGAATTTCCGAGCAATTGGAAGCCGCTTTCGATGACGAGGCCGATAAATTTATATTACGCAATCGTTACTGTCCATCTTTATAAGCCAACTCCCCTCTTTCCATCTTTCCTTTCAGAGTTTACCACTCTTCATAGCTTCTTGAACTTTTTTTAGGGTCTCGCTCCCTAAGTTCAAGAGTATACACTCTCGTGTCATACGGCTCCGTCCCGGCATCAGGACCTCCCCTTTCCTTTGACCAACGGGTCCTCGAACCAAGCGGTCTGGCCTCCACCTACATGAACCCTCCGTCGGGTGGAAATAGTTGTTGGAGCTGGTTTTGAAATTCCATCCAGAACCGGGAGTTCTCATTTTCAATGGAGGCCTGTTTACGAGCGAGGAATTTCAGATCCCCCACCCGTTCCACCAAAAGTATATCTATTGCGTGGCTCACGTCCTCTGGCTCGTGCACCGGAATCTTTCTAGTCCTCACGAGTTGGTCTCTCTTTTCGAATTTTGACCCTGTGGTAGAACTCCTCCAGGGTCCGCTCTGTGGCGCGAAACTGTCTCGAGGTCATGAGATCGCGCTCCTCCTCCTCCCTTTTTTTTCTTTCTTGTTTTTCGAGTTCATCCCAGAGAGGGTCCTGTGGGTATTCTTGAAAAACCTCTGAAGGAGAAGGCTGAGGAGTTGCCGAGCGGAGAAAGCATCGCCATATATTTGAGACTGCTCGCTTTCTCTTGCTCTCAGCTTCTGTCCCTAGTCAATTTTGCGGTTTCTTACTCGTGCAAAGGACCTCTTTCTTGGCAACTTGGACAACTTATAACGATGTTTGTCCCGCATATCACTAGGAAGATTGGGATCTTTACAAAAAAAAAAGGCTTTATAAAGCTTTCGTCTCAATTCATATTTAGCCGCGAGCAATCTACGTTTGTGATCTCGTATATTTCGCTTCTCCAACATCTTACTGAGTTTCCCCCTCATCTTTTTGCAAAAAGCCACTCCACCGTGGTAAAGTCTCATCTTGTGTGTTGGCCGAAGTGACCCTCGAATATGTTCGAAGATCTCGAAATGATCTTCCAGTTCCGGGGAGAATTCGCAAAACTCCGTTTCCATCGAGAATTGAATGGAGTTTTCCTGTATTTCGACCGGAGAATCTAAGAGAGACATTACTGTCGAGATTCTGACCGAAAAATTAGACATTCCATGCCCTCGGAGAGTGCTTTGTCGTGCTAGGTCAAAGACATATCCTTTGTATTTATTTGACCCCAAGAATGGATTGGATCGAAACGACTTTCCTGTCGAACCCCTTTGTGTCTGTATGAATTTCTGACCGCGCGGAATCTCCATAGCCAATTTTCCATTTTTTATTATGAAATCATAGGGTGCCTTTGGTACTACTCTTATTTCACACAATCCAGGAACTTCCATAACGTTGGGGCATTTGGTGAGGAGCATTGTTTTGAGGGAGGGAAAGCGTGGTTGACAAGCCACTTCGAGGAGGCGACTGGCCTGGTCGGGAAGATATTACCGGAGAGCTTCAGTCTCTATGTGAATCTCTTTCTATGTTAGCTAGCGGGGGTGGGCTTTCCTATGGTAGTCCCGCTGCGGCCTCTGACCGTCCGTCCCGTCTCATCTGGATTTGGCTATACTTTTATGTAGCCAGCTTAACATGAGAGCCTTTAGAAAAAGGCTATAAAAAGGCCAGATTTTCCTGGAATCCTACCAAGATTAAGTGTATAATAAACCAAGGGAAGTTCTTTGGATATTCTGAAAAGATGGATTCAAAAGAGACCCGGATCAATTACTGGAAATTACGGAAATGGTGACTCCAATAACGACCGGTTTGCGGTGTCCGGTCCTTTCTAGGACTTTTGACTATTAAAGATTCATTAACCATTTAGCCAAACATGCACATCCTTAAGAGTCATTGCTCAAGAAGAGCCTTCCAAACTAGATTATCCCACTGTAGAGTAGGAGGTTGTCACCGACAGAGTGAAATTACACCACAACTGAAAGAGAAGGACTCGCCATAGTACATTCTGTACAGAAGTTTCGGCATTAGCTATTAGATTAGGAACAAAAGAGTCTATGTGGACCACCAGGCCTTGCAAAAGCGGGGGTACTACTGGCCTGGCCGGGCATGCTAGACGACGTTGCTGAGTATGTGAAGACGTGCCTCGTGTGTCAACAGGACAAGGTAGAGCGGGACAGACTCCAGACTCCTGGGGCTCTTGGAGTCGTAGCCTGTACCACAAAGACCATGGGAGAGTGTCTCCATAGATTTTTTTGTGGCTCTGCCAAAAAAGGGAATATGGGCCTTGATCGTGGTGGACCGACTCACAAACAACAACAAAAAGATGCCCATTTTTTTCCACTATCCCATCCATATTCCTTAAATGGGCAAGACTCGCTCAGATCTTTTTCGAGAATATCTTCATTGCATGGAATGCTACACTCAATTGTCAGCGACAGGGGACCCGGTCTTCATTAGCCATTTCTGGCAGGAGCTCTTTCGTTTACAAGGGACACAATTTAACATGAGTACAGCTTTCCACCCCCAGATGGCCAGACCGAGGTGGTTAACCGGTGCTCAGAGAACTACCTGGGATGCTTTACAAGCGATAGACCAAGGGAATGGGTACGTTGGTTACCATGGGCAGAATAGTGGTACAATACCATTTCTCATTCGGCAACCAAAGAAAGACCGTTTGAAGTGGTATATGGGCGCCCATGACCTCTAATTACGTCCTATACTCATGAGTCCAACAAAGTGCATCAAGTTGATTGCGACTTATGCTAGGGATTGTGTTTTTCAACTTTGAAAGGATAATTTGCATGGAGCTCAGGCCCAGACAAGAAGCGGATAAATATCGATCTAAACGAGAATTTTCTGTGGGACATGGAAGAGTTCAAGGCTGTCCGTGCCCTGAAAGAGAAAAAGATCACCATCACTAGCATATATCTTACCGGTGATGCGAAGGCGGACGTTTTTCATTCTTCACCTGGTCCTTAGTAGCGTTTCCAAAGTCAAAGTCAACCTAACCGGGAAATGGATAGAGCATAGATGGTTTGACAATTAGGCCAAGATCTTAATCTTCCAATTCTAGATCATCTTCTGGAATCGTATAACTGTCAAAAGTCTTTGTGTACGTTAAAGAGTGGAGACTCCATGTTGAAAGCTCTTTCAAATAGCATGAGCCTTGAAAGTCTTCAATTAGACTAGAGCGTTAGATTTTTTTGCTTTCAAAGGGGAATGAAGAAAAGAAGAGAGGAGGAAAGTGGTTCACTGGTGGAGTTTGTCTCTTGAAAATGGTTTTCTTTCTTTACTCTCTTTAAGGTAAGGTATTAGTCAAGCCTAAATTCCCTGTAATCTTTCGAAAGCGCTCACGAGCAAGAAAACGGATGCGCTAACGCGCAACAGCTTTCGCGCAAGTTGCTTAATCCCTTGCTTGTAGCTTTCGAGCCGGAGCTTGCTGGGTAGTGAAGTGGTCCGTGAAGGTGAAAGAACACTTGTGTTAAGCAAGCAGAGTAGTCAAGCCAGAGAGGCAAAAAAAAGCAAGAAGCGGTTTTCGTTCGATCGACGGAATCAATCGTACTTTCACTGCTGTGGACCGGCCTTCATAAAGCACCTTTGGGCAGCAGCTACTATTGGGATCCGATTCCGAGATCAATTCGACAATGAAAGTCTTCAAGCAATGATCTTATCTATGTCATTTCTCTTGACGCGATACAAAAGACGACTTTCGAGAGTCGCTTAGCCCCTTGACCTCTTCTCTCAAAAAAGATGAAGATGCAAAGGGTAAAGAGACATTTTAACAACCAACCTGACATAAGGATTCTAGCTCGCCCACTTAGAGCAGATGGAGATTCTCGGACGGCACTCGACATCTATTAAACAACACCAAGAACAAAGCCATACCATGCCCTCGGGAGAAACTAGTGATGATTGCCATGAATGCAGCCTTCGAGGACGTGTACAAGAAGGTCTTTGCCGATTCCTATCAACATGGTGCACCTCTCAGTAGAGGGGCGTGAAAAGGCCGTGGAGACTTTGACCGAATGAATAGGGATCAATTGATAGAAATTTGGATTGAGGAAGAGAATCCAGGATGAACGCTTTTTTCGTTCGCTATGTGCTGACTGGATGCGTACTCGCGTGATCGATGGACGGGGGAATTGCATGAATGACGAGACCGACTTAACCTAAAGTAAAGGCTCTCCCCTCTCTTGATGGCGAATCTTGATTGACTGACACTAGGAACCGATTCGGAGAAAGAAGAACCATGGCATGAGGGCGGACAAATTTCCGAATAGCGAATTACTTGACTCGATAGATGGAGGGAGGGCCCCCCAACTCAAGCACGAAATCAATGTTGAGTCAACAATCATCGAGAGGGGCACCACCAAGCGAGATCGAGACCAGCACCTTGTATAGGGTTCCAAACCTGCGCTTCTTCAAATATCCCATAAAAAAAGGTAGGGGCTGACTAACAAGCGAGAAAGTTTACTTTGATAAAGAAGGGGGGCGCACTAGCTTACTAATAAGATAAGGATAGGGCTTTTCAGCTTGACCGGAATCGATTCTATGATTGAATAGCAGAAGTGCTACTTAGTAGTAGAAACTCAGAGAGACAGACAGAGAGGGGACTCTTTCATACCTGCTAACTCCGCGGATGAGAAGTAGGTCCCTGGTTTTTGGCAGGAGGAGTTCCAGCCTTTGTTGCCCCTCGGTAGAGTGAGTCTACTTAGCGAACTGGCAGGACGCGGAGATCGATTGATCAATATGAATCTCGAGAGTGAATGGTTGACCGCCGCCCCCTTGTCCGTGGTATGCGCCAATAAGACCACCAAAAGCCTTTGTGGCACGTGTGGTACACAGAAGTCATGGGTGATCATTGGTCCGATGCTTCGGGCGAAACCAATTCCCAGGGTGTGACGGGCGGTGTGTACAGGGCCCGGGTACATATTCATCGCGGATCACGCTTGGGCCGGCTCCGAGGCTCTACCCTGGCTTTTCATTGGTTCCTCCCAGGGGCCCTTTCAGAGCAAGGTTCTTTAGACTCTTTTTCTCATCAAATATACCGAACTTAAGTGAAGCAAGGATTGTGGCCACTCTCTGGGGATGCATGATGAGGAGAATCTGCCAAAGTCCTTATGCTAGGATGGAGGTCACCCCAAGATGGGTAAACCTTGACTATAATAATAGTGAAGGGTTAATAATCCCAAAAGAAATTAAGAAGGAATGAAAGGGGAAAGAGCTAAGTCGTCAGAGCAAGTATATCTTGTATCACAGGGGTTTGAACAAGAGGGACTGGCTAGTGAAAACCAAGCAAAATTGGGAAAGGGAAGACAAGAGAATGGAAGGTCTCTTTTTCACAAAGAACGGACAATGTGTGGATCTAAGGAATGTAAACATTATAAAAGAGGAGGAAGTAGAAGGAGGAATGAAATACAGGCCAGTGGTTGGCAAACTTTTGTTTGTTTGGTTACAGTTCATGCCCAGTCGTCATGAACCCCCGCCTGCCCCGACGCTGAGTCGCAACTCTTCCTGTAGAAACCTCCTTCAACTGATTCAAGTGATTCAGTCAGTAGGAAAGTCAGATGCCTCTCCTGCAGGCCGAAACATTTCCTTTGAATAGATGCGGTTCTCCCCATAAAGAAAGAGTGAGCGCTCACTCTTTGGGGCCCACCCTGTTGCGAAATCTCACCTTTTGGAAATCTCAAATAAAGGGAAGTGGGAGTATAGGTTTTTTTGAAGATCTCTCCCTTCTCCATTATTCTAATCATTGAATTAGGGAGGACACTCGCCCTACTTCTAAGGATAGATAGAAAAGGTGGGAGATGGTTTCACTATTGCTTTTCTTTCCGAGTCTACTTGACTTCTTTTTTTTTTCTTTATGTTATTCTGTTTGGAAAGACCTTTAAGTGGTTTTGGCATATCTTATGCAATCGATTGATTCTATCAGGTCCATTCTTCGGTAGTGCATAGGCTCCGACTTCTTCCTCTAGCCGAGCCACTACTTGCCTGTGTGTAATTCATAGCAGTTTTTTATTATGGAGCTATTCTCTTTCTTGGATTTGATTATAGTAGAGAGCGGTAAGTTAGTGCTGTTCTAAGGAAGTGGTAGCTGTTCCAGTACACAAAGAAGGTGGGTTGGGGTTTAGGAGGTATTTTGAGCGCATGCTTGTTGTTTTAATAGAGAAAGGGCTTGGCATTTCACTCTTTGTTGTGGGGTTGTCACGGATTGGCCGGCCATACGGATAAGGAAGTCCAAGGAGTTTTTTCTTTGTGGAGGAGGCACATCACATTAGTCATTCCATTCCTTCCGGATAACCTAAAACGTCTAGGCCTACCTAAGAATAGAGAGGGTACTTTCTGATGGTTCTATTACGATGTATACGATGGGATATATAAGAAGAAGAACACCCGAAAGCTTCTTGCTTAATTTCTCTGTAACTGAATTCCAAAGTGCATCTCTTCATCTTCCCAGCATACCCAAATGAACCGAAAGGGAATTGGCTGTTTCTAATGGTTTGTCATCTTCCTACTCCAACTCCTGCGATAATGGCCCTCCCTACTACAGACTAGGCTCGGAAAGTTGGTGATAAGCAAGAAGAAAAGAGAAGTCCCGAGAAGTACTTCACTTAGCCTTTCTCTAGTAGTTCTTCCCCTCCTTCCTCACTACGCTTCGCTTGACTTGAGTTGGGAAGAGTCATATTCATATTCCTATTCAAAAACTCCCCGTAATGCTTGTATTCCCTTACTGAACGGTTCCCCTACTCGCTTGCTAATGGACTATAGCCAGAACGAAGGCGCGGATTATATACCAAGTCTTTCCTATTCTCCTAGTCTCGCAGTTGTCAGCTCCTTAGCTTTGGTTTTTTCTCCTTTACTCTTTAAGGTAAGCTTGTTTGTGTTCGGGCTTTCGAGTTGGATATCACCATATACTAGTGCTAGTGCGGGTGAAAGCCTCTATGGGAGAGGAAGAGATCATTGAGGAAATAAGTAAGGTGGTATACTATATTTATCCGCTTATTGGAACTCCTTCTAATGACCTATGCATTCTGTTATCATTTCCAGTTGGACGACATTAATCCAATTTGTTGAGGAAGAAACGCACTCTTTCCATTTGGCTGTCGCCCTTCACTTCTTTAGGGCTTGGAGCAGATTCAGTCTTCCTTCTTTCTTCTCGGTCCGCTTGGCTCCTGATCTTGAGCTCGCTTTTCTTGGCCTCAGGCTTGGCTTCTTCTTGGAGTCCTTGCCTTTTCGAGACTTTAGGCCCTTGCCCTTGGCCTGGTCTCGACTCCCCCTGGCTAAGTACTTTCAATCTAGCAGGCTAGCTGCCTGTTCTGCCCCTAAGTCTTGGACATTTTGGCGTAGGTTGGAGCCCCTTCATGAAATCGAAGAGCCGGTCCTCTTCCGTCATATCAAAAATGTCCAGGGAGAACTACGAAAGATGGCCTTCACAAACGATCGGAACGCTAACGGCGAGGTGCCAACTAACCTTTGTCCCTGTTCCTCAATCAATCAATGGGGCAAGTCGAGGCATGTCTTCTTTCTTGGTTTAACGCCCACCTGGCATCCTGCAAGAAAAGGCCCCTTACTAGACTATAGAACAAAGCAAGGGATTGAGCTGCGCGAAAGCTGTTGCGCGTTAGCGCATCCGTTTTCTTGCTCGTGAGCGCTTTCGAAAGATTGCAGGGCGTTAGGCTTGACTAAGAACAAAGGGCTTTTTCAGCTGACTCTGCTACAGCGGACCGTTAGGTTAGTAGGGTGCCGCGGTTTGTGGGCTTGAAGGACTTAGCGCCGTGACAAGTGGTATCAGAGCCAAAGGTTCGATGTAGGAATGGAAAAGCAAAAAAATATGTTAACAAGGGTTAGCTTGTTAACATAGAGCTCTGTACTCCCCCTAATTCCATAAGTCATTAGTTCCCAGAAAAAGTGTTTGGCCCGTCCTTCATTACCACGGGCGCCCAGCCCATGCATCCCGAGTAGAGAGCTAACCTGGAATGGGATGTATTTGAATAAAAGAACGAACTCAACCGAAGAACTACAATTGAAAGAAGAACAACAAAAAACAAGATCTTTTTTTATCAAAAAATGAAATGGGAACCGCAAAAAGCGAAACAAAAAGAAGAGTAAGAAAGCAGCAAATCCTTCCTTCAACTATGACAGTGAAAGCAGAATCCGAATCCGCCTTTCGGCTAGCACTTGGGATCGTTCAAAAATAAATTTCCCTGGAGCTGGGAAAACATATATTCTTAAACTTGATAGTTAACGGAGCAAAAATCTTTTCCCTGGAAAAAGATTTTTCTTGCTTTCCACCTCTACCAAATCAATAAGAAAGGCACCGCCACGAGAACATGGTTACTGCTTATGATGACTTCGCCCTTACCTACCAGTGCTGGAGCCTCTCCTGCCGATGTCACCACTGGTTCAGGTACTTTCACCAGTACTTAAGCCAGCACCTAGCTATGCCCATGTCGTAGCCGCAGAAGCTACGACAAACCTCCGGACCCCGGCTATGGGAAAAGGATCTATTATTGTCCATGCCCTAGCCGTTGCTTCCGCTGGATGAATGGGATCCCAATCTCGATTTCCTAGGTATGCTTGCCCTGTTCAGAAACTGAAGCTACTTTTTCTCTTTCACTACACCAAACCCACGAACTTTCACCCAAACGCATACAGTTGATTCCACAGGTACCACGGGCATGCTACTAATGCCTGTTGGACTTTGAAAAACTTATTGCCTGGAGGAAGGAAAAAAGAACTTAGCTGGTTTTTTTGTCGACAATCGGAACCTGAGAATATTCAAGGACCCGTTACCGGGCAGGGTCAAACCAACAGCACAGAGGCCCTGCAACAACAGGAGCCACAAAGACGATTGTAGAAAGATACCAGGATTAGACTCACACAATAGCAGCAGACTTCCCTGTACTCAAAGTGAATTGTCTAAGTGCTCTCCCCTCTTGGCTTTGTCTCATTGTCTATCTCGTAATCATTTGATTCCGTCTGAATTAGCTCCTACTCCTACTCCTTCATCGTCGTTGGTCCTTTTTTTTGACATAACATTCTCGGCTGCCTCCGGCCGGTAGGAAAGAAACCTGTAGCCAGTGACTAGCTCCATAGAGAACAACTAAGGGTACTGTGAGCCCTGCTCGCTTTGGTTCTGCTTCTGTGGTGACCAAGAAGCAAGAGCTNGTGCTGCTCGCCACTCCCCGAGGCCAAGGACGGGGTCGAACCGTCATTCCAGGATTTGCAGTCCAATACATTTCCATTATGTTACCTAGCCAAACCCGCCACCTCATGTGCCAAAGTAAAACGGTTGTTCTTCCTTCCCCGCTCCCTCTTTTTCTACATATGCGGTGGCGGGTTACCATAGAAGAGGGGACAACTTCTTTCTCCCTTGCCTTGCTCCATTTTCCTTTTCTGAAGCAAGGCACTCCACTACTAGTACAGAGGCCAGATAGAAGGTTGCTCATCCAGCCCAGCGAGCGGATCCATTGTTTATGCGGCAGTGCAATGCAGCTGAAAAAGGTAAGCTCCTTTTTTTTAGTAAGGTATAGGTTGGGGAAAACTCCAAAACTAGGGTTCCAAAAAGCTGACCTTAGATTATATATCCGTTTTCGAAAGGGGCACCCCCCTAAACTACAAGCTAGCGCGCAACGGCTGAAAAGCCGTTGTTGCTTGCTGCTTGCAGGCTCGAAAATCTCTCTTTCGCTTCTTCTTTCGCACAAGCGCTTGGTTTGCCCCTTGTTGTCTTGCATTTTGTGATCCTCCGCTTCAGTCTGCGTTTTTCGGATAGCCTGGATCCGACGTTGATTTCCGATTTAAATGTCAGCTCCAGGTTTTGGGCGGCCCATCTGGTTAGTTCAGCTATCACTGCTGGAAGCCCCTGCGGTTGTTCGGCTGCGTACTCCCCGTCCGCGTATCTCACACTCCCAAAGCATCTCTTTTCTTTCATATTTCATTTTACTTTCCTGCATTTTTCTTTCTATCCATAGGTCGGCTTCGTGCAGATAGATGTTTGCCGGGGGAGATGGGTGCTCCTGAGGTATGCCCTTCCGGTGGGTTGTTCTCTTCTCTGTCTTTTCCATCCAGTGCCCGCACTGCGTCAGAAAATCTTCGTCTTCGATCTCTCTTCGCAACGCAATATAGAAGTCTAACAGTTTCTCTCGGCATCTGTCTTTTAAGTAATTGATCTCATATCTATAAGCGGTCTGCGTTCACTTAAGCCTACGCCCGCCCATTCCTTTCAAGCTTGACCCCGCCCTTAGACTCGTTACGCTCTTCGACTGAACTCGTTGGCTCCGCGCTCTATTCGGTCGGAACCCGGTTCGAGAACCTTCTATCATAGATTCCCTTCACCAAGTCATCGCCAGCAATCAGCTCTTATCCCTTGGTGTCAAAGGGCGAGTTCCTTTCTTGTCTTGCCCAAAAACTTTCTTTATTCTCATTGGAGAAAGACTCTCCCGCGGCAAGGTTTTACACATAGGGCCAGCTGCTTTCTTTATCTCGCTTGCCGTTAGTCCGTCTAGCGCCTTTCGGTTGGGGTCCGCCCCGGGGGTTAGACCGCTTGGGTTAGATTTTATAGTCTCGAAGGCAGTCAACGTGTCAGCCATTCTTCTCCCATTAGACTTGTAAATCCTTTGCTCTTTTTCCTTCTCTCTTCCTGTTCTCTCCCTATACTTTATTTGACAGGGGCGGAGAATACCACTCTATCAATAACAAGAATAAAGTCGCAATTAAGTTTCAAATGGTTTGAGCTTGGAAGCAACCTACTATCTATCGATAGGCGAGAACAGACAGCTATTGGCTGCTTCGCCTATCTATTCTATTATGGCCGGCTTGGAGACATCAGAGGAAGACCATCATCTCTATCCGGGTACGATCATAGCTTTGTTCATTCGTTGAACCTTGGGGATAACCATTAGCATTGAGGTCAATCACCACACCACCTCTATCATACATACGACATTACATGACGCGAGAGTGCATGGTCAACACAGACCTAAAGCGCCTACGTTCCGCTTGCAGCCAATACAACCACAACCTAACTTGCACGAGATTCAACAACCGAAACTACTGCTAGTCTCGAGGGGACGGCATCCTCCTATAATAGTTAGCAGTACTGAACAAGCGAGTCATCGGTCCTTTGGACCGCCTTTGAAAAAAAAAGGAACTCGCTTAACTCGCTAGGCCTTCGGAACAAAGGTGATTCTGTTCATGCTTCAGACGATCTGGCTAATTATATATATACTATACTTCTATTATAAAGGCGAACCTATAGGCCTGTTTTAGCGCGTTTCCAAAGGTCACCGGTTAGGTTGACTTTGACTTTGGAAACGCTACTAAGGACCGGGTGAAGAATGAAAAACGTCCGCTAACGCCCACGGGATCAGATCTTTTTTAGATCAGCAACGAATGTCTTGTATCTATGAAGAAAGATTTCTCCCCGGGTTCAGACCCTGAATGCCATACCTTGCTGAAGGCGATTCGCGAGAGAATCGCGCATAGTTCCGTTTGACCGAGATGTGAATGCCCGTGATCTGCTCGGTATAGTGATGGATTTCATGGCCGACGTCTAACCGGCACGAATACGCCGACATGAAACGAGTTCCCCGCGGAGCATTTTTCTTTCGTCCTCGGACGTTCAGACCTTTTGTTCGATTCCGGCGCTTGCGTTCTCATGCCCGGAACCCTCGCGATTGATTGGGAAAAAGAGCGAAAGCGAGAAAGATGGATTGTTATCCATCGGAAATCGATAGGAATTCCCCGGGGATTGCCTGCCTTCTAATAGATGTTCTGTCTTTCATTATTAAGATCCAATCCCATGCTAATAAGAAAAACGAGCGATTGCTAGTCAGCTTTCATTTTATTCAATATAATGGTAGGGACTGAGGCTCTGAAGGCTTTGAGGTTGATGAAAGTTGCGCTCCTCCTATTTTTAATTCCTGGAAAAAAAGAACGCCTTGAGGCGGAGGATTTTACTTGGAAATGGAAGCTCTGTCCCCCTCACACTATATTTTGAATTAGGGGCTTGCCTCTTTCTTTCTCTATCGCCTGTGTCTATCTCCTGTCAAGTGTGCTCCCTGCCACGCTACTCTCACAGCAACTGTAACTATGTGACTAAGAACAACAGTACCAGTTCGTGCATCAGTGGTTCAAGTGCAGTGCCCAGAAACGGTTCAAAGATTTAAACGAAGACCCCCCTCCACAAGGATAGAACACACCATAATAATACAAATAAACACCGCCCTCCTATCATTCACCAGGCTTTAGCTTTAGCGCTCAGAGGGATAAGGATAGAGATCATTGAATTCATTTGATCATCTTGCTCTGTCTGATACCATGTATGTGAAATATTGGACCTTGGGGAAAAGGCGTAGGTCCAATCACCGATTGGACCTTCGAAGTAGTCCTAGCCTGGGAAACATAATGTAATCGCCGCCGAGAATAAAGATGCTGTGCCGGGTGACTGGAATCCTCTGAGGTCAACTGAACAGGCTGACAATCGGCAGAAGATGCTGAGCAAAGCTGCTGGCCTGAAGAGTGGGGCTGATCCGTAACATCAACTGCAGAAGAATGAGGTTCGAGTTGATGAACAGGAGAAGGCCGCAATACATCTCCATCACCATTCTCCCCCGGGGCTGATTAATTAGGTTAAAGAAAATATGAGGTGACCTCATTAAAGAGAACATTCAAGGATACATCTTTTCTCTTGGATTTCACGTCATAGCATCTATACTCGGACTGAGCATATCCAAGAAAGAAAGAAGTGGTTGCCTTGGGGACAATTTTTCTCTTAACTGCGCAGGAATATGAACAAAACATGTGCATCCAAACACTCGCAAATGCCTATAGGATGGTACTGCCTCAGTAAGAAGTTCGTGAGGTGCCGCTGCAGCTTATTCCCTCTCTCTTCCCCCCCAAAAAAAAGGAGAGAGATGTCTCGTCCCTTCTTTATGCACATCCATATACATAGCCAGACACAAAGGTGTACAATCAGGTCAAAATTGGCGAACGAATACAAAGGTCAAAGGCTTTATTATTGAGAAAGTCAAAGGAGGTTATTCAGTAGCCATCGCGGGTTTCATTACTTTTCTTCCATTCCGTCCTCTCATCAGTCAAAGGATATCGAATGATCGATTCACCAGAGCAAGAGTACGATCTTGGACTGGCCCCCTTCGCATGACCTAGAAAGAAAAAGAAGTCCGTGCTACTATAAGGCCTCTAAACTCCTTCCTCAGGACACTGTTGCGGTATCAAAAATATACAACTCAAGGCAAGTAGAAAAAAAGACGGTCAAATCTAAATAATTTCTTTTAAAGTTCTATTTCTTTCCGAGGGTAATATGAATGTTCTATTATGTTCTATCAACACACTAAAAGGGTTCTTCCCCACTACTTGTATTGATTTCGTCCCACTCTATGCTGTGTACCGCGTGCTGGCTTCCCCATGTTCTTATTCCATTATTGTCATTATTGGCTTACCGATGGATGTCCCTATCTCTATGTGCCTGGCTCCCCGACTACCATGTCTTTTTTATTAAAAAGAGGGAAGCGAAAGCGCCTCCCATGTGGCGCACCCAGAACAGCATCCATGAAAAGAAAGCGGAAGCCCCCATTCCCCAATTGATTAACTGATTGCGCCTATGAAACACTAAGAATTTACTACTGGCAGACTCTTTTTCTATCTTATTTATTTTTAAATTTCGTCTATGAATCACTTCTGCCTATGTTTGCACTTCATCAGCATCCTCTACTTATTTATTTTTAAATTTCGTCTATAGGCGTGAAATAAGGTCTATTATCGAGGGTTCCTCTCTATATGAAAGCGTGCAAACATGCCTTCTTGGCTCAGAAAGAGGGCATATAAGAAAAGTGATCCCAGCTCGACTCGGATATCGAATAAAAGTGGATTTGTGTGTAACCAACTCCAGCTCCGGGAATCCATAGATGGATTTTGAAGAGTAAAACGTAATCGAATGAATCGATGCCGTCCATGCCAATGAGGAATTCGTAATAGAACTGAGTAAAAGACCTGGGCAAAAGCAGTTTGGAGCAAGAATGTCCCACCAAAGCTTAACATCTTTGCTTGGAAGCTGTTCTACCATGCACTACCTTTGGATGACAGGGTCAAAGGGCTTGGGATTCATCTTGCTAGCAAATGTCACTGCTGTAATAGACCAAAAATGGAAACTCTCAATCATTTGTTTATCACAGTGACCTGGCATCTTTCCTTTTGAACAAAGTGAGCAGTCTCTTTGGGCTTAATCTCGTGAGTAAGGAAGGAATTTGTATCAAAAATGCACTTCTTCGAAGGTCCCCGTCCGCCCGCCTGCCGGCCCGCTCTGAAGAATTCATGGTAGTGGAACTCATCGAAGAGCCAAATATCGTAGTGCTCAATTAAGGGTAAGGGCCCGTACTCTCTCTTCTGTAGATACGTTCTCCCTTCCGGCTATGGTATGGGGGAAGGGAAGTGAGATCTACAGATTGATTTGATATTAGATGAGCCGCCAGAGCTCTCATCTTCACCACCGGGATACAGCATTCCTTGCACTTGAATCCTGCCTTCGGGTTTGGGCGCCCGAAGCGCTTTTTGCCCTAAAGAGTGCCTCCTCTATAAAGGCATTCCAGCTTCAAAGGCAGGTGAGCCGGGTCAGGAAGGAGTTTGACTGCTGGGATGTGGAATGTGATTGGTGATGGATGGTGGTTATGAAATCCGTTCTGCATCAGATGATGAGCCCATGCGAAAACTTTCTCTTTTATTGGCGCCCGATAGGTAGGCTATTAGATTGAGTCGAAAGCCTACCAACGCATAAAGGTTCCGATTCGAGCGAGAGCCCGAACGGGGGAGGCGATAATCTTGATCGAAAGCTCCACTGTTCTGAATAGTGAGAAAGACTTTAAAAAATTCGATCAAATCGATCGAGAATCCCATCATCTGTTAGATGGGCCAACCGACCGACCGAGTTGGGCTCAAAGTCTTGGCACCGGACTTTGTCCACTAAGGATGATACTCCGAGTTCTCATTCAGAGTTTCCCAAGTTTCTACAATGGAAGACCATGTTGAAGGAATGGGCCGAGTTATTGGACGAAGATAATCAAACAACTCTGACTATGTTCACTGGAACTATACAAACACCCAAGTTCCAAACAATAGTCGTATTTCGAAATCTTCGACTGGGCCGGATGGACGTAATATAGCGATTCAGAACAGAAGGCCGCCGAATCTGACATTCGAATGATTTTTGGAAGAATCCGGATGAGTTTCATCAGATGACGTTAGTCCGGATCGTTCGGAGCAAGCAGTAAGTCCCTCCTTCCTACAAGACTACCCTTATTGGAATTCAGACATTGGAATCCACCATGTACGACAAAGTTGACTTGCTAGAACCTCGAGCAACGACATTGGGATAGACGCTTATGACCTCCCCCTCTATGCCCTGCGGTAATGATTCCTCTGGCATTACGACCTTTACCACAACGATGCTGTCCATGGATCAAATTCTTTCATGGATTGGATTTCACTTGACTGTCTACGGCTCCCCTAAGCTAGACGCTTCACCTACCTGACCTCAGAGAGAATAGAATGAGTCGCCCTAGCCCTACCCTAGTCTTACTAAGAGTTTGAATTGCTCTGTAGGATAGTAGGGCGAATGAATTGCATTAGTGCGATTTGGCTAGCTGAATCGCCCAGCGAACAAATCGCCTCCTTGCTATCTTAAAAAGAAAAGCGGACCCGCGCGAATCGCGTCTTCGATCTTGCATATATAAAAAAGATATTTCTGATTTCTCAACCAGGTCAACTGACGCCAGCATCACCACTACGGAAACTCCATTTCCTTAGTCCTTTTTCTGTGAAACAAAGCCAAGCCCTTTCCGCCTTCCATCCTGCCTTTCACTGCTTGAGACTTTTTTTGATTAGCCCAGTCATGAACCACCCTGGTTGGAGCCATGGTCTACCCAGCAGTGCTTCATATCCTCCTTGCTCTTTGTCTAAGATTAGACTCAAAGTACCAAAGCAGGCATCCTTTTTTGTGCTTTTTCTTTTGGCTAAGAAGAGAAGCCCGTAGGTTGTACGCCAGCCATACGTAGCTTGAACTGTGATGGCCACAATGCTTAGCTATTGCCGATCCCCAAGACGTCTTTGGTTGAATGTTCACACCTGATCCACCGTCTGAACTTCCTACATTCACTCCCGGAAATGGAAACTGGAAAAGAGTAATTTTTACCTCCCGGTCTGCTGTAGTCAGCCTCACGGTGTGCCTGACTGGCGAGTCTGCCGTCTCCACGGCTTTCCCTTTTGCGGGCTGCTCCTCAAGCCTTCGAGTGCCGATCTTCGCTTGGGCCGGCTCCGAGGCTCTACCCTGGCTTTTCATTGGTTCCTCCCAGGGGCCCTTTTTTTATCGTATCGCGCGCATCTTCAAGGGAGGCGCCGAGTACATAGACGAGGCGGTCCCGGGAANAAAAAAAAAAGAAGACTTTGACGGAATTGGCACCGGACTTTGTCCACTAAGGATGATACTCCGAGTTCTCATTCAGAGTTTCCCAAGTTTCTACAATGGAAGACCATGTTGAAGGAATGGGCCGAGTTGTTGGACGAAGATAATCAAACAACTCTGACTATGTTCACTGGAACTATACAAACACCCAGGTTCCAAACAACAGTCGTATTTCGAAATCTTCGACTGGGCCGGATGGACGTAATATAGCGATTCGGAACAGAAGGCCGCCGAATCTGACATTCGAATGATTTTTGGAAGAATCCGGATGAGTTTCATCAGATGACGTTAGTCCGGATCGTTCGGAGCAAGCAGTAAGTCCCTCCTTCCTACAAGACTACCCTTATTGGAATTTGAGTCTGGTGACCTTGTGTATGAATCGAGGGAAGGGCTACTACTATACTATAAAGTAGCCGGCTCCCTCCTTCGAAGCAATCCTTGGAAAAGAACAATAGGACATCAGACAATAAGGCTGCTGCTTCAGATGCAGCACTTCTCCAAGAGGAGGACAGTTATATTAATATAAGGACATGGCAAGTCAAAGTGAAGACAGTTGAAAAGAAGTTGGTTTTCTAAGATACGAAGACTTTTGATTGAATATAAACTCTTCTTGACTACATAGCTAAACTGCTACCCGTTTGAAGGAGTAAGGACTTGCTTTCGGGACTCTTTCGCTGAAAGCTGCTCGTTACCAGCGGATCAAGGAGGCCCTTATCAGAGAATAGAGAAGAACAAGAAAGAACGGCAAGCAGTGTCTCAAGGGCAGAATTGCTGCTGTCTATCTATAAGGGAGTTACAAGTAAGCCACAATTTTCTGTCATGTATGTTAAGAAATCGAGGCAAAAAAGAATCAAAGTGGTTCAAAACACCCAGCAGCAAGAACTCCTTCTAAAACCAACCAATAGTATGAGTATGTAACAACTCGTAAGAAAGGATAGGCTCTCTGCCGATTCTCCTGTGGTATCTGCTGCTTCAGATTCATCGAATTCCTTTCCCGAACCAACCACCTTACCTTTGGAAAAAGATCTCAGTTTGCATAAGGCTGCTGCTTCAGATTTAGGAAAAACTATTGTTTCCAGGTCGAGTGTAGTTGATAATTTCTTCTTGCCTTTAGAGTTTTTGTTCTTGTCTGCCCCATCTGAACTTCCTTTGAAGTCCATTAAACTCTCTGCTACCGTGATAGCTGAAGCGAGGTCCTTCACTTTCTCCCTCCTAAGTTCGTTCTGAACCCACAACAGCAATCCAGCTATAAAGTTGTAAAGCTTCACTTAAACTCATGAAAGAAGGGTAGGCGGAATGAGACGGAATCCGTTCTAGTTCAAGTTCCAGGGTAAGAAAAGACTGGTTAAAACGATCGAATGTACGTTGATGCGTTAATTTTGTTTCTTTCTTTAGTAACACGGTCTGTTTAATCAATTGAATAGATAGGTCAATTGGGTAGATGGTGGGAAATTCAAATGCTCTTTTTGGCATTCTTTTTTGTTTGAGTTTAGCATCCCTTTCTTAGTTCCCATATCCCGGTCAAGGCTATCAACCGATTCATTCCTCTTTCCTGCTCTTGCCTTGTTAGCCTGGTCAGACGAATCTGTTTACTTCTTTATAGTGCTCTTCCCAACCATATTTCCAAGTGATCTCCGGCAATTGATCGAGCTCTCTGCTGTGCTCTTCAACAATTCTGTGTAAGTAAAGCTTCTCGATCCTCTAATCTCTCAGAGGCATCAGTACTAGCTTAGTTAGTTTGCTCTTTCTTTAGTTGCATATCCTGGTCTCCAAGTTCCTCTCTTGACCAGTCGCTCGTCCTCGTATTAGAAGATCATCTCACTCTGTGGTCGACATTCCATTCCCCTTAGTCGTAGGTGCTCGTTCTATTTTGATTTGAATGGGCCGGGTCTCCCGAGGTACATATGGCCGGCCCTTCGGGTGTCTCGGTGATACAAACAAAGAAAAGACGAATTCCAATCACATCCCCTATTACTTAAAGCCAATCCTTACCAAAGGAGGAAATAGATCGAATAATCTACCTTCTTTTTTCCTTCCTGTTGATTCCGCCCGACAATCAAGCTGCACTTCCTTCTAACAAGTGGCTAAGAGTTAGCAAGCAACCTTGGCCTCTTGGCAGGAGGTTCGCTGCCCCCTTCCTTTCTGGCCCGGCCGCGCTACGGCACCTGAACTCGAAGCTACGATCAGATCCGATTGGATCTGATCCGTTCAGATTCCACAGATCCAGCCGATTTGGTCTGGTCCTATCCGACCCAACCCCAGAACTTAGAACGGCCGGCATGTTTTGGACGGTAGAACGGGGAGAGGGGGAGTCGTGCCCATTCTCTCTCCAGGCACGAGCAGGAACATCAAAATGGAAGATCGAATACATGTACATGACGGAACGACATGTACATTCTTCAGAATAAGGCGAACGATCTTGTTGGGTGAATTGTGACCTCGTACGATCGTGTCGGGTGAGCAACAGCCGCTTCGTCACAGTACTTACTTANAAGGCCAAAAAACAAAAGAGAAATAAGGGCTGCACAAGACGAAAAACCAGAGGCAGCGCTAAGGTGCGAGGGGAATGTGAAAACAACAAGAGTTCCACATGAAGGTCCTTATATGGAATGGAAGAAGGATCGGTAAAGTCGAGAAGCAGAGAGAGGCAAAAGATTATATAAGAGCGCAAGAAGCAGATTTGATTGGCTTGGTGGGAAACCAAAGTGAGGAGTAGAAAGGCGGCCAGAATTAGCAGATGCTTGGGAAAGTCTTTTAGTAAAGCAATGACTGTGGAGAATGGAGCCGGGAACGGCAGAATTTGGCCGATCTGGACTATGACATTAACGAGATAGAGAGATCTGATCAGGCTTTATCTTGTAGCTGCTGGGACAAAAGAATGAATTGAGAAAGATTTTTTTCTGCGAGATAAACTCAAACCTGATATCTGAGAAGAGATGTCTTTGGGAGCAGCTAAAGGAAGTGTCTAAAAACGCATCCAGGGACCATGGTTGGTCACCAGGGACTTCAACACAGTTAGGTTCTCAAGCGAAAAACTTGGTGGAAGACAATTATCTGGGAGGGTTCTGCAGGATTTTCATAATTGTATTGAAATTTTTGCTTTGGAGGACCTTAAAGCCACTGGCTACTTTGGTCATGGAGCAAGCAGTCTGAAGATTCTAGGAGAACTGTAGGAAGGTTGGACAGGTGTCTAGTCAATGTGGATTGGATACAAAGCTTCAATGATTCTTTTGTTCATTACGGGTCAGCGGGGATCAGTGACCATGCACCAATGGTGGTGCAGTATGGTAGCAAGATGAAGTCAGGGATGAAGCCTTTCAGGTTCAGCAATATGTGGACTGAACATCCCAGGTTCCTGGAGGTTGTTAAGGAGGCCTGGACAGCAGAGGTGAGAGGGAACCCCCAAGTTGTTCCAAAAAATGAAGGTTTACAAAGAATGCTCTTAAGGCCTTGAGTAAGAAGTCATTTTGAAACATCAAGGACAAAGTAAGAGAGAGCAGAGAGGAACTGGTGAAGATTCAAGATCTTCTGCAAGAGGACCCTCTGAACAGTGATCTTGTAGGCAAAGAGAAAACTTTGAAAGCCAATCATGCTTATCTGGCCTTTTCGGATGATCAGCCATACAGGGAAGAAATTCACTGCTTGAGACTTTTTTTGATTAGCCCAGTCATGAACCACCCTGGTTGGAGCCATGGTCTACCCAGCAGTGCTTCATATGCGAACTCTTTCATTCCGAATTCTTTAATTCGGAATGAATCAAATCTCCCCAAGTAGGATTCGAACCTACGACCAATCGGTTACCAGCAAGCTCTGAGGGAAGAATCTCTTTCTTATTTCTTCCTTTCTTTCCCATGACGAGACGTCAGAGGCAAATCAAAAATTTCACTTCGAATTCTAAACTCTTGTTGTTAAAAGGTCAAAAATGGATAGGTGTCGGTATTGTTGGTCGGTTACGCAGCTGGTGTATTTTGACACGGTATGTCATACATAGCATAGATTGGGAAAGAGTACGGCTTATTTTTCTTCTGTTTCAGTAGTGGTTTGTGTCGTAATTCTACTTGACTTTCTTTATTTATTTATCTAATGGAAGCTTCTTGTGTCGGGCCGAATGTGCGGGCTCGGAGGCTAAAAATCGAGCATCGGCTAGCCGGCCGACGGCACCGGCAGAGGCGGCTCCAGCTCATCGCAATCCTGCTGTGCAACCCCCCCAGGCGGAAATTTCCCAAGAAGATCTATGGACTGAGTTGGAACAACCTCTGATGCTCGACCACGAACAGGCAGCTACTACATCCAGGGATCCCACCTTATTCTCAAACCTGGCAGCTCGCTTAATGCTTCGCGGGGTTCTGCGCAACTAAATACTAACACACTGTTCACTTCTGTACTTCTCCACCGCCAAAACACAATGACTTATGCAATTCATACAGGCACGCATGAAAGACGAGCGAAAAACTATGAATTTGCCTTAAAAGCTCGCGGGCCCCGACCGATGGTCGTTCCTAGGCCCAGTCAACCACTTATGATGACTTCGCCCTTACCTACCAGTGCTGGAGCCTCTCCTGCCGATGTCACCACTGGTTCAGGTACTTTCACCAGTACTTAAGCCAGCACCTAGCTATGCTCATGTCGTAGCCGCAGAAGCTACGACAAACCTCCGGACCCCGGCTATGGGAAAAGGATCTGTTATTGTCCATGCCCTAGCCGTTGCTTCCGCTGGATGAATGGGATCCCAATCTCGATTTCCTAGGTATGCTTGCCCTGTTCAGAAACTGAAGCTACTTTTTCTCTTTCACTACACCAAACCCACGAACTTTCACCCAAACGCATACAGTTGATTCCACAGGTACCACGGGCATGCTACTAATGCCAGTTGGACTTTGAAAAACTTATTGCCTGGAGGAAGGAAAAAAGAACTTAGCTGGTTTTTTTGTCGACAATCGGAACCTGAGAATATTCAAGGACCCGTTACCGGGCAGGGTCAAACCAACAGCACAGAGGCTCTGCAACAACAGGAGCCACAAAGACGATTGTAGAAAGATACCAGGATTAGACTCACACAATAGCAGCGGTACTCTCCGAAGTCCGCCCTGAAAAGAAAGGTGCTACACTAATTGTAGTAACCAGAACAGGGCCTCGGCCCCAGATGCTATGGAACACCTTTCCTTCCTTGCCAAGGGCAGCTGCTCGACCAAGCAAAAAATGACCACCCTAAAACGTAGCCACTCACCTGGGAGAAATTCCTGCTCAGATCTCAATCCTAGACTTTTTCTCTTCTACGCCGTCCTTAGGCAAGCTCGGTTGTCAAGGGAAAGGCTCCAGAATGACAAGCCATGATCTAAAAAGTGATTGCCCCCCAACCCTTTTACAATTCCAGTCTTTCTATCTTTTTGGGTTGCATGCCCAAGGCAATGTTTTTTTTTGTAGATTGAGATGGATTGATCTTCGCTATCGTGCACCTTCCTTATACCAGTTGATGCTGCGGCAGTGCCTAATATGAGTTTGCTCCTGCCCCAGACAGCTTCGAGGTTCCCATCGATTACAGAGGTTTCAACCACTGAACTTGCATATGCTCCCCTTTGATTGAGTGCTCTTTCTATAAAAAAGATTGAGTAGGAAAAACTGGAATTGGCTTCATTCCTCGGCTTCTTAGGCACATGAGGAACCGGCCTAACATCTTTTCAATCGAAATTCCAATCAAAGACAAGTTCTACCAAGGCCAGGATCTAAAAGAGAAGATGCACTCTCCGGAATTCCGAGTGACATTCTTCCTTCAGAAGCTAAAGTTGAATGATCGAAGTCTCCTTCAGGTTCAGTCGAAGAGATCGAAGCGAAGTCATCAATTCAACCATTCGCATGGTCTCCCCTAAGACTGACCTCTTTTCAAATGATCTTGCTGTATATAGCACTTTCCCTTTTTTTGATGCTTTTTTACATGTATATATAGGGCTTTACACCCTCAGTGAAATACATAGATTTTAACCCATTTAAAAATTTTCTTTTTTAAGAAAAAAAGAAAACAAGAAAAAATGGTTAGTCAGTCATCGAGGAATTCACTAAAACTACATTTGACTGACTATACTCTCTTTGTCCCCCGCTGGGGGAGCCTAATATTAATAAGAACTCTAAAGGAAAGGATGATAAACGTCTTGGAGTGAAGGACAGAGCACAAAAAGCGTTTTTTCTGGAGAGAAAAAAGTAAGCGGGGTGCAAAATGTCTTTCTTCCCTCCCGGTGTCCCCATTAGTTGATATACGGAATTGGAAAGGAATTCCAGATCATTCATCTTTCAGGCGGATATGGATGGAATCGAGAGGGAAGAAAGAGTCCGGTTTCAGAGGCTTGATCAACTTTGTAATCATGGATCATGAACAAATCCCTAAATGCTTCTTTATACTGTCGCCACGGAAAAGGTTCAGGTAGGGAGAACTCTTAGATTATCAAGTTTTAGATAGTTTTTATGAAAAGCCATCTCCACCTATGTTGTGCCCTTCCTCCCAAAGCATTCCGGCATCTGTTATTCCTGGTCTCACCCTGTGAAGCAAAGTCGGACAAGGGGGAAAGAGATGGAATTGATAGGGAACCATAGCCAAGTGGCTAAGGCATAAGTCTGCAAAACTTCTATTCGTCGGTTCGAATCCGACCGGTTCCTACAGCGCCGCGCCATTCCACCCATCATTTTTTTACATGGTTAGTGGATAGAACGGGGGCCTCCGCTTGCTCCTTCGTACTAGTGAATTGTGAGGCAAAGATGCCAGAACTTCAATATAATATTGAGAAAATGCTGGAGCACTCAGAAACTTTCATGTGTCCGTATATAAAGTATCTTCCGCCCTTTCCATAACTAAGAATTTCATTAGATTCCCTATACGTCTATACAATCTAATTCAAGACCCAGTCAGTAGCCACTACATTAGTAGTCGAAGGGCTAGCATATCAAGATTTAATGATTCTTTTTCACTACTATAATCTTTCCTTGAAGCCTAGACGCAAGGATTGATAGCATTTTAGAGAACAGAACCCCCAACGGATGCTTCGAATCAAGCAAATTTAAAGAGTCCTTTTTTCTTCTGCTGGAAAAAAAAATGGCAAGTTTATATCAGCAAAACAGAAGAGGGTATTTCGATTCTTTTGTTGATCAGGCGACACCCAGATTTGAACTGGGGAAAAAGGATTTGCAGTCCCCCGCCTTACCGCTCGGCCATGCCGCCAAAACGATACAAAATATATGAGAATATTCCTTTTTTTTTAGGGGGGAAGGGGAAGGGGGCGGAACTGCACACTTTCGTGTTCAGAGCATTGTCTGAGTGAATAGGCAGCGCCTACCACGCAAAGCTTTCTTGAAGAGGCTGGGCTGCTTCCTTTTCGGTGCCCGCCTTTTTTGAATTTAGATGTTGGGGCAAGGCAATATAGGTTGGCTTCCAGCTCCATCTCGGCCGGCATCCTGCTCTCGAGGGGGTGGAGTCCTGGAGCGAACTACTCATTGCTGCCTTGCCCCAATCCAAGGAAGGGCATTTGGTGAGGAGCATTGTTTTGGGGGAGGGAAAGCGTGGTTGACAAGCCACTTCGAGGAGGCGACTGGCCTGGTCGGGAAGATATTACCGGAGAGCTTCAGTCTCTATGTGAATCTCTTTCTATGTTAGCTAGCGGGGGCGGGCTTTCCTATGGTAGTCCCGCTGCGGCCTCTGACCGTCCGTCCCGTCTCATCTGGATTTGGCTATACTTTTATGTAGCCAGCTTAACATGAGAGCCTTTAGAAAAAGGCTAAAAAGGCATTCAATTCCCGTTCTCAACCCATGACCAATATGAGCTCGAGGTTTCCTTCGTAACTCCCGGAACTTCTTCGTAGTGGCTCCGTTCCATGCCTCATTTCATAGAGAACCTCAAAGTGGCTCTATTTCATTATATTCCATCCATATCCCAATTCCATTCATTTATTATCCCTCTGGTGTCATTGAGATAAGAGATGTCGTTTCTAGTCTATCTGTTTCTATTTCTATATATATGGAAAGTTAAAAAATCATCATATAATAATCCAGAAATTGCAATAGAAAAGAAAAAGGGAGGTTTGTGATGATTTTTAAATCTTTTATACTAGGTAATCTAGTATCCTTATGCATGAAGATAATCAATTCGGTCGTTGTGATCGGACTCTATTATGGATTTCTGACCACATTCTCCATAGGGCCCTCTTATCTCTTCCTTCTCCGAGCTCGGGTTATAGAAGAAGGAACCGAGAAGAAAGTATCAGCAACAACTAGTTTTATTACGGGACAGCTCATGATGTTCCTATCGATCTATTATGCGCCTCTGCATCTAGCATTGGGTAGATGGCCTTGTTTCAGTCAGAATAAGTCCCCGGGACTCTATCTTTATAGTAGGTTCTTTAGTCTTCGCTCTCAAGAACTAGTACGCCCTGTTCTCGAAAGCCGAAGAGTAGCTAAACTAAGCAACTTGTTGGGAGATTAGGCGGCAGTTGAAAGAGCTGCTCGAAAAGGGTCATGGTTGGCCCAGTACATCCTCTTGTGCCTTGCCCCTATCTCTAAAGGGTCTTGGTGCCGAATAAGGCTCTAATTACACCGAAAGAACGGTTTGGTATAATCGCCAGGATTTCAATCAAGATGAAATCGGTTAGTTTGAATGCGTGAAAAAAGAAAAGGTAGACTCAATGTCATAGAAATCGAAGACATCGGAATCGGCACCGTCTTATTCGTTTGCAAAAAGAGGACTCAAAAGAAGAATGCTTCGGTAAATAGGCCACTGATCGGCATCCAAGCTTGACTAACTAATAGGGGTGAGGGTCTGACAAGCGCGTACCAAGCCATTCGAGGGTAGCTAAGCAAGGAAATAAGCAAAGACAGCTTATGGTCGTGTGCTTATCATCAAAGCTTCCAGTGTCGAGTTGTCACAAGTAGGTTTTTTAGTCATAGCTAGACAGCCAAGATAGATGTCCTTCTCCCCGGTCAGACTCAGTATCCTTGGTTGAAAAAGGGATTGCACATTACTGCCACTTCATCAGAAGAAGCAAATGCAATGAAGCAACAACTGGTACCATAGAGAAGCGGCCATAAACTGGAGAGTCTTGACCAATTTGAAAGATCATTTGATGTAGTTGAAATAACTGAAGTTTGGGTTGTTCGATCAAGTAAGGGAAACTCAATGGAATTCATAACTGTCGAAATCTTTTTTTTTCGTCTGAATATTCAGGAGCTAAGACCATTCCAATGCTCCCTTTCGCCATGCATAAACTGCACCGGATAAGCAAGAAAATGAAAGCTTCTATAAATACGGAGACCCCCAATACATCAAAACTCATTGCCCATGGATAAAGAAAAACCCTTTCAACATCAAAAACAACAAAAACTAGAGCAAACATATAATAACGGATTCAAAATTGTAACCAAGCATCGCCCATTGGTTCTATTCCCGATTCATAACTATTTTCTCTGGCTCTTTGCTAATCGGGGCTAAAACTCCAGAAATTCGAAATGCCAAAATAGGAATAACATGGTCCCACTCGTTATCAATGGGATCAGGGATACTTTCAGCAAGAAATATATCGAAGAGTTGGTGCTGGGCTAGCCGAAAATCAAAGTTTATCAGAAGCTTGGTCTAAAATTCCTGAAAAATTAGCTTTTTATGATTACATCGGCAATAATCCCGCAAAAGGTGGATTATTCAGAGCGGGTTCCATGGACAACGGGGATGGAATAGCTGTTGGGTGGTTAGGACACCCTATTTTTAGAGATAAAGAAGGGCGTGAACTTTTTGTACTTCCTACGCTGACGAATGCGCGCCTGAACCCCGAACTATCTTGACCTCGCCTAAGTCCGGGAAGCCGCTTACCGTCCACTCATCCCAAGAATCAAAATAATGTCCTTTGAATTTAAAGAGTGGCGTCTTTTATAAGACTCGAGTTTATCAGTGGAACTAAAAAAAAGAGTTTGAGCTTTTGTTCCTAATTAATAATTTCTGATTCACCAACTCTTATCTCTTTTGAAAGGGCTATTTTTAGTAAAATAGTGAAGGATATTCTCTATTCCCCTTTCTGGTCTCCGGTCATTGGTAGAAAGCCTGTAAATTCCATTTCTCTACTCGTGCCTACTTTCACCAACCGGTCTTCCCTTAGTCCTCCCCTTTCAGAACCTCTAGTGCTTGTCTTATCTGTGAAATGACGTGGAAGTTTAGTGTGATTCACTTTTCAAGTCTTCCTCTCTCTTTGGTCGAGCTTTTCAGTCTTCCTCTCTTCTTCGAACCCTCTACCTTGAATTCATAACCTGCATAAGGAAGACCTGAAACTGGAGGACAAGCGGATGTTCAGTCTTTCCCCAGTGAGCTCGTCTCGTCTTAGGGAAGGGAATCTTTATTCACCAGGAACCACCACTGGATCAGGAGCAGGATCCCCTCTCTCTGGGCGGGCAAACAAAATAAAGAAAGCACACTCGTCCGCTAATCTTTACATTTTTAAAGAGAAGAAGATGCAAGAATTCCGGTCTTCGAGGCCTTTAATTGCGACAGTCAAGGCAGGCAGGCTAGTCAGGCAGACAAGAAAGACAGGTCAAGTAAGCTCAAACATGCCAGTAGTCACAGCTGAAAGAAAAAGAAAGAGGAAGACAGCCATAAAGCCATGAAAGCCTTCCACTGCTTTACTAAAAGACTTTCCCAAGCATCTGCTAATTCTGGCTGCCTTTCTACTCCTCACTTTGGTTTCCCACCAAGCCAATCAAATCTGCTTCTTGAGCTCTTATATAATCTTTTTCCTCTCTCTGCTTCTCGACTTTACTGATCCTTCTTCCATTCCATATGAGGACCTTCATGTGGAACTCTTGTTGTTTTCACATTCCCCTCGCACCTTAGCGCTGCCTCTGGTTTTTCGTCTTGTGCAGCCCTTATTTCTCTTTTGTTTTTTGGCCTGGACTTTCCCCTCTTTCTTAGAATTCAAGATCTCTGATATGTTCTGCATTTTGTTCGCCCACTCTTCATTCAGGGTGGTTAGAACCAGGGGAGGATCTTCCGCCTTTAAGGTCATAGCACCAGCACCTGAACGCTTACTCTTACTGCTCTTCTCAGGTTCACCTCTTTTCTTAGGATTGACTGCCCTGAGGTTCTTGTTTGGAGTCATTACTGGAATTTGGTCAAACCAGCGGTGAAAGGGTTTTTGAAAAAGTGTAATTGAGTCGGCTAGAGAGCGGGGCTTTTTTTCTTCCGGGGAGGCAAAGTCGTCCCCTCTACTGATCGAACCCTTCCTTCAGGCTGAGTCGCATCGGGGGGAAGAAATGAATAAGGTAAGGTGCTCATACTCTTCCTTTATGTGCTTCCCAGCGAATCAAACTATAGGAGCATTCAGTTGACTTCAAAAATCACTCTCTTCAAGCTCTTCTTTTATAGGGGATTATACCGAGAATCAGTCTCTCAAATAGGCCTTTTAGACCGGATCTCTCATAGGTAAACTGAAAAATGTACAAGTGGTAGTATACACGCATTTGCCCGATTGGTTTAAGAGAAGCTTTACCTCCTAGTTTCCACCTGTCCTGTCCAAAACTATGGAACTCATCTAAAAAGTAGATTTTCTAGATCAGAACGTGAACTCTAAGAATAGGGGTCTAAAGTGAACCACCTAGAATCGATCCATGACCGCTAAACAAAAGTATTCCCTTTGAAAGAAAAGAGTGTCCCCACTGTCGCAAGGCCTGGACAATAGCATCAAATTCGACCTATGATGTCGAACCTCATTCAATTTCTCGCTGTAAAAGGCAATTGGTCTACCTTCTTGGCTAAGCACCACTCCAATGCCTACGTGACATAAGGGCACTTCGAATACCTTTGAGAATGGTGATGATAGTTCAGTTGTCAAAGAAAATGTCCCGATGCACTTTTATTCGCACTTTATGTTGCTAACCCGTGGCGGACAGAGCTAACAGGTGACGGGAAAGGTACCTCCACATTTCTCACCTCGGGAGAGGAGGATGTTGATCGAGCTTTTCCATGCCCGCATTTCCTTTTGAAGGGGGCCAAAGAAATGTCTCCACCTGCTGCCAACAGTCTTTCTTCAGAATTTGACTGAACGGGTCGATCCTCCCCTTTGTTTTAGCAACTTATCCTAAGGTCTCCTCACCAAGAGCTCCCCGACGACGACAGAGGAACGAACCCGCCGCAGCCGCAAAGGATTGTTCACGGAACACCGACCCAATCTCGATTAAAAAAGAAAAAACCAACCGAGATCCATAGGGCTCTCGAACTCGGTCTCTAGAGAAGGCTGGCTTGAATTTCTTCCCTGTATGGCTGATCATCCGAAAAGGCCAGATAAGCATGATTGGCTTTCAAAGTTTTCTCGGCAAATCGCTTCTACCGAGTTCCCCAACAGCAGCTTGCGGAGAGGAGGGGACAATCGCTAAGAAAATGAAAGAAGGTGGGTAGCGTCACTTTGAGGTGGGTAGCGTCACTTTGAAGTGGGTAGCGTCACTTTGAGGAAGGAAGGCTAGGTATACGGACGGTTCGATCCAGAATTGGCTGAAATTCTGGACCGAACCGAAAGTTCAGTCCTCTACTAAATGAAGATCGAACCGCCCAAATAAAAGGAAAAATCGTCCAAACCGATCAGCTTCAATTCGGTCCGGATAAGATTATACGATCTGAATGGTTTTTGAACATCCTTAATCTAAACCATTCTCCTTCGTCTTCCTCATTAATTTTTTATCAGATATATGGATCACTTCACCGTTGCAGTGACGATGGTGATTGTGGATAATTTTTTTTGATCAATTTGTAAAAGGGAGATATTCGTTCCCACATACGGTGCTAAACTATTGATGTGAAATATATGTCAGCATCGACGGTTGAGAGCACCACCACGTGTCGCTTGATGATTCGTCTAGGGGTCTGTAAAAATCAAGAGCGATCGTGAAAATAGTAGCTAGGATACCAGGGTGGTACCCTACCTAATACACTCCGACGATCAAGTCAGTATAGTGTTTAGAGAAAAGTAGCAGTGTGAAGAATTTACTTACTGTTTAATAAGGATTGTCATATATTAATAATGATTTTCTATATCGGTCAAACGGCCAGATTCAATGTATCTTCTTCTTTATTCTGATAAAGAATTAAGATATTCATAAAGAATATTCATTGATTAGGATATTTTGGTTATCATCTTATCTTATTTGACAACCATTGAGATTGCTTGATAGTTTTGATGTGTGCATATCATTTTCTTGTATGACTGATTATTATATCTTATTGTGACAAGAAAATGATATCACTTATCTCGAGTAGCCATGATCCTAGGTATGAGATTACATCGTCATCTGTGTGACCTCGGTAGTGTAAGCATATGTGGGGTCGTGTCCATCGATATGGTCGTGGAGGGTGCCTAGGTAATCATGGTGACTTCGGTCACGGAGGAGTCATCGTTTTGGACTTAATGTGGGCCTTACTCAAGAAATGAGATTATTGGGTCTTGTTCAGAAATATTATTAATGAGTTTTAGTCCGAGTATTTTTTTCTCCCCTACAACGACAGAATTTTAAATGACCTGTTTCAGATTCACGGATATGGTATTCGTATCTTTAGTTTGTAACTATACAATGCAATATATTTTACGGCTTGTATATAAGTTTACGTTATGTATTTATAAAATCTACGTTTTGTGTTTAGAATAATATGCTTTGCATTACGTATATCTATGACATATCCTAATTAGTATATAGCTACATTATTTAAATTATGTTGAAAACTGAAATCAGAATGTTCAATACCATTGCATGTTATTTACATTAGTTCTTGATCGTGATATATTACTTTCTTTAATTAATACTTTTACATTGTTGTATTGTGAAATTCTAGGTTTGTGAACATGAAATAAGCAATATCCATTCAATCAATCTTTCTTAAAACATGTTTTCATCCTTTGAGATCTAACAATAGTTAGTAGATATTAATTGTCTTGGTTTTAGAGATAGTTAGCATTTAGTTTTTAGTCTTTCTTCTAATTAATCTGTTAATTATGTACTGTATAAGAACTATTCTAGTTCTTCTGTTTTGGTTCATGAAGATTCCCGAGAAATTCTTCAAGAATATTTCTCTTTCACTCTCTTCCTCTTCCTTCTCTTTTCTCCTATCTCTCGAAGCTTTCTTCAAGTTCTCATGGTCACAAAGCCCTAAGGACAAATGTCCACGGAAAATCCTCCTTCAATTTTTCTATTATCAAATATTTGTAATCTGATTCCATGAGATTAGATTCATCTAATTTTGTTCTTTGGAAATATCAAGTCGTTGCAATCTTGAAAGCTCATTCTCTCTTTGAGTTTGTCAATGGTACTCATCCCCGAATATGATAAAGGGGTTCTTACAACAAAGGTTCTTCCAAAGTATACTACCTGGATCGCCCAAGATCAAACGTTAATGACCATTATCAACTCTACTTTATCTCAACCTGCCCTATCACGTGTTATTGGCTACAAGATAAGCTAAGAAGCATGGTATTCTCTTAAAGGAGGTACTTATCTCTCTCTCATTTGAATATCCTCCATCTTAAACTGAACTTCAATCTGTTATAAAAGAAAGGAAACGAATCAATGGATGATTTTATGCAACGAATCAAAGAATCCAGAGACAAACTTACAGTTGTCTCAGTCTTCATTGAAGATGAAGACATCCTTCTGTACACCCTCAATGACCTTTCTTCAGAATATAGAGCTTTCAAAACATCTATTCGTACAAGATCTAAACATCTCCACCTAGAGGAACTTCATATTTTACTTAAAGCAGAGAAGCAATCTCTCATAGATCAGACAAATAAGCATGAGGCTCAAGTTCATAGCATGGCTCTTATGGCAGCCAACTTTCATGGCAACCAAAGCAGGGGGCGTGCTAACATATTCAATCGATCGAGAGGAGGAGGTAACTTTGGTTCTGGGTGAAATTCTGCTAATAGAGGGAGACATAACTCCAATCTAGTTTGCTTCATTTACCTAACACTACTTCTGCAACTTTTTCTTCTCAAAACTCAAACTTTTCTTCTATTGATTCACGACTTTGATGTCAAATATGTCACAAACTGGGTCACACATCTATGGATTGTTTCCATAGAATGAATTACTCTTATCAAGGTAGGCAACCACCTGCTAAACTCGATGCTATGACAACCTCCTTTTCTAGAAAAACTCTACTGAAGCCTTACAAAATATATCTTGGATATCCGACACTGAATGTAATTCACACTTAACTTGTAAACTACCTAATTTGACTACCTCTAATGCATATAATGGTGAAGATTCAGTGACCATTGGGAATGGCCAACCACTTGGCATAACACACTCAGGTTCATGCTTTCTTCTTACTAATACTCATCTTTTCACACTAAATGATATTCTTTGTGTGCCTAAAATAACTGCAAATCTACTTTCTGTTCATAAATTCTGTGTTGATAATCACTGTTCTTTCACTTTTGATGCTGACATGTTCTTCATCTAGGACAAAGCCTTGGGGAAGATCCTTTACATAAGACCTAGTAGGAATGGTATTTATCCCATTAATTCCAATGTAAAAGAGGCTCTCTCAAATCTGAAAAGACAAAGTGTTGCATTTCTTGGAAGGAAAGTTTCAAGTACCCTTTGGCATGATAGACTAGGGCACCCCACTAACCCTATTCTCTTACATGTATTGTACACTGCCAGTATCAATTTTAATTCTGATAAATCTTGTATGTGTTCATATTGTATCCAAGGAAAGATGCACAAGATTTCTTTTACTATGTCTAAAACTGTAAAACATTCACCATTAGAACTTGTTCATAGTGATGTTTGGGTTCTCGCACCCATTTTATCTTTTGAAGGATATAGATACTATGTTTATTTTATTGACAATACTACATAATATTCTTAGATATTTCCTTTCTGTCATAATTCTGAAGTTACTGCTGTTGTTAAGGTTTTTCTTCCCTTTGTTCAAAATTTGTTATCTAGACAAATGAAGATTTTTAGAACAGATGGAGGAGTTGAGTTTTGCAACAAAATTATTGATAATCTTCTTGCTTCTAATGGTATTCAACACCAATTATCCTGTGCTTATACTCCTAAACAAAATGGTGTGGTTGAGAGAAAGCACAGGCATATCATTGAGTCTGCTCTCAGCATGATGCTCACTGCATTTGTCCCTCTACACTTCTGGTATTTTGCTTTCTGCACAGCAGTCTTTCTAATAAATAGGTTACCTACTGCTACATTGAACAATAAATGTCCTTTTGAGATGTTGTTTGGTAAGCTTCCTGACTATTCTTTCTTAAAAGTGTTTGGTTGCGCATGTTATCCCCATTTAAAACCTTATAATTATCATAAATTTGAAGCTAAGTCCTCACAACACATATTCTTAGGTTATAGTATCCACTCTAAAGGCTATATATGTTATAATCATCTCTCAAATAAGTTACTTGTTAGTAGACATATAATATTTGATGAGATAACCTTCATTTTTGCTAAAATAGATTCTGTTAACCAACCTCAAATCAAGCTGCCACTAATACTTTCTTACTTTTACTGTTTAATCCTGCTTTGCATCATTCTGAGTTATCCCATATTGTGCAAGTCTCTAATTCTAATTCTACAAATCATACTGCTAGTACATTACACTCTGAACCTTTCATTACTGATACGAATGTTCAGAATACCAATTCTCAATCTCGTGATAACTTAATACCTATATCTTCTATTACAATTGACTTGCCTAATATTGAACCTGTTCATAGCAACATCACTTAACATGTTCCAATTGAATCTGTGCCTTTATCTACTTCTGGTTTTGCTAGTTCCACTAACAATGTAGGTAATAAACATACTATGCAAACAAGATCAAAGTCAGGCATTACCAAAAATAAATTATACTTAGCAAGCTCTTTACCTATTCAATTACAAACTACAGAAATAGAACCTACCTCCTATACTGCAACTTCAAAGTTAGAAAAATGGAGAGCTGCAATGGGAGAGGAGTTCAATACTCTTCAAAGACGAGGTACTTGGACACTAACTTCTCTACCTCCTAACACTAACCTAGTTAGTTGTAAGTGGGTATATATGATAAAACACAATCTAGATGGGAGTGTCGCAAGGTAAAAAACCAAGTTAGTTGCTAAAGGTTTTCACCAGTAACCATGTACTGATTATACTGAAACCTTTAACCCTGTAGTTGAATCTACAATTGTTAGAATTGTTTTGTCCTTTGCTCCTCAATTTTTTTGGACTCTACATCACCTAGATGTTAAAAATGTCTTTCTTCATGGCACATTACAATAGGAGGTTTTTATAAGCCAACCTCAAGGGTTTGTAGACCCTTCTTATCCAAATCATGTTTGTAAATTACATAAGTCTCTATATGGTCTCAAACAGGCTCCAAGAGCCTAGTTTGAAAAATTCACAACTTATATGCTTAATTTAGGATTTTCTGCATATGTTGCTGACTCATCTTTATTTGTGTTTAAATCTGGTACTTCCTTACTCTACATGTTATTATATGTTGATGACATAGTCATCACTGGTTCTAGCCCTTCTTTAATTAATGATCTTATACATAAACTCAATTCTGCCTTTGAAATGACAAACCTAGGCTCTTTAAAAAAGTTTCTTGGCTTACAAGTTCAACAAACTAATTCTGATATTTTTGTTTGTCAGTAGAGATATATATTGGACTTATTGAAAAAGGTTGGGCTAACTCATGAAAAACCTTACAACACACCAATGTTCCTCAAAGTTAACCTTCATGATAGTTTTGCTTCTTTTCTTCTAGACCCAACAAGTTATAGAGTTTTAGTAGGAGGCCTGCAATATTTAACTTTTTCAAGACTCGATATCACATTCTCTGTCAACAAAGTCAGCCAATTTATGCACAGACCTACATCAGTTCACTTGGCAGCTATTAAGAGGATCCTAAGATACTTAAAGGAACCTCTAATCTTGGCATAAAATTTCAGAAAGGCAATATATCTCTCAATGCCTACATTGACTCGTTGGGCTGGGCACTCAATTGACAAAAGATTAACTTCTGGTTTTGTTATTTTCCTTGGTAAAACTTCCTATATCTTGGTCTTAAAAGAAGAAATCAACAGTCTTTAGATCCTTAACTGAAGTTGAGTATAGGATTTTAATGACCACTGCTGCTGAAATCTCTTAGATAAGACATATTCTAAGAGATTTACATATTCCTTTACAACATCCTCTTCAATTGTGGTGTGATAGTATTTCAACCATTTTCCTAGCTTCCAATCTAGTTTTTCATGCACGGACCAAACACATTGAGATAGACTATCATTTCATTCGAGAAAAGGTTGCAAGAAAAGATCTCATAGTCAGTTTTATCAGCTCCAAAGTCCAACTTGTAGATATCTTCACCAAAACACTTTCTTGTGCAGCTTTTAACCCCATTAAAACCAAACTTATGTTGTCCTTACATACTGCATCAGTTTAAAAGAAGTTGTTAGTAGATATTAATTATATTAGTTTTAAGGATAGTTAGCAGTTAGTTAGTTTTTAGTCTTTCTTCTAACTATGTACTGTGTAAGAACTGTTCTAGTTCTTCTGATTTGGTTAATGAATATTCTCGAGGAATTCTTCAAGAAAATATCTCTTTCACTCTATTCTTCTTCTTTCTCTTTTCTCCTATCTCTCGAAGCTTTCTTCAAGTTCTCAACAATGACTTTTTATTTAGAGCCAAAGTCAATGGTCTTGTTGTGTCGTGGTCCACGTGATTGGCGATACCGTTGATCCGTCATGCTCCGACATGTCTGCTATGTTCCGCAACTACATCACCTCTTTGGTCGATCTTGCAATCTTCTCCCATTGTTTGAGATGGTGCGAAGGAAGATGAGAGAAGAACGAAAGAAAAGATAGACTTGAGCTCTCTTTTAACTTTTTTTCTAACATAGACTTTTTTTTATATTTAGGGTCTGTTTGGAACCCCCTTGATTTGGGCAGAATTAAAATAACAACAGATTTAAAATGAATTCTGTTGTTTGGAACCAAGGATTTTGAAGGATTTCAAAGTCCAAATGGAATTGAAATCCTTAATCCAACATAAAAATTTCAGTTCAAAAAGGGCATATTTGTTGGGATTTGATGGAGATTATCAACAAATGAGAGAGTTTTCTAGATTTACCCTATCTTCTGAAACGGCTTATAAGATGTAGTTAAACCATATACAACACTCTACATCAGCTCCAAAGCTTCTCCTCTCTCTCTCTCTCTCTTTCTCTCTCTCTGTTTCTGATGATTTCTGTTCCATTTTTCCCTTTTGGTTTCACAACTTCACATAAAGGGCTCTTTGAAGGAAATAGTGAAGGCGCATACTGCTCTGTGTTCCGGTAGCTTGTCCGAGCCTATCACAGTAGGGCCTTGCCTTTGACGGCTACAATAGCTCCAATCGAACAGCCTGTGAGGTATCATCTCTCCATTTTATGGAGTTTTCTTTCTGATCAAGGGAGAGGATGTAAGGATTTGTTGAATCTATATTCTCTTAGCTTAAATTCACAATCATTTTTTTTATTTGAATGTCTGGCTCAAATCGATTCTGAAATCCTAAGACTATTATTTATCATTATTTTCTCTTTATTTTTGGGTTTGGATGTTGTTATACTCATTTATGTAGTTTGCAAGTGTAGATGTGCATCTCGATGGTTTTCTAAATTTTTGGTTATAGGCAAAGCTCATGCAGTAAGCACTTTGTGGCTTTCCAACGGACTGTAAAATTTTAACTTTTTGATCATGAGTTTTGTTTGAATGTGAGAAAATGGGTCAATGAGGTGTAATCGGTCACAACAATGACTTTCAAGTAATCTGGCGTTGACTTGGAATACTTTATGTGTTAGGTTGACATGCACTATCGAGCTACTTCATGTTTTACTTGCAAATAAGTGAAATTCGTATCGAATTTATCATACATACAATTTCTTCAAATCTTTTAATTGCGTTTCGGTGTAGAAATGGCTTAGGGTAACATTTTGCTTATTTGGAAACACCTAGAACAAATTACATGCTCACGGAAAATGAGAAGTTCATATGAAATCTAACACTCTGTCAAGAGGCATGGAAGTTTTGGAAGTGTGATGTATGGAATCACTTGAAGAAGTGGAAATTTGAAAACACAATATTAGTATTCTTGATATTTTAGTCTAAAGAAACTTGGTAGATCTTATTATAGTCGACGTCCAACTGTGTAAGTTGAGTAGGAATTATAGTCTGGTTAGATGCAATCTTCTTAAATTTAGTTGAGATAAGATCATCATATTGTTAATCTATGTCTGGTAAGAATTAGAACGTCATTTGAGTTAGGCTTATTACTTATATTTCTTTTATAGTTAGTGCTATAGTCATCATTTTTGTAGAAAAGATCCGAATACATGGATTCATGTTCTCAACTACTAGTTGGTTTCTACGACCCTATAGTAATTTCTAAAGATTCTAATTTGTTATTTTCTCCATTATTTCTTTCACTTTCTAAATTTCCCTCCTTTTTCCTGCATCAAGGTGTGTTTATCTTTAGAGAAATAAATTTGTACTATTTTTTCTTAAATGTTAAAGTTTTTAGATTACTTTAAATCCGCACTTTCTTGCTTTTCGTGGTAGTCAAATTGTTTGTCTTTTATGTCGATATATAGGTCTTGGTTTTGCATGTTTATCCTTGAAAGAATCATGAGACATTAGGAAGAAACTAGAAGATTAGTAGTTGGAGTCATATTGGCCTATATGGGATATTTAGTAGCATTACTCAGAGATTTATCAAACCTCAACTTATATTGTAAAGTCGCCTTTAGAACTGAGGCCAGAAAGAGAAGTAGTTCGGTACCAATTGATGCAGTTTATTGAGTCTAATGATGAGGGATATAGTTCAATATTACGTATGAGCCTAACTGCTTTTAAAAGGCTTGTTACTATGCTTAAACAAACTAAATATCTTAAGGATAGTCAATACAGTTGTGGAAGAGCAAGTTGCAAAATTTCTTCACATTTTATCTCATAATGTGAGGAAATGTACAATTGGATTTTTCTTTCGCCGATCTAGTGAAATCATGAGCCATCATTTTCACCAAGTATTAAAGTCCATCATATCACTTGAAGACAATTATTAATTCAGTCAACTAGTTCTTCGATTCCCTTAGAAGTACAAAACAGTAGAAAATTTAACCCTTACTTTAAAGTAAAACTAAACAATTAATTTTTCTATACATATTACCATAGGTTTTATTACTAGATTTACATAAACATTGTAGTCTTAGGATGTATTTGAGCAATTGATGGAGCACATATACGTATGAAAGTTTCAAAACAAGATGTATCAAGGTTTCGAGGGAGAAAAGAACATCCCACTCAAAATGTGCTAGCAGCATGCACATTTGATTTAAGATTTACTTACGTATTCCCTGGTTGGGAAGTACCTACATCAGAATCTCAAATATTAGAAGATGCATTAACAAGAGAAGATATGTCAGAAGTTCTTGAAGGTAGTAATTAGTTATTGCTATGTGAAACAAGTTTATCTCTATATAATTATTAACAAAGTGTAATTAATTTTTTATAGGAAAATATTATCTAGTTGATTTGGGATTTATGTTGAGATCTGGATTTATCGCTCCTTATCGAGGGACTCAATATCATCTTAAAGAGTATTCTACTCATGCACTACAATCCCCAAAGGAATTGTTTAATCACCGACATGCATCATTGCGTAACGGTATTGAAAGAACTTTTGGTGTATTAAAAAACGATTTCCCATCATTGGCAGTGGGACTGAAAAATAATATAGTTTTGAGACACAAACAGAAATTGTGTTACCCTGTTGCATATTGCATAATTTTTTTATGGGTGTTGATCCATATGAGAGACTAATTATAGAAGTTGATCGTGAAGTTATGAATAGTGAAATAGATGTGGAACAAGTACCGTCTTTAAGTTTAAATGAAGATGAGAGACGTGGACAACAAATTCGATAGTCTATAGCAACTCGAATGTGGCAAAATTATATTAATGGACATTAATTTGTATATTCATTATGTCCTTTCTTATCTACCTAATTTCTTTCATCTCTGTATAATATGAAACAATTCAATTATTTATATATTCAATAATTTATTGCATGGGTAAGAATTGAGATTCTTAATTTTATATCTATATAAATATTATTTTTTCAATGGTCTTTATTTGATATTTTGACCTACATATATTTACAGGTGAAATATAGATCCAGATACTATCAATAGTCAGAAGAAAAAATATACTAGTTGCACCCTAGCAATGGATAAATATCTCCTAGAAGTTCTAAAAGAACAAAAACTACTTGGACAAAAACCAGACAGAAGTTTTACAAATGAGGCTTATCAAAATGCGATTCTAGCTATGAGGCCAAAATTCTAACCAGAGATATCAAAGAAGAATATCGTTAATCGCTTGAAAACCATAAAAGATAAAATGACCATTGGGTTGGAAGTGTTCCGTCGTGGTAGCGGCTTCAGTTGGAATAGTATCACAGAAACAATTAAGGCAAAACCAACTGTATAGGATACCCTAATACAAGTACGTGCTCTTCAAATTCGGTATTTATTTCGTAATTCGGAGTTAGCGGTAACATTATTATATAAGTATAAATATTAAACTTAATCGACTTGTAGTCTTATCCAAAAGCACAACAAGTTCGTGGAAAATCAATTTATAAATATGAAATTTTGAAAGAAATTTATGTTCAAGACAGAGCAACTAGATTAGCTGCAAAAAAGGTACGTCGTTGTTCACAACAAGATTCAATGAGTATCATGATATCGATGATAGTGTAGCACGAGATGATGTACTTATTGAAAGCTTTGATGAACCCGAAGATAATAATGTCCAACATCAAAGCATGCCATCTACATCAGCTTCATCTTTTAAGTGTGTTAAGAAGAAAACACATGTGGCCGATATAATAGGAGATAAATTGGAAGTACTTACAAGTTGGATGAAAAAAGTTACAATGGTGCTTGATAAAGGTGATGTTTGTTTCTTCAAAAATCATTTTTTTAATTCATACAATGAACACATGAGTATTTACAAAATGTTTTTATCTATGAAGCCAATGATGTCTCTAGAGAAGCAAATGCTATTGCTCTAGAGCACAATCGTCGTATTTATACTGCAGAGAAGTGTTTAATGCACTGATGGAAATGAGAATGGATAATGAATTTATATTCAAAGCCATTGAGTTTCTACTATTGGATCTGATAAGTGCTCATACATTTTTGGTTTCCCAATGGAGGTTCACAAACAATGGTCGTTTTGGATGATGTCAAATCATGGCAAAAATTAACTTACCTCGAGCACACATTTCCTTATCATTAGTGTTGCAACTATTAATTAAGTGTTTATCTTGATCATTAATTTATGATACAATCATTGTTGTTTTATTGAATTTTTTCCTATTAATAATAGCGCTCAACACTTTTAGAATATAATGTTTTGTGTGCTTTCATATTTTTTTTAATAATGCTAATTAATGTCCATTTTTGTATGTTGAAAAATTACTCTATTTCACATTTTGTATTAGTTATTAAATTGAGGACATAATAGTAAAATAAGTTTAACTCAATTCATTTCTTTTCAAATTCATAAAATTTTCAAACAAAGAGAATTGAATCTCTTTTATTTTAAATTCATTTAATTCCAAAAAACAGAATTGATTTTAAATCTTTCATTTCTTTTTCCTCATAAGGAATTGAAATAATTTACATCTCAAAATTGGTTCCAAACTGGACCTAGTTTGTACAACTATACAAGTTGTTTGTTTTTATAAAAGCCCAAAAAGTGTGACCACGGTTTAATATTGAGACCTATGTGACACATGTGGACTTTATGATGCAAAATTTTAGTCCAAAATCACGCAAAAATGAGATCTTGATACATCTTAATTACTGGGGTGTAAGGAAAACCGATAAAACCAATAAGACCGACCGAACCAAACCAAACCGCAGCGGTTCGGTCGGTGTTGTAACTTCTAGCAGTTCAGTTCAGTTTTAGAAGTAGAAATTTAGGATGGTTCAATTCAGTTTTAGAAGTAGAAATTTAGGACAGTTCGGTTCGGTGTTTTTGGGTTCTTTGAAAAACCCACACCAAACCGAACCAAACCACATTTATATATATTGGCCATTTACCCTAATTTTTTTCCCACTCTCCCCTTCACGCAGCCTCCAACTCACCCCTCGCATTTCTCTCTAGAGGTGCCTTGAGCTTTAAGTCCAGGCTTTGCTACAAAAAGCAACTTTCTAACTTCCCGTTTCATCTCTCTCTCAAGCTACTTTCTCACAGTCACACTGGAGACCCCAACGGTTCGGTCGGTGTTGTGATTTAAGAAAGAAAGCATATCCCAGTAATTAGTCGTGGACATGCTAAACTTTAGCTTTGATTAATGCCTGGACAAATATCGTGATTAAATATGACTCCAAAAGACTTGTCAGTTGGTGTAATGGTGATGAGTTTGATTGAACTTTACATGATCTTTCTCTATATGTTGGGAAAAAAATTGAGACTTTTGTTAGTTGTTTAATTGTTTGGATGAAAAGGTACAGTAACTAAGTTACTGATGCTAGAGTAAAATATAGCAGACATCAGAGTTGTAGTATATCTGACTTGTTTTCATTGCCTTCTAATATTTTGAATCTTCGAAATATCAGTTGAAAAAATCATAGGAAAATTCCTGGATCACCCGGTAAGAATGTGGAGAAGAACGAAAACAGAATGGTTCCACCTACTCAAAACTAAGAGGGGATGCCGCCTACTACTAAAATCCCGGTTTTTGCAACAGTTGCGTTCTTCTATGCAAGAAGAAGACTTAGAAAGAACAAAGAAGTTTGGATCGGAAAAAGTATGCTTAGGCAGTTCCTTCGCTGAGCACAACAGAATGAAGAGGAATTTTTATCATTTCAAATCCCTATTCTTATCGAATAGAAGGAACGAGAAAATATAGAGAGAGTATCTCAGTTAGGGATATGTTTAGACCGCTATGATTGTAAGATGAATATTTTGTATCGTTGTTTTGATTTTCTATATATCTGGTTGATTTGATAAAAAAATAATAAAACGAGAAAATTTTTCAACACCTCTTTTCTAATCTGCAGTCACACTTCTTCAAATATAATATTCTAATCATATTATGAGGAGAAAATGAATTAGTTTTTAGGTTTTGAAAATTTTTTTACAAATAAAACAATAAAGAATTATCAAGTTTTTCAGTATTCCAGCAGATATAAAGGGAGAATTGTAAAATTGATTAACGTTTATGTGATTTTTGTAAAAAAGTTATTTATTTTGATCATTCTCGACTATTTTTTATAAAAAAATAAAAAAAATATTTATTTTTATAATTTAAGTTAAAAAGTTGATTTTTTTTATCAGTTTCATATAAGGAGAAATTTCTCAAATAGGTCCATCGATGGAGATCGCTTGAATACATATTCGTTTATTTGGGCCGAAGAATCCTCGGTATGGCCAGGCTTCTATTTGTATTAGACGAGGTCGAAAAGTCGTCTATAGCTTTCCTATTCTCCAATAAATTTCCTTCGCCATCTTTTACTATTTGGTCGGTCTTTGATCTTTGGAAATAATTCAACCTTATAATTAAAGAAAATTTTATGAAATATACAACTTTAGGGTGGTATTTTAAGAAATATAAGTTTTTTTTATAAATTTTAAGTAAATAGTAAATTTTTATAACTGTCAATAATTATAGACAAAAATAATCATAATCTAAATATGGTGCGTTTGACAGATTTTCGAGTAAATCAGTGGTACATAATTGATAGACCAATATGAAAAATGCTTAAATTGATGAAGTAATTAATGCTCACAATAATATTTAAATTTGATCAATTATAAGAAGTCAATTAATGTTGAACATCAATAAAAAAATTTGAATTTTAAAAATCGTTAGAAACCATAAAAAAATTCCAGAAATTTTTGGGTATGATTGATTGAACTATTCGTCTCAATCTATTATACGCGTGTTTGAAACATTTTCAGGTCAATCATTGAAATGAGTTGAAGATGTTTCAAATGCCTCTATAATAGACTGGGGGTCAATAGATTGATCATTTCATTGATTGACTGATCAATCTATTCATCATAATATATATTATATGGTCAATTGATTGATCATCCCATTAATTGACATGAAATTTTTAGATCAATCAGTGATATATCATTAGTTGACTGATTAATCCATTCGTCATAATATATTATATAGGTGTTGGAAACACTTTTGGGGCAATCAATTAGATGATTCGAAGATGTTTTAAACGCCTCTATAATAGACTGGTGCGAATGAATTGATCATCTCATTGAGTGGCCCGAAATTTTTTACTGATCAATCTATTATAGAGTCAATAGATCGATCATCTCATTGACTGATCCAAATTTTTCGGGTTAATCATTGATATATCATTGGTTGACTGATCAATCTATTCATCACAATCTATTATTAGGATGAATTGATTGATCATCCTACTGATTAACCCGAAATTTCAGGGTCAATCAGTGATATATTCTATAATCGAGATTAACTATAAACAATGAAAGAATTAACATAATTAATTAAATGAATATAATTAATAAAAAAATAAGATAAAATCAGATTTGAAAATCTGTAAATTTTGACATTAGCTACAAACAAGGAAAGGATTAACATTTTTAATTAGATACTAATATAATTAATAAGAAATGAAATAAATCAGATTTTAAAAATATATAAAATCAAGACAATATCATTTCTTTAAATCTCAATTAATCAATGATTGATGACGTGACAAAAAAACTTGTCTATTTTTCTAAAGTTGAAAAAAAAACTAATATTTTTAAAGTAAATTTCAATACTTACCTGGCTATTTGATGCAATTACTTTATAATCCATCTTAAACTTAAAAGTCCTAAATTTCCCTTAACTGGGTTGCATGATTTCCTTTAATGGAATATTAAGACTGATCCATCACGGCAGTTAACCAGATCCTCATAATATACTTTGTCTCTATGTAATTCAGGTTTGTCATTCACAAAATTCTCGTTAATTTTCCTGTGAGAAAAGAAAAGAAACTTTATGGTATATGAAAATTAGAAATTGGAGAGATTTCCACTAATTTTGTAATAATAAAACTGAACTTAAGGGTGGCCGATTTTTTATCTAATGGCAGATGAACCGTGATGTTTTGGCTCAAAACCTTCTCCCAGATGATGTGGATTTTGCTCTCTCTATCCCTTTGGCTCAAAACTCTTGGTTCGGGCACTTCAACAACAAAGGTTTTTATTCGGTCAAGAGTGGCTACAACCTAGCCCTTTGCCTCAAAACAACCTGCAATTCCTCTTCGAGTGGCTCTGTCCAGCTTTGTTGGAAAAGGCTTTGTCAATTAAAGATTCCGAGAAAGGTCAAGATCTTCATGTGGAAGGCTACCCACGACTTCATCCCGAAAGGTTCAATCTCTTTAGCTCGGACCCCCGATGCTCCTTTTGTGGTAAGCCTGACTTTACTACCCACTCTTTCTTTTTCTGCTTGATGGTCTTGGAAGTTTGGGTTAAGGCGTCTATATTTCCCCTTTCCCCAGGTTCTTCCAGCGTGGTTCCATGAAAGACCTTATTTCTTCTTGCTTCCTGCACTTGCCTTCGGGCTGCCTCTCGCGGGTTATCCTCCTTTGCTAGAGTATTTGGTATTTCTGAAACTATTCCAAGCACAGTAAGGTCTTCTTAGGTGGTCTTGATTTGTCAGTTTGGGTTGATAATTATCTTTCTGATTTCCTGGAGGCCAATTCGCTGCTTGACCTCCCTTCTCCCCGTGCTCCTTCTGGTCCTTCCCGGTGGTGTAGTCCTGTTTCGGGCAGCCTCAAGCTAAACGTCGATAGGGCAATGGGTTCCTTCGAGAGTTGTGGTGCTAGCGGTTTGATCAGAGATAGGGTGGGTTCTGTTGTCGGTGCTTTCTGGGTCCCCTTGGTCGACTCCTTCTCCCCTTTATTGGCATAGGCTTTGGCTCTCAGGGAGGGACTTTTCTTCACTGTTTCTAAGGGGCATGCTGTTTCAGTTGTGGAATCTGATTCAACAACTCTTATTAATCATCTTGGTGCCAATTCCTCACTTTTTTTTATTGGGTTGGGCTGTATTCTGGATTATTGTTTCTCATTGCTTCAGAGGCTTGGCTCCCCAGTTTGCTTGAATATTCCTCGCTCGGCTAATGAGGCGGTCCACTGTCTCGCTAGATTTAGTTTATCTATTCGATTCTATTTTTTGGTGCTTACATCACCTCTGGTATCATCTTTGATGTTATCCTCTCTGAGGCTTAGTCTTTCCAAGCTTTGCTTGTTTAAAAAAAAAACTGAACACATAATATAACAATCTTCTCAAGACATCTTTGGGTATATTCTTTTGTTAAATTTTATCTACAAATATTTGTTTTAACTGAGAAAGCGATTTAGAGTGGCTTTTATAATTTATAAAATTAATGGTCTCTTCACTAAATTAACTGAGATCAATATGTTCACCTGATGAAATATTTTGTGCCCTACAATTTTGAGACAAATAAATTAGTAGAATCTATTACATATATAATGGTAAGTCGAGAAGATATTGAATCGTTAGATTAATGAACTATAATATGATTGACAGTGGCTACAATTATGGGACTTGATATTTGGAATAAATCAATTTGGATAATTAAGCGCCAAAAAGTTGGCACTTAGGCCAATCAACTTTGTGCAATTGTCAAGGAAATACTGAAAACTAGTACAAGACACGGATTAACATGTTAGAAATTTTTTGAAAATACCCTCATTGTAAAGATGTAATTTTACAATGATTTTTACCCTACTGTCGTGAAATATAAAAAAATATTACACGACACTCACATAGATGACGGTGAATTCTGATCATCTATAGTAATAGACGACATGTATTTATCATTGTAAAAGGTCATCTTTATAGTAGTGAATAGAGAGAAAAACTCGTAGATTTATGTAGTCAGTCAAATATAAAGATGGTTCAAAATCAGTAAAAATTATCATTAAGACAAATTTATCTCTCACCACACCATAAGTGCTCAAGATGTTGAGTAATCATCTCTCATGATATAGGACAGATCTTTCATTACTACAGAACTAACACTTCAATTGATAAAATAAGAGAACGAAATATGCTTTTTAATCTCACAAAATTTGAATGTTATGTGATGGATTTTTGTAATGGAAAGTTTATGTGTTTGGAAAGATGAACGGAGAGAGGGATGACTTGTTCATATATAGTTATATTTTGTACAAAAATCAGGCTTCCCAAAATATATGAAAATAAGACAATTATTTCTTGTTAAGTTTTTAATTTAGTATTTATAAAAATAAAACTCGACAATTAGTTGATTTAAATAGAAAATGGTTAAATAACATCATGATGCTTACTGCTATTATAACTTAACAATGATTTAATTACATTTCACGTGTGAAATGTAAACTAACAAAAAATATATATTTTTAATTGTAAGGTGAATGTGTAGTCACACCATATACGTATTTATATATAAAAATAAAATACAATTTAGTCCAATTTATGATGCCTCATAAGTTTATATGACACAATTGAATTGATGCATAACAAGTTGAGTCAAATAACATTGCTCATATAAAAAAATGAAAAAGTTAGGGATGAACTGGCTAATAAGCCGCTGCCCACTAGCATGTGTTTTTTCATGACACTCTTACAAATACCTCATATAAGTATGTGAAGTTCTTGGTCACTCGAACTTTCCTAGCATCCTTCTAAAATTGATTGAAAAATAACAAAAGAGAAGCAATATTTTTTAGATAATTTTTATCATTCATTACTTATTGATTTTTAACAAGGCATTGTCCCATGTAAATCTCCATAAGACATATAATGTCTTTTCCACTTTGTCCTTCTAATATCATAGTATAATGTCTTTTGTACTTTGTCCTTCTAATATCATAGTATAATGTGTTTTGCACATTTGTCCTTCTAATATTATGGTATAACATTGTCAAAATATCATTTTTTTAATCGTGAATGATGAATCATTTCAAAAATAAAACATTTTAGAAATCTACATCAATGAGGTTAGAGAGTGGAAAGGGCTGAAGCTCAACAACTTTAAATATTATAATAATTTATTTCTACAACATTATTTTTACCGTAAAAATATGAAATATTAGAATATATATGAACTATCTATTTTAAAATAAAAGATTATATTATTTTAATCACAGGTGACAATGTAATAATATAATATTCTTTACAACATTGACATATGATAGATAACACGTAAAGAAGAAAAGAAAATGTATATAACACTACACGACGAGTTGAAAAAAATGTTAGGTAACACTATAATAGTTATCACTATTATAATTTAATAATTCATTATTATTTTTTTAAATTATGAAAAAAATCAAATTGATAAGAAAAAAACTATTTTGTCAATTATGAGAACTTCTAAGGGTTGTGCATTTTTTTTCCAATTTATCCCTATTTGACAAAATATTTTAAAGAAAAAATTACATTTTTGTATCTCAAACTATTATCAATAAAAATTTTAAACTCTAAACTATAAAATATTATGATTTAAACCTTAAACTATCTAAAACTCACAATAAAAATCATAACTCTAACGAGATGATTACAGCATACTTGAAACAACCTCATTTTAATATTTTGGGATAGGCTATACTAACACCCAAACACCTCCATTCTCCAAAAACCCCTTCTCCAAACACTCCCCAACACAGAATTGAATCTAGAAGAAAATTCACAGAGAAAATCAGATTTTGAGAAGATCATAGAAGAAAATTCGAATCGAATCAGATTTCGTCTGATTCGAATAAGAGAAAATCCCATAAAATTGTAGAGAAACCCTAGCAAATCGCAAAGAAAACCCTAGCAAATCGCAGAAGAAAACCCTTGAAACTTGCATAGAAATTTGGCGGAGAAAGAGAAATCGCATGGAAACATTGAAACTTACCTCAAGAAATCACAAAGAAAACTTACCTTAAGAAGGGCACCGAAGAAGATTTTTCGAGGAGGGAGAAGGGGAGTGTTTGGAGAAGTGATTTTAGAGAATGGGGGTGTTTGAGTATTAGTATAACCTATCCAAAAATATTAAAACGACGTCGTTTCAAGTAGGCTAAAACGACGTTATTTTAATCAATTTTAATGTTCATTCAATAAATAATTTAAGATTTTTATTATGAATTTAAGATAGTTTAGAGTTTAAATCATAATGTTTTATAGTTTAAGGTTTAAATTATTTGTTTGAGTTATAAAAGTGTAATTTTCTTTATTTAAATTAGAAGAAGATTCAAACGAATAAGAAAATTATATTATCAATTATGCGAACTTCAAATGATTTTACATTTTTCCAACATGTAAAATATCTTATTATTTAATTGAACCACATCATATATGATTTGTTTCTTTCTTTTTTTAATTAATAATGGAAATGCAACTATATTAAGAGATCAATACAACGCATACACTAAGATGGGACAACAAATATAAGATATTGTGATCCAATAATTGTTTGGACATTATTCATCTGCTCGCTCAGACACAGATTCTCGTAGAAACAAGAGCCTACTTCAGCCAATACAACTGCACTGCACCACTAGAAAGTTTTCCAGCAGCTTAGACAGTGGGACCCTGAGAATCAAAAACCATCAATGATTGGGCCACTCAATCCCAACATGTCTTACGCTTATTGGACCAAAATTTTCCAATTATTCAATTTGTTGATATTTCTATTATTCCGATTTCCCTTTCTATGTGCTCTGCCGTTTCTTCCAGACGTAACCCTAAAAAGCCAAAACCATGTTCTTCGATGGTTACTGGACAATGCCCCACTCTCCTTTCTACTTCACTCTCCTTTATTTTCCTCATCACCAATCATCAATTCCTCGCCACTGAATCATACTCATCTTAGTTATCACCTCCAGTTCTAAGTGATTCTCGCCCACTTTTCTAATCACTCAAAATTTCCCGGAAAACTCACACCCTTTCCTGGTAATTTTCTTTCCACCTCTTTCGGCTCTATAACCTTATTTGTTTTTCTTTCCTCAATCGACTTCTAAACCCCTTAATCATTTTTTAATCTATATCGGTTTTCTCCAGCTTTGGCTTATAAGAATGTTTTGCTTTCCAAAGTCGAATCAATTTTCCTCGCCGCTTTCCCAGGAATATTTCAAATTCCACGCTTTATCATATTTACTTGGCGCAAATTGACTCTTGGTTTGAATTTTTTCGTACCCATCACTTGATATTAGAGAAATTGCGAGATGGACAAAGCAGAGCATCAAGAAAAGCAGAACACCAAATATCTATCAAGAAGCGTTCTGTTTAAGAAGTATGAGATGGGGAGGCTACTAGGACAAGGCACTTTCGCCAAGGTCTACTACGGGAGAAACCTAATTAGCAACGAAAACGTAGCAATCAAAGTAATCCACAAAGACCAGGTGAAGAAAGAAGGCCTGATGGAGCAAATCAAGCGCGAAATCTCCGTGATGCGCTTGGTTCGACACCCGAATGTTGTAGAACTGAAGGAAGTCATGGCCACAAAGGCCAAGATCTTCGTCGTGATGGAATATGTAAAGGGAGGCGAACTTTTCGCCAAAATCGCCAAAGGAAAGCTCAAGGAGGACATGGCAAGGAAGTACTTTCAGCAATTAGTAAGCGCGGTCGATTTCTGCCATAGTCGCGGAGTTTCTCACCGTGATTTAAAACCTGAGAACCTCCTTCTCGACGAGAATGAGGATTTGAAGGTGTCTGATTTCGGTTTATCTGCTTTGCCTCAGCAATTGAGGATTGATGGTTTGCTACACACTCAGTGTGGCACACCGGCGTATGTTGCACCGGAGGTTTTGAGGAAGAGGGGATATTGTGGGGCTAAGGCTGATATTTGGTCTTGTGGTGTTATATTGTTTGTTTTACTTGCTGGGTGTTTACCATTTAAAGCTGACAACATAATGACTATGTATAAGAAGGTTTTCAAGGGAGAGTATGAGTTTCCTCCATGGTTTTCTTCTGATGCAAAGAATTTGATCTCCAACCTTCTTGTTGTTGACCCAGTGAAGAGGATTTCGATCCCGGAGATAATGAAAAATCCTTGGTTTCAGAAGGGATTTACGAAACCGATTGCGTTTTCGATTGAAGAACCGGCAAATTCAGAGAATTGTGAGAGGGATGATGGGAGTAATGAAGAAGTGGGATTGATAAGACCAAAATCATCACCTCCTTTCTATAATGCATTCGAATTTATTTCATCCATGTCGTCCGGGTTCGATCTGTCTAACTTGTTCGAGAACAAGAAGAAATACGGGTCGACTTTTACGTCCAAGTGCTCGGCCTCGGCCGTTGTTGGGAAACTTGTGGTATTAGCAAAGAAGCTAAACTTCAGGGTGGGGAGTGTGAAGGAGTACAAGGTAAAAATGCAAGGGAAAGAGGAGGGGAGGAAAGGGAAGTTAGATGTGACGGTGGAGATATTCGAGGTAGCGCCCGAGGTCGTGGTGGTCGAGTTCTCAAAGTCGGCCGGAGATACACTTGAGTACACCAAGTTTTGTGAGGAGGAGGTGAGGCCTGCCCTGAAAGACATAGTTTGGAGTTGGCAGGGTGAAAATCACTAATTAATTTGTTAATTTGCAAAGGTTAAAAAGTTCTTGATGATCATGATTATGACAGTAAACCAAATTCATGAACTCAATCGCAATTAGATTTCAATTCGCTTTTGTTTCATATACAGCTTAGTTTTTTTTTACTTCTCTTTCTTATTCTTTATTTTTATCTGGTGTTATTAGACATTAAAATGTATAGTGTATATGTTTCAAGAAAAATGTAAAGTGTGTGATGAGTTAACAGGGGAGGGTGTAGACCTTTGAATTTTTTTGGTTTTTTTTGTATATTAACATTTGATCCTAAATTGGAGTGGTAATTCTTTTAATTGAAACTAACTTTATGGTTACCATCATTATAAGAAACAAGCATGTGAGATTCACATGCTTGTGAGATTCACATAAATATACCATCTTTATTATTTTAAGTGATTTTTTTGGTTAAACGGTAAATATATTCAATCAAAACGTACATTTATACAAGGGGCATATCTCAAGTATACAACATGCACTATAATGTTAAGTTCAGAGCTAGATAAGTAATAAAACACACCATACTGTTAAACCAAGGAGCAAACATGACAAACTAATTTGAACAGTTACACCGCAACGGAGATACATCAAAGAAACTACATCAAGGATTCACACAAAACAAACCAAATCAAGGAAAACTACACCTAACCAGAGCATATTACAAACAACCTAACTATCACAGCCTATTCAATCCAACCCTAACTTCTTGTACTCGGTCTGACTCTATTAGACTTGGTAGTATCATCAAGTATAATAATTTTAAACCAAGGTATTATGTAAATCATTCTTGTCCTTACCCTCCTCTCTTTGATGCTATCTTGCCTAATTTTTCTACTATTTAAAATTCTGCTTCTGTGTCCATTAATGTTGCTTCTATTCAGGGATTCTTAACCTCCTCCTCCTATGGGTTTCATCAAAGTTAATGCAGATGCATCCTTCTTAACATGTCCTCATGCTGCTTTGGTGGGAGTTATGGCTAGAAATGCTTTTGGAGATGTTGTTGGCCTTGCTGATAAAAAAGTCTTCTGCAGCAGTGTTGTCCATGGTGAGCTGAAGGTGTGGAGTTGGCTAAAAGATACGGTTGGAATGACATTCTCATTGATAGTGACTCTAAATCAGTGGTTGATTACTTGAATGGATCTGCCTCTCCTTCTAAGGATTTAGCTAATCTCATCATCCATACAAAAAAGAAATTTAAATCCTTTAACTCTTGTCACGTAAAGTGGATTAATATGGATTCTAATACAGTTTCTGATGTTTTAGTTAAAATAAGCATAAATCAGAGTTGTATATTAAATGACCCTACTACGAATTTCACTGAATATTTCTCTTTTAGTTGATAGAGACAAGTTCCTTCCTTTGGGTAACTTTAAACCATCTTGATGTAAACTTTTCATCTTTATAAATATACTATGTTTTTTTATCAAAAAAATCCAACGCCTAACTAATTACCTAAAAAATATATCGAGGTGTACCGCAATAAACAACACAAACTAGCCTTCGTGCAGATATTGGAAAACCAAAATCAAGAACTGAACAACAATTAATACCTTAGAATGACCAAAATGAAGGACCTTACTAGAAATAGCCTCGGCAATGGTTGGATCCCCGAAGATTTCAGCCTCACCTGGCATAGATAAGGAAACTAGTACATCAGACAACTCAGATCTGTAAAACCTCTCTCAGCAATTAGGTACTGCCAGTGTGGTGAGTCTGGACCTCGAGTAAATCCACGAGATTCGAAAGCCAGGGGATATCGCCATGGAGGACATAGAGTCTGCAAGACTCGCTCCAAACATAGGTAGATCCTAGTCCTGACTGGAACTGTGGCGACCACCATAAGGGAAAGAAACCGTCGACTTGACACGATATATGCAGCGCAATGAAAAAACCTTTGTCACGAAGCCCTTAATACTATATTTTCCCTGGCGAAGCAAGGCGTTAAGGTTGATGCAAGATCTGGAAAACATGAGGCTTTCCACTGTGTCTCACCAACGAAAAACCTTGACGGAGCAGTACCTCGACACCTCAGAAAGGAGTTTCTCTAGAAGAACAGAGACATCGATGACAAGGGTTCATAATGGATGAAACCTCACTAAGACCCACCACCAAGAGACCTGTAAGAGGACCCATCGTCATCCCCTCACACCACCTCCCAAACCTCACCAGAAATGGAAGAAAAGCGAAGCCTAGGGATGGGCTCGGAGAAGCTGTCTAAAACCCTTACTGATGGCCAGGCCAGAGAAGATGTTTTTAGAGAAAGGTGAGACCTTCTCTCTCTAGAAACTTAGTTTTTTGACCTAATATTCCTTTTTAAAGAGATTTTCATCGTTTTACCATATTGTGTTGTAGTCAATTCTTTTCTTCCTCTTTTCAATGTGATATTTTCTACTTCGAAATTACGAAGAAAATTGAGTTTTTTGTTAAAATAGACTCCTACACTAACCATTTTATAGAAATAGACTCTTACACTAACTTTCGCTTACCCTGACCCCTGGCCCACCTTCAATTCAAAATCATCTTATGAAGTTATCAAAAAACCCATTCACGAATTCCAAATGATGGCTTGAAAAAAAAGATGATTATAAAAAAACCCACCCCTTCGTGTACCTCACTTGCATTATTCTCATTTCTCTCTTACTGTTACTATCTCTCTCTGTCTCAAAGTTGCAGCATCTCTCTCTATGTAAATCCTTGAGTATTCATCTTTCACAGTAAGGAAAAACAACAAGATAAGTTTTCGGGTTCCTGAGTTTTTGTTCTAGATTCTAAGGTGTTTTTTCTGAGTTTTTGAGGTGATTTTTCTGGGTTTCTTGGGGGGTTTTTTCTAGATTTCTAGATTTTTATTTTTTATGGATGTCTGAATCATAACAAGGTTATTTGTTGGGTTTCTAATATTTTTTTATCTGAGTTTCTAATATTTTTTCTACTAGGTTCCTGAGGTTCTGGTCTTGGTGGGTGTCTATTTTCTGGATTACATGAGAGTCGTGTAAGCCTCATGTAGGCTAACGAGGGTCGTGTTACACAAGGACTAAATGAGGTTGAACAAGCCTTGTGTAAGCTACATGAGAACTACACGAGGGTCATGTAAGCCTCATGTAAGCTACATGAGGAATACACCAGGATCGTGTACCCCTCGTGTAGTCTACATGAGGACTACATGAGGATCGTGTACACCTTGTCTACTCTACACAATGAATATATGAGAATCATGTATATTTCCTGATTTTATGTTTTCCTTGAATATTCTACAGGTTATGGTTTCATCAAAGATGCAACTAAGATACGTCTATGACGTTAACAAAATTCCAAAAGCAAGGGTCAATGCAAAGTGTAATACCCACTGCATAGAGGTTATCAAGATCAAGCTGAAAGCTCCTCAACTCTCCCTATTTAGGGAAACATGCTTTGGCCATCTCCTTAATCTCCGAACCCTGAAGCTTTCAGCAACTGTCTGCCACCAAGTGTTGGCTAGGGAGTCTAAATACGTCAACGACACTCCATTAGAGGAGGAAATATGATTTCTTGTCAATGAAGAACCACTGTGCTTCTCCAAAAAGGAGTTCTCATTGATGACCAGACTAAAGTTCGATGAAGCCCAGGATGAGAAAAAGATCTGTGGCCCCAACAGACTCTATGATCTTTACTTTCTGAAAGCCCAATCAATAAATATGACTGAGTTGGGGGAGAAGTTTAAAAACTCTGAATATAAGTCAGATTCAGATGGAGTCAAGATGACTCTAATTTATTTGCTAGAACATTTTGTGTTGGAGAAGAAGAACTGTACCCTAATTGAGAAGAGATAGTTAATTTTGGTTGATGACTTTGAAGCGTTCAACCAATATTCTTGGGGAGAGCTCTCGTTCTCCAAAATAATGAAATCATTATTAGCTGTGAAGAATACAAATAATATTTTTAGTGATCTTAAATATCAAGAAAAAAACATAGAAATCTCCCGCTGTTGTTCATGGGTATTCACTCAATGGATGTCCATTGCCCTCAAGGTACAATTTATTTAATTCTATATAGTGATGCATTGGATTATTTATGTGTTGAATACTGAATTACTCTCTTTTGTTTAAATAAGCATGGGTATTTGAAACTATCCCCTTGGTGGGTAGTTTGTATGGTAACTAGGTTCCGACCAAGGTGCCAATGATTCTCAAGTGATGTCCGACCACGATAGTACCGGTTGAGAATCTTCAAAAAAAAATTTTTGAAGGAGAATGTATGTTGGTGAATTATGTTAACAAGTTAATTTATATTACTTTCACATATACTGATTTATATTTCTTGCATTTTTAGTTGATTGTTCATTCCTTGGTCCCTACTGAGGAGGAAGAAGAAAAAATATTTTAGAGATCAGTAGTTGGAGAGAAGGTGTTCAAAATCATTTTCTACCCTTCTTCTTCTTGAACACGAGCCTCGTGTACTCATCGTGTAGTCTACATGATATTATATTTTTTTTATTTTGTCTGCTTAATATTACATATCTTTTTAGTCGACGCCTCCTCTGTCACCCTTTCTAGTAGAAGATGAGGCTAATGAGGAGGAGGAGGCCATTGAAAATGAATAGGAGAAGAAGAAGAGGAAGAGGTCCGAGAGGTCATTGAAAAAACAGAGGAAAAGAATGTTGTGTCCAAGAAGTTCAGTGGACATGAAGATTTGGTGAATAAATGTCTTATTGGAATGGACCAAAAGATTTCTTCAATGGATAAGAAGATTCTATCCATGCAATCAGACATTTCCTTTACAATTTTCTAAATTACTATTTTGATGTATCATCTGGTAACATCGAGGCCAGATGATTACTCATCCTGTCCTCGATTTGCCATGGTGATGGCTAGCGACGAGGAGGATACGTAGATTGCGAAGGAAGTGAAAATTATAGGATAAACATTTCGATCCGTGGTACAATTTTTAAACCAGTGATGAGAATTATTCCATTATTGTGGAATGTCCTTTTCTTATCCATATGTATGATAGAGCTGGGTAGATTACTTCATGTGGGGTTAAATTAACCAAATCTATTTCTGTTTTTTCTAGCTTTCTGCTTGTTTTAAAAAAAAAAACCAAATCTATTCGAAGTGGTGCATATTGAGCAGAGGTTGTTGGGTCCCTTTTGTCTTGTCGAGTTATCTTCTTATAATTTCATTTTGAGAAATTTTTAAAGAGAGGATATAAAGACTCATCCACTCCTTCTAGATAAATTTAGTTTGAAATATTTGATTAGACATGGTCTAATAAAAAATATTATGCTAGATCATGATCTAGTAGTTTTGTGTTAAAATTAACACTTGTTAGATCATGATCTGACAGAAAATAATTCTACTAGATCATAATCTAACAAAATAATATAAACAAAAGTCTTAATATCTTTAAAATAATCTAAAATATCTTAATATCATTAAATTATATCTCGAGGTCTTTCGATGAGAATTTCTCATTCATTTTTCCCAACAATTAATTAATGTTACACTTAGGGGTGATTTTTGTAATTGTTGTGCAGTAGTTCCAATTCTCATGTGGATTTTCCTTAGTTGTACAGATGTTTTCTCATTTAATTTAAAATAAGAAAGAAAGAAAGCCCAATAGACACAACAGCTGTGTTTATGAATGTAGAATATTGAGTCCTAAAAACACACTAGTAGAGACAAAAATAGTTGATCAATTACCAGTAATGGCACACCAAAAGATAATATTTGATGTACATTAATAATTATCAATGAATCTTTTAAATCATGTAATCACCCAGTAGAATGAGATATGGTAACTCTTATACTTCAACTTCCAATGAAGAAGTCAGATCTGAAGTTTGACCACACCATGTACAAAAGATATGAGTTATGCAACCTAAACCAACAGTTCAAATCCTTGGAACATCACTTTTCTACTGAAATTGTCCAACTATAGATCATCTCATTTCATTATCAACTAAAAAACTGTAGTGTGTAAGTAAAATAACAGTCGAACCAATTGGAAAATGAAATGAATAAATTGATAATATTAGAAAGATATAAACCAACTTGGAAAGCGTAAACTAAACATATTTTATCTAACTCAATACCATATAAATGTGAAAACTAAATATTAATGTCAACGACGAGAGTTCAAGGATGTCACCACCGTCGTTAAGAAATCTAAACATATGGAATTCATACAAATTTTATTAATAGTCAAAATTGAACTAACAACAATGGTGATTCATAAAACAAATGATACTTGGCGTTATCTAAGCAAATAAGAAAAAAAATCCTAGTCAGGCTATTGTTTGGCTTGAAAATATCGACCAATGTATTGAGCTGAAAATCACTTGAACCGCAGATGGCAATTTGAGCCAAAACTTACCCTAAACCCTAAACTCCTAAAACGATAAATGCTGAACTCTAAAAACCCTAAACCCTAAAACTTAAAAACTCTAAACATTAAATCCTTAGTCCTAAACCCTAAACCCTCAAATCCTAAACCTTAAAAACCTAAACACCAAAACCCTAAATCCTAAACCTCAAACCATAAACCTTAAAATCCTAAACCCTAAAACCCAAAACACTAAAACCCTAAACCCTTTAACCTAAAAATTAAACCCTAAACACTAAACAACCCTAAACCAAAACCCTAAAATTCTAAACCCTAAACATAAATCCCTCATCCTAAACCCTAAACCCTAAAACCCTAAAACCATAAACCCTAAACCCTAAACCCAATACCTTATACCCTATACAACCATAAACCCTAAACCCTGAAAATCCTAAACCCAAAACTACTATACCCTAAACCCTAAAACCTATACTCTAAACAATAAATAACCATAAACCCTAAAAACCTTAAACCCTAAAATCCTAAACCCTAAAACACTAAACCTTAACCCCTAAACCTTAAACCCAAAACACAAAACTCTAAACCTTAAAACCTGAAACACTAGAACTCTAAACCCTAAAACCCTAAACCATAAATCCTAAACCCTAAACACTAAACAAACCTAAGCCCTAGACGCTAAAATCTCTAAACCCTAAAATTCTAAACTCTAAAACCCTAAACTCTAAATCCTAAATTCGAAACGCTAAACCACAAACCCTACACACTAACCATTAAAACACTAAAACCATAAACCTAAACCCTAAAAGCCTAAACCCTATACCCTAAATCCTAAAATCTAAAACACTAAAGCCAAAAGCCTAAACCCCGAACCATAAACCTAAACCCTAAACCCTTAAAACCATAAACTCTAAAAATCATAAATTCTAAAACCCAAAACCCTAAACCCTAAAATCCTAAACCCTAAACCATAAACCCTATGATCTATACCCTAAAGATTAAACCCTAAAACCCAAAACCCTAAAATTCTAAACCCTAAAACCCTAAACCCAAAAGCCTAAAATTTTAAACCCTAAACCCTAAAGCCCCAAAACCCTATACCCAAAACCCTCATTCCTAAATCATAAATCATATATCCTAAAACCATAAACCCTAAACCCAATACCTTATACCCTAAACAACCTTAAACCCTAAACCTTGAAAATCCTAAACCCAAAATTACTAAACCCTAAACCCTATACCCTAAACAATAAATAATAATAAACCCTAAACCCTAAAAACCCTAAACCCTAAAATCCTAAATTCTTAAATCCTGAAACACTAAAATCCTAAACCTCAAATCCTAACCAGTAAACCCTAAAACCCTAAACCAAAAACAAAAAACCCTAACCTTAAATCCTGAAACACTAAAACCCTAAACCTCAAACTCTAAACAATAAATCTTAAACCCTAAACTATATACCCTAAACACTAAACAAACCTCAGCCCTAGACGCTAAAAATCCTAAACCCTAAAATTCTAAACTCTAAAACCCTAAAACCCTAAACTCTCAAATCCTAAACCCCAAACCGTCAAATCCTAAACCCTAAACACTAAAACCCTAAATTCTAAACCCTGAACCATAAAATTCTGAGCCCTAATCATCAAAACCCTAAACCCAAAACTCTATACCCTAAACAATAAAAAGCCCCAAACCCAAAACCCTAAATTCCTTTACCCGAAACCCTAAACCCTAAAACCCAAAACCTTAAACCCTAAACCCTAAAATCCTAAACCCTAAAATCCTAAACCCTAAAATCCTAAACCCTAAAACCCTAAATCCTAATCCCCAAAACACTCAAACTCTAAACCCTATACCCTAAAGATTAAACCCCAAACCCTTAAACCCAAAACACTAAACCCTAAAACCCTAACTCCCTAAAATCATAAACCTTAAACCCTCAAATCCTAAACCCAAAAAGTCTAAACCCCAAACCCTAAACCCAAAAACTCTAAACATTAAAACCCTAAATCCTAAACCATAAACCCTATACCCTCAACCCTAAACCCTAAAACCCTAAATCCTAAACCCTAAACAATAATCCCCAACACCCTATTCCCTATCCCCTAAAACCCTAAACCCTAAAACCCAAAACACTAAATATTAAACCCTAAACCCAAAGCCCCAAATCCTAAACCTTAAAAATGAAACACAAGAACACTAAACCCTAAACCCCTAAACAATAAATCTTAAACCCTAAACTCTAAAAAAACCTAAGCTCTAAATGCTAAAAACCCTAAACCCTAAAATTCTAAACCCTAAAACCCTAAACCGTAATAACCTAAAACCCTAAACCTTAAACCCTCAAATCCTAAACCCTAAACCTTCAAATCCTATACCTTAAACATTAAAACGCTAAACCCTAAAACTCTAAACCCTAAACATCAAAACTTTAAACCCTAAACCCTAAATTCTATACCCTAAACACTAAACAACCCTAAACCCTAAATATTCTAAACCCTAAATTCCTAAACCTCAATCACTAAACCTTAAAACCCAAAACCCAAAACCCTAAATGCTAAAATCTTAAACCCTAAAAGCCTAAACCATAAAACCCTAAGACCCTAAACCCTAAAACCTCAATCCTAAATCTAAAACCCTAAAACCCTGACTCCATAAAACCATAAACCTTAAACACTCAAATCCTAAACCCTAAACCCAAAAAGTCTAAACCCCAAACCCTAATCCCTTAACCTTTAAACCCTATACCCCAAAACCCTAAACATTAAAACCCTTATTCCTAAACCATAAACCCTAAAACCCTAATCCCCAACACCTTATTCCATATCCTCTAAAACCCTAAACCCTAAAACCCAAAACACTAAACCCTAAACCCTAAAACCCTAAACCCAAAACTCAAAACCAAAACCTAAAAACCTAAAACACTAGAACAGTAAACCCTAAAACCCTAAACCATAAACCCTAAAAATAAATCCTAAACCCTAAATCATATACCCTAAACTCTAAACAAACCTAAGCCCTAAATGCTAAAAACCCTAAACCCTACTACCTTAAAACCCTAAACCCTCAAATCCTAAACCCTAAACCCTCAAACCCTAAAACTCTAAACCCTAAACTCTAAACATCAAAACCCTAAACCCTAAACCCTAAATTCTATACCCTAAACACTAAACACCAATTCATGTTCTCTGACCTATTTTTGAGACCGAATAGACCCAAATGAACAAAGCTTAGGATTCAAATACTCGGTGAATTTATCTCCATAAATTCCCAAGCTATTTAATCTTGACATCGTACGACTCCACTATAGGTTCGATGCTGAAATCAACTCTCGATTCATGCACGCTACATTTTCTGTTGGTGTAAATAAACTCTTATTTTCACGGTCCATATAATATTTTACCATAATATCCATCGTGAATATCAATAACAAGAGAGGAATATAAAATTACCATTTAACACCTCTTTTATACTTTCTCAACCCAAAACATTTTGGAAGCCTCGAGATCTTATATGATACTAGCCACTGCTTAATCAGATTAAACTGTCACAATAATTTGGCCAGAGACAGCTGCAAGTAAATTTTCCCATGGAATACTACTTTTGGCTTTAGTCTTTACTTGTCTGTTGCGTGATGGTGGTCTCAACTCCTAACACTAATTTCTTATGTTTGATGTATATTGTGGTTTAATGAGTTTTATATAATTTTATGTTTGTATTAAGTTAGTGCACGAGAGTGTTAAAATTCAGTCAATGAACTGAATTTGAAAATAAGTATTATGAATTACTGATATTTGACTTCTAATCGAGAAGAGTAGGGAATGAATCTCCTCTAGAGTTCTAAACTACTATTAAAACTAAGAATTTGGATCTCCTCTAGGTGAAATGAAGCAAACGAGAAAAAAAATCAATAAATGACAAGTCTATGGATCAAATCTAAGTCTACTGAATAATATATGGAAAATAAAGAGACTTCAAGCTAAAAATAAACTAAGGAAAACATCAAAAATTGATTGTAAAAAAAAAACTAAAGAGTAAAAACTAAATGCTACATGTCGAAAGATTGATTGATTAGTTGATTGATTCATGTTCTCCTCTCTGTTGACTTGATCTCCCTTTATAAGTGTAGATTCTTCACCTAAGAAGCACCGACACTTCTATTTGTGCAGAGTGTCGGTGTCGGACACCCACATGCTTTCGACACGTGCCCGACACGCTAAAATCATGTCTGAATTTTTATTTATAAGTTTTTAATTTTTGAACACGTTAGGACACATTCCCGACACGTGTCAGACATGTTTCTGACACTTATCGGCACCTTTCAGACACATTTTTGAGATTTTTTAAATAATAAAATATAAAAGGTGTAAATAAAGAAAGAGTAAGAGGTGGAAATAAAGAAGAAAGAAAATTAGGTTTTAAAATATATGAAATTTAAAATGATATGAAATCACATTTTTTATTGTCAAAACTCTTACACTTTATACTTTCTAAGACTGAAACTTACTCGATTAATCGGTGACATCTCCAACTAGTGATAATTTAATTCATCTTCTTGATATAACTGATAGTGTAATTAGTTTTTTTATGTAAATATATATTTTTTTCATATTTATAAATAGTGTTATATATATAGAATGTATCCCCATATCCTACTTTTTAAAAAAATAACGGGCCAACATATCAGTATCGTGTCGTATCCGTATCGTGTGTCGGTGTCCGTGCTTCTTAGTTCTTCATACAAGTAGACTCTTCTTGACTTGATGATGAAACCTAATAGCATTATCTCTATCTTGATTTGAAATTTGATATGTGATGTCATCTTTTTAAAATGAGATCTTATCTTTCAAGATTCTTAGGCGAGTTCAAATCTTCATGTAGTTGGAGAAATTTCAAATGTCAAATTCTGACTCAAACAACTATGTATAGGATTGCTTCCATAGAAAAACGATCACAATTTTCACAATCAAACACTATAAGATAATTACAATCACAACAATATTCAACATGTGCAAAAGATTTCTTTTTGTCAATCGCTAAATGATGGATATGGATATGATGACCAATATTTGTTGCTCGCTATAATAATGGTCACTAAATAGTATTTAATTTTTGACTAATTTTAGACTGACTAAGTTATAGACAACGTATCATTGAATTAAATGATGTGCGTAAAATTGTGAATAATCGTTCAAAGAAAAGCCTGGTCTTTTGAGACACATCCAATTTCCATATCAGCTTCCAAGTCTCAGATCTTACTCCATAGAATGTTGAAGCATAAGAGTTACCATATTTCTATAGGTCGTCGCAGCGTGTGCGCGGCGGAAGCGTGTGGCGCGTGTCCATTTTAAAACTTAAATTTTTAATAAAAATCAAATTTTTTAATAAAATAAAATCACGCAACGCTACGTATACCAAAAAAACTTTTTTTTATTGAAAACTCTTTTCAATCAGTCAAGATTCATTATATATTTATATATTAAATTAACAACATACAAAGTTAGATATCATATATCTCTTATAGTCTAAATCGAGTGTTCTCATGAAACCAATCAATTCTCCATTCTCACAAAGTCATTCCAACGTTCAGCAGACTCCGAAATCCACACCAATATCTTCCAAGTCATTTCTCAATGCACTAGGATGTGTGTGGGCACGTAGAATATAACGAAGACACTTTTCAGTCTCTAGATGTATTCAACACATGAGATCTAGAGATTTTACTAAGAATAACTTTTGTGAGATGATTCCCTAAAAGAACGTGATGATAATTCTCTCAGAGATTTGATTAACTCTTAATTGTAGAAAAATCACTCCTTGAGAATTGTGTTCTTTTTTCAACTCTTGATTGATGAACTTAATATTTGATTCAACTAACTGATTGAACTAATTCATTATCTTAGGCCATCAGAATAATATCTGTATATTTTTCTTGATAATGATGTATCAGATATTTGGGATAATTAAAATAATATTTAATTATAAAATTACCACTAGCAGTGGGGCCCATTGCTATTGTGCATAGCTGTAGTGCCACATGGCACTACAGTAGTTCATGTCAATCTTTGATATCCAATCAGTGACTAACACGTTGCAATTACTACATATTAAATATTTATTTTAATCAAATTAAATATCTAGATATTTGTTAATTCAAAATTAACATATCTGATTATCTCTATTAAATAAATTATCTGTTATTTCATAAATAACATATTTAGTTGATCCAAATTATTATCTAATAATAATTTAATTATCTAATTTCATAAATTATATATTTTGTCTCACTTATTGATAATTAAAAAAATCGATAATTATTTATATAAATATTAATTCCAAAAATTCTCTATATATAAATAATTCAATTAACTAATTTTTAATTAATTGATCACACATAAATTATCTCATAATTACGCACTTGCCCCAGAATAAAAATTCATTTTCAAGTCAGTCATTTTCTCATGTCCTGAAATATTCATACCCTAGACTGCAAAGTACAAAGGTGACTTGGAGATCATGGATCTATAATCCTGAGCTCCAATAAACTACATTATTAAATAAATTCTTTAATTAAATGATCTTATTTATTAATTTCATTATTACTCCACTATAAATATGAAAGTATTCTCATGTAGTCCACTGATATAATTATTTCACGTAGTTCTGTACTCCAATTATTGGTTCATAAATTAAAACTGGTAAAAATTATCATTTTACCATTCTACTTAACTCGTGATCATTAAGTACCATTAATCCACTAGTGAATGGCTAATTTATAATCTCATTATAAATTTGAGCTCAATAACCATCCAGTTTCAGAATTAACACTTAAGAGAACCAATATATGACCCGTTAGGAAAGCTTGGATTCTAAATCTTGTAAAATCATGTTTCCAGCCATCCATATCACTGAATCTCCAAAATAAAAATCACTAGCCTGTTTTACAAACAAACCCTAACGAGTAAATCAAAAGATTCAGTAGACATGTATAGGAGTTTTTGACTACTCATGATTCAGACTGTTCTACATATGATCATCGAATTGATGTGTATTAAATTTTTATGATAAATGACACGTTGATAAAGATATTAATTCATATCAGTCCAGTCATATATAATATCATTATATAAAGTACATTCAATAAGATGTCTATCTATATCAATGATCTGGATCTAGATCACATTCATTCATAATGCTTAGTCAACTGTACTATCAACCATTCATTAAAGATTCCATACTTTAATATGTTTCTAATAATTTTATTCATTATCTATGATCTTACTCCTCTCGTACTAATACAAGATCATAGTTTCATTAATGAATATGAAATTTTCAGATATTTATATAAATTATTCAACAAATATTTAAAAAAATAATTATAAGAAAAATGTAATCTTCATTAAATTTCATATCAAAATGTCAATACACATACTTTGAGGGCATAACCCCTACAATTTCATTATGTCCTCATGTACTCAGTGATAACACGATTTAACAGGTTCTGATATGTTGATATTTGTTAATGCACATCAACTTTTATCTTTGATGTAGATGAGAATTGAAACTTTGACATTGAAGAAAACATCTTATGTTCCCAAAAGATGACATGAGAAGATACACGAAGATGATTTGAAATAGGGTCCTAACACTTATATCCTTTATGTTCAGTTCCATATCCTAGAAAACAACATAGTCGAGCTTGTGGTTCAAGTTTTCTGCGTTCATGTGGTTGAAGTTGATTTGAAATGGGATCGTAACACCTATATCCTTTATGTTCAGTTCCATATCCTAGAAAATAACATAGACGATCTACATATGATCATCAAATTGATGTGTATTAAATCTTTATGATAAATGACACGTTGATAAATATATTAATTTATATCAGTCCAGTCATATATAATCTCATTATATAAAGTACATTCAATAAGATGTCTATTTACATCAATGATCTGGATCTAGATCACATTCATTCATAATGCTTAGTGAACCGTACTAGCAACAATTAATTAAAGATTCCATACTTTAATATGTTGCTAAAAATTTTATCATTATCTATGATCTTAATCCTCTCATACTAATACAAAATCATAGTCTCATTAATGAATATGAAATTTCCAAATTATTTATATAAATTATTCAACAATAATTTGAAAGAACAATTATAGGAAAAATGTAATCTTCATTATATTTCATATCAAAATGTCAATACACATGTTTTGAGGCCATAACCCCCAGCAATTTCATTATGTCCTCATATACTTAGTGATAACATGATTTAACAGGTTCTGATCTGTTGATATCTGTTAATGCACATCAACTTTTATCTTTGATGTAGATGAGAATTGAAACTTTGACATTAAAGAAAACATCTTATGTTCCCAAAAGATGACATGAGAAGATACACGAAGATGATTTGAAATGGGATCGTAACACCTATATCATTTATGTTCAGTTCCATATCCTAGAAAACAACATAGCAAGCTTGTGGTTCTTGTTTTGTGCGCTCATGTGGTTGAAGATGATTTGAAATGGGATCATAACACCTATATCCTTTATGTTCAGTTCCATATCCTAGAAAACAACATATGCGAGCTTGTGGTTCAAGTTTTGTGCGTTCATGTGGTTGAAGGAAAACAAAACATGCACTACCAAAAAATTTTAAATGGCTATAGTCAGGGGGAGTGCCATGAAGACGTTCAAAAGGAGTCTGATTCAAAATTATTTTGGAAGGAAGACGATTTATAGTATAGACAGTTGTTAAAGCAGCTTGCCCCCAAAATTTTTTAGGATAAGAGGCAGAGATGAGTAAGGCCTAAGTAGTTTCTAGAATATGCCTATATTTTCGTTCAACCCTTCCATTTCATTTAGATGTGAGTAGAAAAGAGCGTTGAACGACAGTACCATGGGAGCGAAGAAAATCTAAAAACTCAGTATTTCTATATTCCAACATTGTCAGTAGGAAATTTTTTTGATAGAACTAGAGAATTAAGTTTTTACCATGTTAGCAAATTCAAAGTGAATTTTGTATAACTTAGATCTACTACGCATAAGATATAAACAAGTGAACCTAGAATAGTCATCTACAAATGATAAAGTATTTTGATCCCCCTATAGTATTAGTAGGAGCAGGTCTCCAAATATCTGAGTGAATTAAATCAAAATGTGCAAAGGAAGTTGAGTCACTACTATGAAAAGGGGAAGCACATTGTTTTACAAGTTGACAAGATATGTAATCAAAGTTCTCATCAATTGCAATACCTAAGTGAGAATGCCAAACGACTAAATGAAGCATGGCCTAAGTGAGAATGCCAAAGACTCAAAGTAGGAGTGGAATTGGTAGAACTAGTTATATAAGGATGAGAGGAAGATTGGTGAGGTAGGTGAAGGTTCACGAGTTCAAATAGGCGTCCAATATTTCAGCCTATACCAAGTATCTTCCCAGTTTGTGGATCTTGCACACGACAACCAGAATTAGTAAAGATAAAATCATCTCCTAGTTTTTTACTAATTGACCTACAGACACTAGATTTAACTTGAGTTTAAGAACAAAATAAGTGTTAGAAAGAGGCATAGTGAAGATATCTGACAAACATGGCTGATAAGCATTAGCGAGCCATCAACTGTAGAGATGGGAGGAGGATGTGAACTGATTCTTTTGTCATAAATGAACTAGAGTCAGAAGTCATGTGATTACAACAAACAGAATCAATAAACTAAGATGAAGTACCCGATGTAGCAGACAAACCACTAACAAATTGATTACCGAAGTAAGAAAGAATTTGTTTGATGATAAATTCAAGATCTCTCAAAGTAATAGAAACATTTGGATAACTAGAAATATAACTAGTTACAGCAATAGGAATATTACTGATCAAAGACTTGAACTGATCGATTATGCAATGGTTTGTTGAAGTTTACATGATATTACCACAAAAAATGATCTATTAGAGCAGGGTAAATAACAAAAATATAAATATTTTGTGGATAGGTAAATAAAATGATCAAACCAGTATATAGGATTGAAGGAAGTTAATGGGCTGGACCACAAGTGGGTTGGCAGCACGTGGGTCGGAAAAGAGGCGTGGGTCAGCGGGTCAGAAAAGGCCAAAAAACTGATGAAGTGACTCGGGTCAGAAGCTCAGTTCGCTGGTCGACAGATTGGAATGGGTGAACCCGTTGGGTTCAGATATGATTTTTGCAGGAAAAAAATGAAACCCACTGACGTCACCGAGTGCAGGAGCATGCGGCGATTTCCGGTGGTTATGGACGGTCGGGTTTATGTTGGTATAATTTTTTTTTATCTCCAAGTGACTTGGTTTCTCGTTGATCTTAGTTTTTATGAAGACAAAAACGGAGGTCGGGAGTAAGAGTGATCATGGAGGTAAGGGTTGACCAGGGTTGGTCAGAGCTGTGCTTCGGCGGTCAAGGAGAAGAGTGGTTGTGGTCGTGGCTATACACGACGGCTAGAGGTGGTAACGACAAACGACAATGATGATTGTTGTTAAGTGACGGACGAATGTGATAATGATGAACATAAATAGATAGGAAACATCGTCGAATGATGAAAAATTAACGAGAAATTCAAAATAGAACAGACAAGAAAAATTTGACCAATGGGTCCAGAATGAATAGAAGAATTATAACTGTAGCTCTGATATCATGATAGATGAAAATAAATCAATATATTTAGCATATCAAAATATGTACATATGATAGTCTATGTATAGGCTTATGATAACATGTAGTAAAAGATATAGAATACAATATAAAGTGTAGTACAATATGAATATGGCCGAGTAGTCAGTTTAGATACACATGTACTACATATATATGCTAATAAAATCTTTATCTTTTGCTGTGTGATTACGGCTAATTAATCAACTCGTTTTGTCTCTACTAGTGCATTTTTATGACTCAATATTCTGCATTCATAAACAAAGTTGTTATGCCTATTGGGTATAATTTCTTTCTTATTTTAAATTAAACAAGAAAATATATGTACAACTAAGAAAAATCCACATGCGAATTGCAACCATCGCACAACAATTACCAAAACCACCCCCAAATGTAACACTATTAATTGTCTAAAGGGTCATTTGGTTGGGGTTATTCTCATGGTAAACTACGTGGTAAATTTATTTTTGACATTTTCTCACGCTTGTTTGAAGTATTTTTATTTGGCATGGTAAACTTATTTAACCTGGTTAAATAACAATCTTATATTACTTTTCCTACCACTTTCCCTAAAAAAACTACTTTACCAAATAACTTTCTCAATTCACTTACTCATCTTACAACACATCTACACATTTTTCAAAATAACTTTTATTTTCTCAAATCCTCATAAAAATATCATTATTTATTTGCATTCATCCTGCTTGATTTTAATATTTTATTTTCAAGACCAAAGCCTCACAAAAGTGTCATAAAAATCTCGATCTTGGAATCTCGTTAGATCTTGTTCCAGTCATGGTGGAACCAAACCCATCTTGATATAGAATTTTATGATTTTTTTCACCCCTTCTGACCCTATCCTAAAAGGCTTGTCCCGTAAACCCATCTCGGGGTCGTCCTGTGAGATTAAGATATGTACGTTAATTGAAATGAAATTATATAAATGATTAAGTTTGAAAATTTAAATGATTAAAATCTATGTTAATAATATCAAATATTTTTTTAAATTAAAGGTCACTACTACAATTTCATTTTTTCATGACGCTCGTAAAAAATAAGTCACGATGGGAAATACAAAAGCCGTTGTCGTCCACCTTCTTTTTTAAACTTGACGACAGTGTACAGAAGTGTTGTCGTGGTAAAATGAAAAAATGTCGGTAGGTAGTATACCCATCGTATTAGTAGAAGGAAGACAATGATGGGTCCTGGAAACCCCGTCATTTTTTAAAATAAAAACAAAAAAATGACTGTGGGGTAGTCTACCCGTCGTCGTGTTATTAAAACATCAACATAAAATGATAGGGTTTCCAACCCCCATCTTTTTTATATAACTACATAAAATGACGGGGTATAGACCCCTCGTCATTTTTTGTGACCAAAGCACGACGGGGTCTCGATACCCCGTCTGCTTTGAGACCTATATATATCATAACCCTAGATTTTTTTTATTCCATCTTCTTCCCCCTACCCCATACGCGGCTGCCCCACCATTTTTGTCTCCTTGCACCGTGGGATTGCTTTGCTTCCACCGTCATTTTCATCATCCCCAACACGTATTTTCATCAATCTTCCATTGATTTGGTAACTTTTTATTCAGTAATTTTTATTCGGTAAAAAAATGATTCCACCATCATTTTCATCTTCCGCCATCATTTTCATCTTCGATTTGTTATTAGAAGGAACCATCGTTTTCATCTTCCATTTGTTATTCGAAGGAACCGTCATTTTCATCGTCGTTTTCATCTTGCGTTTGTTATTCGAAGGAACCGTCATTTTCAACATCTCCATTGAACTATCATTCTTGAGCTTTCAGTTTTTCTGTTCGATTGTATCATTTAACAAGATTTGTGTCTTTCAAAATATATCACTTTCATATTCTAGATTATCATAATTAATAATTTTGATATTATTATTTCGTAGTTGTAATTTCCATATTACATATATGTTCATGATTGTCTTTAAATTTTATTCTAGAGAATGAATATTGCATATTCATCTCTAACAAGATGTTCATATGTTTTAATTCACACCTTCGATTGTCCTTAAATGATACAATGTCTTTAAATTCTATTCTAAAGAATGGATATTGCATATAATCTCTGCCTTTTTTATGCGATTAGAATATCCCTCTGATTGGTGATTTTTAATGGATATTTTTAGCTTCTTAGACTGTCGCCTTCTTGGTTGATATTTTTATTTTCACATCATGTTTGACTATTTGTATAAATGAAAATTTGATAGTGTGCCTAGTTGTAGCCATCTAAAATGACTCTTATTGGTCTGACAAAGAGATTGCTTGGTAAAAAAGCATGATTCAGAGCGTACATTTTAAGTGGATAGATCTAAGAGATTGCTTGGTAAAAAAGTATGATTCAGGGTATACAGTTTTTACTTGAATGAATAATTAATATGTTATGTAATTTTGTAACTTGTAGATATAGATAGAGAAGACTGAAATGATGATAATTTGAATATCGATAACTTAGATAGATTGAATATGGATACGATGACTATTACGATAAAAAGAAGAGGGAAAGGTGGGCCAACTTATCTCACTTCCTTGAAAGCTGATAGAAGGAATTTTGAAAAAAAGGTTATCGCAATAAATATTAAGGGACAACCTGTAGGTGAGAATGTTCCCAAATTTAAAAACTTTATTGGAAGTTGTGTACGTTCAATTGTTCTAATAACTTACAAGGATTGGGATCGCCATATTCCAAAAGAGGTGAAGGAAAATGTGTACAAAGCTACTGAGGTATTTGCACGTTTTTATAAAATATTTATAGTTGTCATTCACGATTCAGATTAAAGCTTTATTAATAAGTATTAATTACTTTTGGTGTAGGCTCAATATGTGATAGATCTAGCACTCAAGGGGAATATCTTAATGAATGCTGGTGAACTATGACGTAAATTTAAGTATAGCCTCGGTCAAAAATTTAATTTCCCTTATTTGGACGACCCGGAAAGTTAAGACAACCACCTATCAAGTATAACTTCATCGAGTAACTCCATTGGGATGAGTTTGTAAAATCTCATCTTACTCCAGAATTTTTGATAAAATCCTTTACTTATCAAAAGTTACAAGAGCAACACATCAACTTATTTGTCTTTGTTGATCCCTCACTCATAGGTGCAGCATGGGGCAATTCAGACGAGAGAGCACGTTACATTTCCAATATTTTGATAGCCACACGCCCTGGGAAATATGGTTTTGCTCCATTTAGTTTCTCCCATCATTGGATATTGGTCGTCCTGAATTTTCACGAGAGCAATGCATATATCTTTGACTCTATTAATAATTTTAGTCATAAGGACCCGAAAGAAGTTGTTACAAAGTAAGTTTTACTCTATAATTAATAACTAAATGTATTATGAATTACACTATGAAGATATAATTAAGGGTTAAAATTTCTTATGCAAGGCTTTCAATATTGCTAGAACTATGCTAGAACGTACAATTAGGAAATCCTTGAAGTGGATAAAAACCTCAGGTATTAATTTATACATTTATATTTTATGTCTATGCTAAGTGTTTGGATTTATTAATCTATATAATTAATTTATACAATAGTGTTCTAAGCAAGCCGAGAGTGTTGAATGTGGCTATTTCGTTATGCGTTTCATGAAACATATGATCAAGAATCATAACAAGTCTATGAATGAAATGGTACGTAAACTAGTTATGGTTTCACTATATTTAATATATTCTATTGATAATGTTGAATAGTTTGACTAAAGTAATTTTTTATGGCTGTTCACGAACAAATCAACGGATACACAAGAAGAGATTGATGAAGTGCGATTTGAATGGTCTGATCACTTCGCTGAGTATATGTGCTGCTGGTTGGAATAGCTAGCTTTAGGTTGCATTTTGATTTTATGATTGTAAATAAGTTACTCGATCTAATGAGTTACATTTTAAATATTAATAGAAGTGGTCTACAAATTATTCTGAATGCATTCTATGTTTGAGTTGTATTCTATCTAGACTCGTACATATTTTTATTTGCAGGATTGTGATTATTAAAATTGAATTTTATTTTTTTAAATTTTGCTGCATCAAACACGACGGGTAATATAAACCTCATCGTTACTGAACTAACAACAATGACGGTTTACATATAAATTGTCATTTATGATGTTGTTCAAAAATGACGGTGTATATGTAAACCGTCATTATATGAACTACATTAATGACGACTTGTAGAACACCTGCCATGTGTTAACACTTTACACCACGTGCCTTTAATTTTTTTTATTCCTGCATGTGGAATTGGTCATCATTCACGATGTGGTGTATAAAACCCGTCGTCCTTTATCACACGTTTTAACCTAAAAGTAACCGCGCGACTTCTTTTCCCTTATTCTCTCTGCTGTTTTTAATATATCGATACTGTCTCTGCGTCTCATCATCATCTTTGATTCTCTATTTCTCTTTCGAATCAATTATTTCCTCGTCTACTTAAACTTGAGATCCCATTTATATTTCTTTTTTTCTCCATCTTTTTTAATTTAATTATGTTAATTCTAGGGTAATAACGAGCTTTCAATATATTTTTTATCCTCAGGATAGATAAATCGTGGATGTTTATGGATAGAACATGTACAAATTATGACATTGGGATTGATAATTTTCTCAAGTATGCGATGAAGCACGGTAATGACCATTGTTACTTACGTTGTCTGTGTGTGGAATGTGAGAATCTCAAACGTTTTCTGAGGTAAGAAATCACTTATTCATTAATGGTATAGATCAAAGATATCAAACATGGGTGTGGCATGGAGAATTAGATAATTTTAGAAAAAGCGTATTTGGTATAAATGAAGGAAGAGAGAGATCTCATGTAGATATTGATGATTATGAATGTACCATAAATATGGTTGAAGCAGTAGAATATTTTTATTTAGATAATCCTGAGAAATTCAAAAAGATGCTTAATGACGTTGAGATGCATTTGTACCCTAATTGTAAAATGTTCACAAAATTATCTGCATTAGTGAAGTTGTATAATTTAAAGGCTAAATATGGATGGAGTGGCATAAGTTTTTCAAATTTATTAAGTGTGTTAGAGGAAATACTTCCAGATGGCAATCAAATGCTCGTTTCGTTCTACTTGGCTAAGAAAACCTTGTGTGCTTTAGGAATAGAGTATGAAAAAATATATGCATGTCCTAATGATTGCATTCTATATTGAAATGAGCATGTAGAAGAAATTGTATGTCCTGTGTGTGGTGTCTCGAGATGGAAACCATCAAAGAATTTGCTAGGGGAGAAAAAGGAGTGCCTGCAAAGGTGTTATGGTATTTTCCTCCCATACCACAGTTTAAACGAATGTATAAGAGTAGCCATATTGTAAAAAACTTGACATGGCATGCTTATGATAGGGAAATAGATGGTAAATTACGTCGCCCAGCCAATTCTCCATCTTGGAAGCTTATAGACCACAAGTGGCCGAATTTCACAGCTGAGCTAAGACACCTTCGGCTAGCTATTCGAGCAGATGAGATAAATTCATTTAGTTCTCTTAGTAGTAAATATAGTTGTTGGTATGTTATTATGGTGATATATAATCTCCCTCCACGGTTGTGCATGAAAAGAAAATACATGATGGTAACATTGTTAAAAGATGGTCCTAAGAAATGATAACATGCCAACAACCAAGAAATGATATTGATGTCTTTTTAGGACCTTTGATTGATGATCTTAAAGTTCTCTAGGAAGTGGGAATTGAGGCGTATGATGTATATCAGGAAGGGAGTTTTACTCACAAAGCAGTCTTAATGTGGATGATCAATGGTTTTCCTGCATATGAAAACTTATATGGATGGAGTGTTAAGGTTATTATGCTTGTCCAATATGTGCAGGAGTTACATCTTCTATTAGGCTAAGACACAGAAAACAAAATACATATATAGGACATAGAAGATTTTTACCACTCACACATCCTTATAAAAGGAAAAAAAGGTATTTGATGGTAATCAAGAGCTTAGAACAACTCCTGCATCTTTAAGTGGAAAAAAAGTGTTAGAGAGAGTTGTGAAAGTTAGATTTACACTGGGAAAGAAGAATGTGAAGAAATCAGTGAAAGATGGATTGTCCAAAACTTACTAGAAGAAGAAATCAATTTTCTTCAATCTAGAATATTGGAAAAACTTACATGTTCGACATAGTCTCGATGTTATGCACATTGAAAAAAAATATTTGCATGAATATTATAGGAACACTGCTTGACATTTCTGGGAAGACAAGAGATGGGATGTCTAGTCGTATGACTCTTGTGGAAATGGGCATTAGACTAGATTTGGCGCCAAAAGTCAAAAAATAAACATTCTTACGCCCAGCTTGTTAGAAATTGTCACGAGCAGAAAAGAAGAAACCATGCACTACATTAACTAACATAAAATTTCTTGAAGGTACTCTCATCAAATTTTCAAAATCTGGTTTCTTTGAAAGATTTTAGTATGAATGGGTTGAAGTCTCACAATTGTCATACATTAATGAAACATATACTCGCTATGGAAATACATGGATTATTACCAGATCATGTAGGATATGTAGTCACCAAACTTTGTTCATTCTTTAATGCAATTTGTAGTAAGGTTATAGATGTTACACAACTAGATGTGCTACAAAAAGAAATTGTGACGTTATGTATTCTAGAAAAAAAATTCCTCCCACATTCTTTACCATCATGGTTCATCTCACTGTGCACCTTGTTAGTGAGATACGACTCTGTGGACCAGTTTACTTGCGCTGAATGTACCCATTTGAATGATATATGAAAGTGTTAAAGAGTTATGTAAGAAATCACAATCGTCCAGAGGGTTGCATTAGTAAGTGTTATATTGCTGAAGAAGCTGTAGAGTTTTGCACCGAATATCTTGAAGTTAAATCAATTGGAGTTACATGCTCATATGATAATTTGAAAGAGGGTAAGCCTTTATCAAGTGGTCATGTATAAATAATTGATCACGAACAGTGGAAGCAAACACATCATTACGTATTGGAAAATATTAATAAGTTCAACCCTATATCGAGTAAGTATAATAATCTCAAAATTTTTTTTATCATCTCATTGTTTTTTATAACGGTTCTTTATTTCATACTCTATTTGAATTTTTGTTTTGTGCTGCTATATAGGCAACATGTGATTTTCTTGAGGAAGAAGTATCCTAACAAATCAAGGAGACATAAATGGCTACAAGATGAACATAACCGGACATTTATTTATTGGCTGCGTGATCAGATAAATGATATTGATGTCTCTATAAGTGTAACAAATACACTGAGGTGGATAGCATACGGCCTAACTTATGAGGTAATAAAATATTTTGGTTACGCCATGAATGGATATAGATTTCATATAAAATGTCGTGATAAGGATTGATGTTTCCAGAATAGTGGAGTTAGTGTAGTGGCACATACAATGCAGATTACAAGTTCTAAGAATAACAATCCTATTTATTGAGACTTGTCCTTTTATGGAGTGATCCAAGAAAATTGGGAGATTAATTATCATACGTTTGAAATTGTATTGTTTAAATGTGAGTGAGTTGAAAATAGTAATTGGATCAAAGTTGATGATCTTGGATTTACAGTAGTTGATCTTGCAAGATTAGTTTACAAAAATGAGCCTTTCATTTTGGCTTCACAAGCAAAGCAAGTTTTTTATTTTGAAGATAAAAAAGATCTAAGATGGTCAGTTGTCTTATCTTCCACTGAAAGAGAATATCATAAAAGTATTATTAATGATGATTTAGGTGATACATTATTAGATTGTTATTTTTTGTGAAAGAGATGACTTATGTTGAAACATTTTACACAGATGATGAAAACGATGTTTATTTTCGACCAAATAAAGACACTGTGATTATTGAAGGATATTACATGTAACTATGTCTTGTGGTTAGTATGATATTGGTGCGTTTATAATTTGTTTAACTTTGTATGTTTTATCTTTTGCTAAGGTTTAAACTAAATAGTTTATAATGCAACACATGAGTAAATAACGAAACAGTAAATATCAAATCAACAAAACATGTATGAATGGCAACTTTATTTCAATACTCTTTTACTTTACTTTGTAATTGATGGGTTAAACCAACCTTTATTTTTTGCAGGGTTCAACAACTAAGTAGATCAATTTGGGAGCAACTAGAATAACTTAAAGAAGTATTCAAAGTTCATTAGTTTCAAGGTTTTTGTAATTAATTATGTTATTTGTTTTTTCTAGTCTACACTATTAGAAATTTTGAGGATACTCATATTGTATGCAATGAAAAGTTTTATTGTCTGCTGAGATATTTATGGTATTTTTCTGTTTTCATTTATTGTTCAATTCTAATAGGTTGGCTTAATTATACTGTAAATAAATTAAAAAAATATATATATTATCAACAATGACGGTTTGTATACACACCTTCTCAAATATATAACAAAATTGACAGCTTTTGAAAATTAATAAAAAATAAATAATAAACAACGATGACGGGGTTTATACACAACGTTGTTAAAGACAACTCAACAACGACGGTGATGTGTGCAGTAACCGTCGTCGAAAAACTACAAAACAACCGCCATTCTTGTGTGTTTGAAGACGACAGTGTTTGGAACGACCATTTTTTTACCCGTCGTAACAAATATGTGATTTTCTACGACGGGAAATTCCTGTCGTTAACAATCAATTTTGTAGTAATGGGTTATTTCCGTCCTTGAAATAAATATTTTTCATAAACTATCAATGTTTAAAAAATATTAAAGTTATAAAAAGTGGACTATAACGGGATTGTTTATCACGCCTCATTTTCTGTTTGGAGGACTAGGCCCGTGGGAAAGGGCTGCGAATGTGGATTTTCCCTCAATTGTTTAGTGTGTAGAATAAAATATATATGACATTTTATTATATTAGAATCATGAATACTCATTATAAAAAATCAAAACTATGACAAAAAAGAATTTAAAAATAATCAATAATTTAATTCTTCTTACTAATACGTCTACACATTTTATAAAATATCTATTTATTCTCAACTCCCCATAAATATATTAGCTCCATTAAATTTATTAATTGTATGTATCTTAGTTGTCAATTTCATTTTGGGGTTATTGTATTTTTTGAAAAAATAAAACATTTTAGATATTTTAGTGTTCTAATATTCTATTTCAGAAAAAAATATTTTGAACATATAAAATAATATAAGAAAAATTGTATCCCTATTTCATCTTGTTCTAGCGCCAAAATCAGAATATTTTGTCCGTTCCAGTCAGAGTGGAACAAAATTGATAACCATGGTATACATATCTATTAAAGAAAAGTATAAGTAACGGAAATTTTTTTATGTATTATTAAATATTTTATTGTGTTAATATGAATGATGATTATTTATATCAGATTTATTTTTTATATATAAAAGAGGAAAATTATATGTTATAATTAATTTCGTGATATTGGAAACACGACATGAATTATTAAAACTTTTTACCATTTTCCAGTAGAGAATCTATATACAATATTGCTATGTAAATTTTGAACAATTTGTCATTGAATTTATTTGTACGGTGTAAGTATTTTTTTTTTTTGAGGTGGTAAGAGAAAAATAGTTGATTTGATTCTATTGGTGTAGTTAACAAATAGTTAATTTATAAGTGTATAAAATAAAATATATAAGATATTGTGTGTATTAGAATCTATAAATAATGATTGACAATAAATAAAAACTTGATAAAAAAGAAACTATAAATAATCAATAATTTTATTATGTCTCGTATAATTCATATAACTTTTTCAACAATTTTATGAGATTTTCTCAACAATTTTACCTAAGTTTCCTACATACCAAACAAGGTAATTATACTTTCTCAGTAACTTTTGAACTTAATCATGTGTTACCAAAAATGATAATCTTAAAATCATGTCATCTAATTTTATTACTTAAACATACCCAACAACTTAAATTTTTCAGCATTCTTACTTAACTCGTATCAAACGATCCCTAAGAATTAATTTATTTTGTACAATTTAATTAAGTGTGATCAAATTTTAAATGACCAAGTGATGCAACAATTATTTATAGATTGATATTTTACGAGTCATCAAAAAAATTTGACAAATTAACCTATGAATGATTGACGATAATTTAGTAACTTAAAACTTGATCACTTATTTTGTCGGTGCAGAATTATTCTTTTGTTTTATGTCATTTATGCAACATATAGACTATAATCTCATGGTCATGTTGGGACCAGCGACTCTCTCATACGTAAAATCACCTCTCGTACAAAGACACATTGAGATTAAGTATTATAATTCATATTAATATATTAGAAATACAATAGGATATCTAACAAATTAAATGAAGGGAACAAGTTAATAAGAAACACAGCAAAATTCAACCCTAGCTTGCATGTGCCATGTGCTTTTCGCTCTCTCATAATGTGGTATCATATAATTGCATAATCAAGACTTAATTATCTGAACTGAATCTCGTGATTGAGTAGGAAGAGGAAGATGACCCTTCTCTTGAAGGCACCTAACGGTGTCGTATAAGCACTGCTTCACTGGTGTAAACTCCAAGCCTAGATCCTTCAGCTTCTGATTAGTGAACTTGTATGGTTTTTTCCTTGGGTTCACCTCGTCTGAGCATCTGCAATAATTTCACAAACCGACTTAGTTTTAAAAAATTAGAAATATCATTACACGCTTTCACATATTTAGATTTTTTTTTCTTTTTGTAATTTGACTCGAGATAAGCCTCTATGCATGTATTTTCTTGTCACGGGTATGAAAGCCTAGGTTATCTTAAAAATTAAAATAATATAATATATATAAAAATACGATTGATATTAAGACAGTAGTATTGATTATAATTTAGAGACGCTAAAAGCTTAAATTTCCCATCATATACCCATTAATTATATGTTTATTACCTTCAGACTTTGAATTTCAAAGGGAAAAATATATATATAAATAAATATATTGCATTAATTAATTTCTGGCAGTTGACTAGTAATGGAACAACAACGGTAGGTGAAGAGAGCAATCGTGGTCATAGTCAAAATTTAACACATAATTAGGTTGTTGAGGACATATCCATATATGACTTCCATCTCCATTATTTTTAGTCGCTGAAAAAATCTCAAACGCATTTGTCCATTCCTTTTTGCTGTGTGCATGTCAAATTTGATAACCTACTACCTCACCACAGCCCCCAAATTTTTTTATACCTCAAATTATTTCTTAATTTTTTCCTATTTTCAAATAAATCCTTTATTAATTGTGCAATTTACTTTGTTTAATATACAACGTAGGACTCCCATTTTTAAAGTTGAATTCTCTTTGACAAAACCCAATTCTGGTTTCTTAGAACTTGCTATTTGGATTATGCATGAAAAATTATTTGGCACATTCATTTAACTTTAGCCTATTATTTTGTTATTGGCTTACATTTCTACTCGTTCAATTAAGTATTGTCATGTGCTTTCCCATTATTCTAATCCCTTAGCTTGACAAGTATTAGCAATTTTTTGAAAAAAAAAGTAATTAACAAGATTTAATAGATAGAATAATTAAAAATAATAACTATATATTACCTAGCAGGAATGGGATATTCCGGGAAGAACTTGGCTAGAATTTCAACGACCTCTCCACGATGGAGCACGCTTTCGGCGCAAAGATACCGACCGGAGGCCGAGGGAGTCTCGAACACGAGAATGTGAGCTAATGCCACATCCCTAACATGAACATAAGCCTGAATTGAATTTGCATATGTCTTAGTTGCACCAGTTAAGTACTTGAGAATATGAATTGTGCTTGCATTTAGGGTTGGTTGCAACAGAGGTCCGATCACTAACACCGGATTAATCACCACTAAATCCACCCCTTTCGACTTCGCCACCTCCGTAGCCGTCTGCTCCGCCACTGTTTTTGCATAACAATACCAATTCTGCAATTCCATGCATTGCGTTATATATGTGATCAAAATTTAAAGAGACTACACCAAAAGATCAGGTAATTGAAAGAGAGGTTGTAGATATTAGAGTTATCTAAAACCTTGGTGTTCATGCAAAACTCGAGATTGCTCCAGCAGGACTCGTCGACGATAACGTTAGGGCTCCGGTTAGGGTCCATGTATACTGCACCAATTGATGATGTAAACACCACACGGTGAACTTTTGCTTCTGCGGCTGCGATTATCACATTCTTTGTCCCTTTCACGGCCGGCCCCATCGTTTCGTCCTTCAAAACAGAAAGTACAAATATATATATGTTAGTAACCAAAATCTAAGCTATATAAAAAAGTAAATTCTTTAAAAAAAAAAGAAGAAGAAGAACATACGGGGTCATCAGAAAGAGGAGATGCGGTATGGAAAACACCATCACACCCAGCAATAGCAGCTTTAAGGCTCTCATAATCAAGAAGTTCAGCTTTGCACAATGTCAACCTTTCCTCTGCTCCTTCTAGCTCTTTCAAATGAGTATTCTTCGGATCATCTATAATTAAATAAAAAAACACATTAATTAAAATTAAATAATATTAATGACAATGATAATTTAATTTCTAGAAATACTATATAGCTATTGGATAATTTTAACTACCTGGGTTTCTGACAGTTCCTTTAACAGTGTAACCCTTTTCAAGTAGCAATTTTACAATCCAAGAAGCAATGAAGCCTCCAGCGCCAGTAACACACACAGTTTTCCCGGAAAACGATGAAGCATCAACCTTCATGTTTGCTTTTTATGTACTTTTTATAGTACTAGATATGAGAATATTGTGTGTTTGGTTTGTGAGAAGGTGAGAATTAGAAAGCTATGAATAATTTTGTTTTTGGAATGAAGAAAATAGGAACTAATTGTCTGATATTTATAGGGAAAGAGAGTTTACCAGATTCGCCTACCCCAAAAAAATATATTAATATTATTATATGTTAGGGTGTGTATGCGCGTCTAGTTTGAAGAAATTGTCAAACTACAACTTAATTTTGGTCATAAAAAGTGGGCCTATTTTATCCAATTATATTTACTTAACCACCAAAGAGCTACCAACTAACTTTATTTATTGTATAGATTCTACTAAGTTGAAGTAATTTTCTTATACTTTTTAAATAAACATAAATTTTTCGTTAAATTTATAATACACACACATATATATATAATTTAAATTTAAAGTTTTTACATTTACCAATACTACAAGGGTATTATAAAATTTTCCAACTAATAAGTAATATTGCTATTGAAATTTTTTCAAGAATTTATAACTTTATGAAGTCAATGCATGACCAACTAATCCCACCAACCTAAAGTCAAACTGTTCATGACTTGAGGCACTACTTTAAACTCATTTTGTCTGTTACTTTTCTAGTGTTACCTCATCTTTTTTCTACTTCTAAAAGCTTTGGTTTTCACATCTCTTTATTAGTTTACTGTGTGACTATGAATCGTGTTATATATAGTAAAAAATATCTTCAGAATCACCAAGATCGTAACGTACAAACCAAATCATCAGTGAATGGTGATTATTTAAGAATCTGGGTCTCGTTTAATAGGAGATTTGATTTGTTTTATATCTATTAAATAAACAAATGAGTAAAAAGTAAGTCTAGCAGACGAGTACTGTTGATTTAAAAAAAAAGTACAGTTTCACTTACGTTTTTTTTTGTTTTTTTTTTAATTTCATTTTCAAATTATGGAGGAGGACAAATCGTACAAACGAGTTAAAAGAGGAACTTGACAACCGGTCAATGTCGAAAACGTTATAGTTTTGTAGATACTACAGGTGTTACAGAAGAAGGGACAATGTCAAATGCAGGCCTCTATGAAATAACCAAATCCAGAGATAAGTACAAATACTGTTGACGCTCAAACAGTGTATTTTAACTTATTAATTTACATAAACGAAAGCAAGCCAATTGTTAGTTTTAAAGCCACATGATGAAGCAATAATTCTTTTTATATAATAGAAGGCTTTAAAAGACCATGACCCCTTTTTGTAACTTATAGGTAACTTATTATTTAATTAGTTCTATAAGATACTTACTCAACAAATAAAAACTCTTTTGAACAAGTTTTACTTACCGAATACGAATCCAATCAATTTTGTAATGAACAACTATAGGTACTTGAGAACATACAAATAGCTTCATTGGACTACAAAATAATATCCATATACGAGACGTATTATCGCGATAACATCATGCATATATATTATATTATTGGATTAGGTTATTTTGTGTTAATATAATGATTTATCATGCATTGATAATATATCTGTTTTGAACCACAATTTGACAATTATCCAAAATATAAGTATGTTGAGCTGAGGCTCACTATCAAGATTTTTCACACAAGAATTCTAGGTGACAAGCTTGGTTTGTGAAGTTAAAAACAAGTTCTGACTAAATTTCTTGTTGGTCGAAATTCACCATTGGACAGTGTATTCCAACGAAATATATCAAAGAAAGTTTGACAATATATTCATAGTTGGCCAAGATTTTTTTAGTAATTGGCCAAACCCTCACTTAACCAGATTTAATCAGTGTTGGTCAAACGTCCCTCACTTGACAATAAGGTTGAAAAGATGATGAGCCATGCTGAGTTCATAAGAAATCCAAACTACATGCAGAGTCCAAGTTGCCCAAGTATTCGTAAGAGATAAGATCTCATTTTGAAAGAGGATTTCACATTTCAAATTTCATATTGAGATAGAGATCAGGTTATCAGATCCTATCTCAAGCGAATAAGGGTTTACTTGGGTCAAGACTCTACGTCTATATGAAAGGATCAAGTGGAAAGAAGAGGACGACCCAACTCAATGATAAGAAAAAAACCAATCTTTCAACTTCAACTTACTTTTGCTCTCTAATTTTACTTTTTAGTTTTCGCAATTAGTTCATTTTATTTTCGCAAGTGTACTTTACTTCTAGCAACTTTCAAGTTTATTTATTTTTACTTTGTAAACATTAGATTTAAGTGCCCTGATTTTTATCACTCGTGTGTTTTGAATAGTTCAATAAAATATTAAGTGCATTCTACAATTCATTGCATCTTATTCAAATCCAAATTCTTAGTTTTGGTTAGAAGTAGTAGTTTTGGTTAGAACCTTAGAGGAGATTTATTTCCTACTCCCCACTATCTCTTTATTGATTATAAGTTAGATATTTTCATAGTGTTTTTTAATTCAATTTCTTTGATCGAATTTTAACACACTCACGCACTAACTTAATAGGGATGCATGTTTTGGTTTAGACTGCCATCCGTGGTCCATTTGATTTTTTGGCTCAGCAAGTTGGTCGAGAATTCTAAGTCAAACAACTTCTTTGGCGCGCCTTGTATGAGACATTTTTCAAGAGTTAATGCCCATTACCAGACTGGAGACTCAAAGTTTAGAGTTGAGTAATGATCTAATTATAAGTGCTGGGTATAAGACGATTGAGTGAGAAAGGGCCCAAGGTGGAGAGGTCGTTTAAGATAGTGTTCACACTATGTCTCAGAACACACAAAGGATGCTAGACCAATGGATCAAAGTTTCGTAACCTTAGCCAAACCATGTGAGCAATTCAACAAAATCTTTTAAATATGTCAGAGGTGTTTAGGTAGCATGTGCAGTCAGCACAACAAGGAAGAGTTTAGTATAAGATAAAATGTTGATAGCAATGGCCAGAATTTTAGTTTTGATTTTTTGGCCTAGCAAGTTAGTCGAGAATTCTAAGTCAAATTTTTTTTTGGGCATGCCTTGTATGAGACACTTTTTATGAGTTAATGCCCATTACCAGATTGAAGACTCAAAGTTTAGAGTTGAGTAAGGATCTAATGATAAGTGTTATATCTAAGATGATCATGTGATAAATGGCCTTAGGAGGAGAGGTCATTCAAGATAGTGTTCACTCTATGTCTCAGAACAAGCAACAAGGGTTTAAGGCCAATATTGGGCCATTTATCACTATGTCTCATAACCTTAACCAAACCATGCGAGCAGTTCAACAAAATCTTTTGGATATGTCAGAGGTGTTTGGGTAGCATGTGCAGTCAACATAACAAGAAAGATTTTAGCAGCCAACTCTGTACTAATCGACCTAGCAAGGTGGAATAACAGGCCCCATGGGGTATGTTGATAACAATGGCAAGAATTTGAGTGTTGGCCAAAATGACGTCTAGGTCGCCAATGTGCAGGTTCGGCCAAGACAAGCTCAATGCTATAACAGTCAACCTCTAAACTGTGAAGCTATTAAGAATATTATTCATGATATGACCAAACCTTGGATAAGAAGAATTATGCTATATAGGTGTATGAATTTTAGGTTGTTTTCTAGGGATGAAAGTCAATCCACGATGGAGCATAATAGACGATTCACGAGCCAATGTGGAGAAATTAGAGGCAATGAATGCTTGAAGTTGAATTTATTTACCAACACTGACATAACTTTCACTTGGTACGTTAGTATTCCTGCCAACTCCATTCTGAATTGGCAAGTCGTAGAGCAAAACTATGCCAAATGGAAAACTATGCCAAAAATAAGAAGAGATGACTGATGAGTTCATTGCACATTTCAAAAGGCCTATGAATAGGTGTAAGGTGATCCTCCTGAATAATGAGTTCGTAAAATTGGCTAAAACTGCTTGAACATGAAACTACGGAAGAAATTTGAAGGAATGGAGTTAAGAACTTATTTGAGTTAATTCTTAAGGGTGACAAGATATGAAGAAACTTTGAAGGAGGAATCCCAAAGAAAGAATGCTTCTAAGAGGACATGCTATATAGATTTGAATGTTAAGATTAACACTTTCGAAGTAGAAGACCAATCTATAGATAAAGAGGCCATTGAAGTTGACGTGGTTGAGTTCATGACTAACAATTCATATGTGTGCAAAGCTCTCAATAGATCAACGAAGACACAAAAAATGCCTCAATTAGTCATAATGCGAGGCAAAATTGATATGAGGCAAAGTTGGCATATATGTTTGATACTACTAAGGCTGATCAGATTCACTTGTTAGCTGACAAAATGATAAAATTGCCAGAGGTTCATGTTTCATCATCGGTTGTAGAAATAAAAAAGAAGACTTATTGCAAATGGTACCATGTTTGGAGCCATTCAACATGTAATGTGTGATATTCTGAAATGTTATACAAGTTTTAACTGAGAAGGGAACCTCGAAGTTTCCATAAAAAGGAAAATAAGTTGTGAGAGTGGATAGTGATCCTTTTCCGACTATAGGAATAAACGTAATAACGGGCCACGACCTAAAGTTGATGTTGGCTAAACTTCAAAAGGAAAAGTTCTTGAGTGTGATAAGAAAGTCGAAACCAATTAGACTGAGATAAAATTTTTATAGCAGATGCAAGTGTAAGATGAAAAGTTCGACCAAATAGGAGTCATTTCAACCAAGAAAAGTCAATAAAAAGGCGCGATGATTCAATAAGGGCCCCCAGGAAATTACAATCATTATAACTACAAGAGTCTACTTGTGTGAAGAATCTATGTCTATATAAGGAGATCCAGTGGACAAAAGAGAACGACCTGACACAATGATAATAAAAACAGTATTTCAACTTTCAACTTGGTTTTTCTCTCTCTAGTTTTATTCAGTTTTCTTAATCACTTCATTTTATTTTTGCAAGTCAACTTTACTTTCAACAACTTTTAATTTATTTATTTCAACTCTGCAAACATTAGATTTAATTACTCAGATTTTTGTTATTTATGTTCTGAACAATAATAGAACCCTAGAGGAGATGTGTTCCCTATTCCTCACCATCGCTTTCTTGATTAAAGTTAGATGTTTAGAATGTCTTTAAAGTTCGGTTTCTTTGATCGCACCCTAACTTATTAGGGATGCAAGTTTTGGTTCATACTGTTATTCTCAGTTTAGATGATTTTTCGGTTGAACAAGTTAGCTGAGATTTCGAGGCGAAACAATATACCTACGCGAGTACTATAATGCAACCCCAATTTAATTAGTGGGGTCAAGAATTTCAATAGGGCTTGTTTTCATTTTCAGTATTATGTTGACTGATAAACAAACCAAATGTAGTAAAATTTTATATGTTGGAGTGTTATAATTCACTAAATAATTAAAGGTTATTTTGCATTAGTTATATTTATCCTCTAGCCTTGACCTATAGGCTATACATCTCCATGAAATTTCTTGATCACCTTGCTTGACTTGACGAACCCAAAGTCTCTTCTTTTTTTCTTTGACAAGAGTTAGTATGGTTTTTTATGAATGTAGACCTCATACAGTAACCATTTTACATAATTCAACCCCTACACTAATTTTTACTTACCTTAATCCCTGACCCACCTTCAATTCAAATTCAGATTGTGAAGTTACCAAAAAGCCCATTCACAAACTCCAAACGAAGTGTTGAGAAAAGGTGATGATTACACATTTTCATTACACGAAACCTCAGCCCTTTGTGTGGAGCCTAGGATGAGAAGGAGACTTGTGACCCAACAGACTTTTTGATATGTACTTTTCTAAAGTCCAATCAATAACCATGACTGAGTTGAATGAGAAGTTTAAAAACTCTGAATATAAGACAGATTCTGATCGGGTCAAGATGGCCCTGATTTATTTGCTAGAGCATTTTCTGTTGGGAAAGGAGAACCATACCCTAATTGAGAAGAAATTGATGGTTTTGGTTGACGGCCTTGAAGAGTTCAACCAATATACGTGGGGAGAGCTCTCTCTCTCTCCAAAACAATGAAATCATTATTTGTTGTCAAGAATACAAGGTTATTTTTTGAAATCTTAAATATCAAGAAAAAAAACAAAAAAAACACAAAAAGTCTCCACTGCTGTTCATGGTTATTCACTCAATGGATGTATATTTACCTTCAATGCACAATTTATTTAATTCTATGTAGTGATATATTGAATTATTTAAGCGTTGAATACTGAATTACTCTCTTTTGTTTAAATAAGTATGTGTATTTGAAACTATCCCCTTCGTGGGTAGTTTGTATGGTAACCAAGTTTCGACCAAGGTGCCAATGATTCTCAATTGGTGCCCGACTACGATAACACCGGTTGAGAATCTTCAAAAATATTTTTTTAAGGAGAATGTATGTTGGTGAATTATGTTGACAAGTTAATTTATATTACTTCCACATATACTAATTTATATTACTTGCACTTTTAGCTGACAGTTCATTCCTTGGTCCCTACTGAGGAGGAAGAAGAAAAAAACTACTAGAGATCAGTAGTTGGAGAGAATGTACATTCAAAATCATTTTTTATCATTCTTCTTCTTGAACACAGATCTCGTGTAGTCATCGTATAGACTACATGATTGTTACACGGATCTCGTGTAGTCATCTTATAGTCTACATGATGGCTACACTGATTTCGTGTAGTCATCCTGTAGATTAGTGTAACCATCGTATAGATTACACGAGATCCGTGTAACCATTGTGTAGTCTACACGGGGGATACTCGAGGTCCGTGTAACCGATCGTGTAGTCTACATGAGGTCCATGTAACCAACCTGTAGCCCACACGATGACTAAACGAGGTCCGTGTAATCGACCGTGTAATCTACACGATGACTACAAGAGGTCTGTGTAACCAATCGTGTAGTCTACACGAAGACTACACGAGGTCCGTGTAACCGATCATGTAGTCTACAAGGTGACTACACAAAGTCCGTGTAACCGATCATGTAGTCTACAAGGTGACTACACGAAATCCGTGTATCCATCATCTAGTCACCATTTTCTGGTTTGTCTGCTTAATATTACATATATTTTTAGTCGATGCCTCCTCAGTCACCGTTTCCAGTAGAAAAAGAAGCTAATAAGGAGGAGGAGGCCATTGAAAAAGAAGAGGAGAAGAAGAGGAGGAGGAAGATGTTCGAGGAGGCCATTGAAAAGGAAGATGAGAAGAAGGAGTAAGAGGTCCGAGGAGGCCATTGAAAAAACATAGGCGAATAAGATTGTGTCCAAGAAGTTCAATGGACATGAAGATTGGGTGAGAAAATGTCTGATTGGAATGGACCAAAAGATCACTTCAATGAATAAGAAGATTATGTCAATGTAATCAAATATTTCCTTTGCAATTTTCCAAATAAAAATTTTGATGGATCATTTGGTAACGTTGAGGCTAGATGATTACTCATTATGTCATCGATCTGCAATGATGATGGCTAGCGACGGGGAGGAGACGGAGACTGAGAAGGAGAAGAAAAAGAATGAAGAAGGAGAGAAGGATGAAAAAGAAGACGATATGGTAGAGAATGAAGAAGAAGGGAATGAATAGAAGGAAGATGAAGAAAAAGAAGAAAAATGAAAAAGAAAAAGATGAAAAACAAGAAGAAAAAGAAGAAGAGAAGGTAGAAGAAAAAGAAGAAGAGAAAGAAGAAGAAAAAGATGACAAAGAAGAAGAAAAAGAAGAAGAGAAAGAAGAAAGAGAATGTGAGAAATAGGAACAAGAAAAAGAAGGAAGAGAAGAAGATGAAGACGAGAAAGAAGGTAATAAGGAGGAGGAAGGTGAAAGAAGGAAGATGAAAAAGAGAAAGAAGTTATAAAAGAGAAAGAAGAAATATAAGAGAAAAATAAAAAGAAGAACAAACAGAAGAAAAAACAAAGAAAGAAATAGAAGAAAAAACAAAAAAAATTGAAGAAAAAGAAATACAGAAAGAAGAAGAAAAATGATGGAAGAAAGTGAAGAAAATCAGAATTAGAAGAAAGAATGAGGAAGAAAAAAAGAAATACAAAAATAAGAAGAGATTGAAAAAAATAGAAGAAGAAGAAACAAAAAAAGAAGAAGAAACGGTTGCATCGATAATATTTTCATTGATGGATTCATTTCGGTCAACGGAGCAGTCCAATGATAGAGAGAAGAAGAGCTCGTCTATTTTGGTAAACTCGGTGAGAGGAAGATAAAGAGATATCGAGTCCTAGAGTCACCTACTTGGAAAACCAAATAAGTTGAAAAGAAGAATCAATGAATGAAAGGAGCTTATGAGAATATCGTTGCTAAAACGGACTTCAAACATTTTCAACCACGTGGTGATGTATCTTCAAATGATGAATCCCGTTTTAAAGCCGGGTTTATCTCTCCAAGAGCAAAGTAAGTTCTATAATTTTACTTCTTATTCTCATTTAGGATGGTTACACTGATCTAGTGTAGCCGTCGTATTATATACACGATGGTTACACTGACATCATGTAGCTAACTTTGATCTATAATTACGTTGTACTGGAACGAGAAAGCATACATTGGATTTTGTACCGTTGACCTTACTTGGTTCAAAAAACTAGTCTATTCATCTATAAATGACTTTGAGTCAGATGTAAGAAGTTATTTATAATATTTTTAATGTGGTATTTAAAATAAATATAAATATTTTAATTAATTATTATTGCATTGTAGCATATCGATGCATACCTGGAGCTCATGAGGAGGGATTTGCAAGACTACAACCCTCATATCAGAATTAATGTTGGTGATTTGATTTTGCAAGTAAGTAAAATTTGTTTTTTAACTTAATGAAGTGCACATCGTAGTCTACACGAGGCGACATGGAAGGCCTCGTGCAGACTTCATATAGTTTTCATGATCATTTTTTTATTGACAATTAAGATTTAAAATTTCAGGCGAACCTGTCTGGCCGAATGGAAGAGGTTGAGCAAGATCTCACGTGCTGGGATATTGACATTAGTGATTCGCTCCTACACCTGGTCTTCATCTTGCAGAAGAGTTTTGGATGGAGTTGGGAACAATCTGATAAGGTTATCTTTCCAATGAATGTGAACCAAAGTCATTGGATTGCGAGTGAACTTGATTTGAATGGCAAAGGTATTCGTATTTATAACTCCAATAACACGCCAAATGCAATGAGATATACTTGGTTGTTCCCATCCTTTGTTGTTGCAATAAATATTACCTCTTTATATTTGGTTTTTTAAGCGGTTGCGTCAACAGCAATGACATGTTGTATACAACTGAAAAATCCATGAACAGAGGGTACATGAGCCATGGAAAAATATTTAAAATGATCTTACTCATCGGTCTCTATATGTGTTATTGTCTCTGAAAAATATTTAATATTGCTGTATTAAAATCGGCAGAGTACATAGCGTACATGATGGATGTACAAGGTCCGTGTGACCATCGTGTACATTACATGATGACTACACGAGGTTAGTGTAGGTATCGTGTAACTATACGTGATTACACGAGATCCGTGTACTCATGGTGTAGTATACACGATGGATATATGAGGCTCGTGTAGACATTATGATGGTAAAATAATGTACAAGATGTGTACACGTGAGCCCGCGGACCATCGTGTAGACTACACGAGGTCAGTGTACCCATCGTGTAGTATACACGATGGATATATGAGATTAGTGTAGTACTAGTGTAGACGTTATGATGGAAAAATAGTGTACAAGATGACTACATGAGATTCATGTACCCACCGTGTAGACTGCACGTGGTCAGTGTACCCATCGTGTAATATACACGAGGCTCGTGTAGTACTCGTATAGACATTATGATGGTAAAATAAAAAATAAGTACATGGATTTTTTTATTCTAACCTGTGACAATATGCTGAGAGCATTTTATAGTTGTCCTCAGGCTACCCTCGAACTAATTTCAAAGCATATTTCATAGCCCTCCATACCGTATAGTAATGTCTTTTAATCTATATATATGTCTGACACCTGTGTATTTGGACCTTATAGAATGATCAATCAATGAAAATGTAGCCTGATGGTGTTCATGTCTCAATACTTCAAATGTGCATGTATGTGTATTGATGAACTTTGTAACTTTAAAGTATGGACAATGTTTCAATTTCATGGCTCGTAACCTCCATTGACATCTTTTCTCAACACATACAAGTACCACTATTGACTGGTTTGACTTGAAGATTCGAAGCTCAAAATTTCTCTAGTTGGCCATCATACAAGCAACTTTAAGCAGCTTGGCTTTATCACTGTATAAATCATCCTTTTATTGTGTTTGTTATAAGCTGATTCAAATCAGCCCGTTGCTCACTAGACCTAGGACGTTGTTCATTCAAATCAGATTGTGATGACAATGGATAAGTGGTCTCGGGTTCACGACCAGTGTTCAAGTATGGAATTGTTGTATGGTCATCTCCACTGATGGCTTCATCATGGTCATCTCTGCGGATTGCATCATCATACGTCCCCTGATCAAAATAATCATCATCATCACCATCTACATCAACATCCCCATCCTCGAAAACATCATTCTCGTCATAACCAAAAACATCATCATAATGATAGTTCATTTCAAAATGATTAACACTCTCAAAGCGAGGAATATTTTCATGTAGAGGTTGTCCTGAAATTTGTGTTTCAGGAACCCAACTTTGATAAAACCCTGTAGTTTCAGGATCCCGAGGTTGTTGTGACATTGTGGTTTCAGAAACCGAGCTTTGAAATGGAAAAAATTTAGACTTGGTACTTACAAATAATGAGTTCGAAGTGATTCTAATTCATTCTCCTTAACAAAGAACTGTAAATCTCTATCTTTTAAAATTTCAGCAGGATGGTAGGGGACATGGCTTCTATAAAAAAAATTGATGGACATATCATATTTTGAGGCGTTTATTTGGAGTTCTTCAAGCAATATACCTAATAGCTCATGGTAAGTGCAGTTAGTTGATATCTCCAATAATTTGGTCATCTCCACTAAAAGACCATGTTGTACCATTTTTCACCCAATCTCCATCATGGATTACAAAAATTCAAACTCCAGACATATCTGTATATACATCAATGAAGGAAGTCAGTACAAGAAGAATACATAATGAAATGAAATATTACACGATGATCGTGTAGTGTACATGAGGCTTTTACGGGTATCATGTAGTTATTTTGTAATGTACACGAGGCCTTCACAAGCATCGTGTAGACCTCGTGTACTATAATATGACCTTCACGATGACGACACGATGATCATGTAGTGTAATCGTATAGTGTACAAGAGTGTACTACACGATGATCGTGTAATGTATAAGAGGACTACACAATGATCATGTAGTTCTATCATGTAGTGTACATGAGTAGTTGATGCTTTACACATTTTTGATTGATTTCTGTAAATTAGTTAGCGTAGGAAAAATGAGGGTAAGCAAAAATTAATGAGCGATTGATTTCTATAAATTGATTAGTGTATGAGTTGATTTAAAAAAAACGGTTAGTATATTTTCACATGTTTGCAATTAACTTTGTGAGTTTATATTATTTTCCCGGAAAATGCTTAATATCAAATGTTGAGTTGAGTTGGTGAATTGACCACGTTTTTTCAAACATCAAAGAAAAGAATCAGGCCAGTCGGTAGGCTCGTTGACTAATTCCAACCGGAAAATTGATTAGGAAGTGAGTACTTTCACTTGTCAAAACATGAGTAGTTGATGCTTTACATATTTTCATAGTGGTTTACTTGTTTCTTGAATTTAAGTATTGTTCATTGTATGCTTTGCATGATTTCTACGGTTAGGGTATGAGATGTCTCACTCTTGTAATATTTTGTATTTGATAGTTAAAGTCGAGGGTGACTGATATTTCTAATTTTTAAAATTTTTGATTTTAATGATTTCACCATTTGAAAGAGAGATAATATTGTCTGAAAAAAATTTATCATTAAAAGTCACTAGCCCAGCAGATCATCAAGTTAGTATGAAAAAATAGAATTTCGAATTAGAAGAGTATTTTCTTAAAGATGATGAAAGTTGAAAGATGTTAAAGGTGAGGGTGTGTAATTAAAAAATAGTTAAAGTTAATGAAGTCTTAGTAAAATTAACCTAGATAAATAATAGGAACTCGGTCAAGACCATCTACCTTTATACACATTTTTTTTGTCACGGGAAAAGTTGATTTCAACTTAAACCTCATCTAGAGATCAATTTTCATCACAATTCAACTATTGGAGTTTCATTTGATTGTGATTCTGCTTCTGAACTTGTGAGAAGTTGTTACTAATCAAGTCATTTGCAGATCTTATCTTATACTGCATGAATAGTGATGAGATTGAAGTTGATTTTCCTTTGAAATTTGTTGTAATTTATTGGTCATCCTTAAACTTTAATATCTTTAGTATACATAAACGCATGCATATTAAGGAAAATGTTTTTTTGGATAAGTTTATTCTCATTATTTCTTAAAATCGTCAAATTATCCTTCAATTTAAAATTAAATGCCACCATAGAGTAATGAAGCTATTTAATTAAATAATTCATTCATTCTTTAAGTTTCAAACTTAATGATTATTTATAAATTATATTTATAATAGTTATTATGTTTTGTTGTAATAATGTAATTTATAATCTGATTTGACTTATATTAGATAACATTAACCATATATTTTAAACAACTTTGATATAAATTACATTTATAATAGTTATTATAATATGTTATAACAATATGATTTATAGTTTGATTTGACATATACTAAATGACGTTAAGAGTATATTTTAAATAATTTTGATATAAACTACATTTATAATAGTTATTATGATATGTTGTAACAATATAATTTTTAGTCTGACTTGACATATACTAGACGACATTGACAATATATTTTAAACAACTTTGATATAAGAAAAAATCATTGACGGTTAAAATATGAATAATATATTAACATATTAATTTGTATATGTGACAAAATTGTAATGAACATGATAAGATTATTGCATGTAATTCTAATTAAGAGAGAGAAAATATTATATTAATAAACATAATACTTTTTTACAAAAAAATATTGTGACGTATATATTATCAAGTTAATATACTTTATATTTTTACTAACAATCACATGATTATCAAAAGAGTCATGATATTTTAGGGAAAAAGGATTTAAAGATTAATTTATAATTGTAATAAATTTTATATTTTTAAAGGGCTTAAAAATAGTCTACTATACTAAATTCTAACATTGTAAAACTAAATAAATAATATGATCCAATTTTCATTCAAATACCTCCCAAAAACATCATCTATGTCTTTTAATTTGGACCATTTCGTTTTCTATTTTCAGATAATAGAATGTGATGAAAATGAATAGTTATGTTTACCTCATTATTTTATTTTTTGAATTGGCATGACGATGAAAACATTTATATTAATAAAAGATAAGCAAGTTGACATATGTTAACAATATTTATAAATCTTTATACTCACCAAGCACGTGTCAAAAAACTAATATATGAAAAGTGAGATGAGAATGAGAATCATGTATAGACGATTATGTCCACTCTTATGTTATAATTTCTAAATTATCCTTGAACATATTAATGGTGCATCATTAATTGTTAATTTTTTATTTTTCTTATCTCTCATAATGGTGCAAATCTTTCTACGTTTTTCTCATTCATATTTTGAATTTTATTTTTATGTAGGATAATATTTTAAGTTATTTCGTTTATTAAGATATATGTTAGAAAACACTAACTATTAGAAATAAGACATGATTTTTGTCATATGTAACATAAAAATCAAATAAATAATAACAAAAAATAAACTAAAAAATATATCATAAAGCGTAAGCATATGTTCTTCTAACATTAGTAACTTAATGAAGACATATCGATGAACAAGACTTAATAAAATTATTTCTAACATGTGAAAAATAATCAAAATGATAAAAAATATTCATATCACGTGTACAGCACATGTAACTTAGCTAGTCTAAAAAAAAGTCTGATTCACGGGAGTCTCAAAGACCAATGATCTTTGTCTTCTTTAACACTTCCATTCCTTTATCTTGTTGCAGCAATATGTAATCGTTATCACTGTTGACAAACTTACCAAACAATTGAAACTGTGCTTGAATTTTTTCAGAAAAGTTGGACACGAATTGATTGAAACTTTGCTTTCAGCCATCTAAAAATCGTAAGAGAAAATTAGATAGTAAAACCCATGTTTTTCCTATACAAAGTTTCACTGTTTGCAGAAGTTCCCAATCCCACCAATTTCAGAATTTGACAAGTTCTTATCCATAGGGTCAGAGCAATAGGTGGAATTTTATGCATTAAAAAGGTCTTCAAAAGACTTAGTTGATAACCAAAGAACAAGTGAGATGAAAAGAAAGGGAGAAAAAGATGCGCAACAAAGTAGATGGTTACAAATGAACTGAAGAAGAGAGAATTTATACAACCTATTGATATTCCACCATGTTCGCCCCCTATATGATAAGATTAGGCGCTAGTCTTTATCATTTATTCTTCAAAACATCATCTCGATGCTATTCATTTGCATCAGAAACAGAGTACTGTTAGTTGTTTGGTAGAAATTTGATCATTAAAGCGAGAAAAATTCCTTGGTACTGTTAATTATACACAGGGAGAGAGAGAGAGAGAGAGAGAGAGAGAGAGAGAGAGAGAGAGAGAGAGAGAGAGAGAGAGAGATGAGAGTTTTGAGAAACTTGCATGATATCAACTAGTTGAGTAACAGCTAATCCGGATCAACTATGGACCATTACTTCATTTTCATCCTTCCATCATCCTTCCATATTAGCATAACTCAAACTAAAATAAATATTAAAGTATGCACGAACTTTGATTGACTTGACATGAACGGTTGAAAAACGAATAATAAATTAGTGATCACAGAAAGATGGTTGAATAAACAGCCATCCAAAGAGTGCTTTCCACATTATGGGAAAATTGAATAATAAAAATGGGCTATAGTTGAGCATTCAAGAAAGAAAAAGAGACAAAATAGGAGAAGAAAACAAGTGTATTTACCTCAATTATTGAGTAAAAGAATGCTATTATAAATGATGAAAAAAATGAGCAAGACAGACAGAAATATGATACTACTTGGCCTTATGTTAGAAGCTTCATTTCAGTCCCAAATAAACAAGTTTTGCATTGTCCACTTCCAGCTACAACTTCATAGTATTGACAGCCACTCACTTAAGCTTCATTTCAAAGTCCCAAATAAAGAACACCGTTGCATTGTCCACTTCCAGCTGCAGCTTCATTCCCGGCAACAGAATTCATATATGCCACTCGCCCACTCACTCACTTCTCTCTCCTTTTTAACTCTTTGGATTCTCTCAGTCAAACCATTTTCCAATACGAATAGCAGGCAGACATCTTGACATTCCCTCCCACAACAAAAAGACAAAGAGTGTAACTGAAACTGATAAAGCCATGCAGCCTCTCTCTCCCCTGTAGTTTTCAGTTTAATTTGGAGTGATGGAAACTGAGCAAGTTCCTACGGCACCTTCAACGCCTGCAACACCGGGGACAGAACATGGAAGTGGGAATAATAGGAGATTACTTCCTAAGAGCTGTAACTGCTTCAGTGTTGAAGAAGGGACCTTTCCTAAGGTCTCTTCCTCGTTGCCATCTACTTCTCCTGTTCTGCTTGCTAAAAGGGTAAGCCAGAGAGAGAGAGAGAGAGAGAGTTTCTCATAGCAAAAACTGAATTAACACTGAACATACTTCCACTTTGGGACTGTTTAGTATGTGAAATTTAAAATGACCATTGCACTTCAATTAATGTCACACCATGATTGAATAATTTAGTTATGCATCGTAACGTATTAAATAATGAATGGCACTTAAGATTATTAGGTTTCGTAGACATATAATCTCGTGGGAAATCTGTGTAAACTAACTATAGAAATAATTCAATTGCTTCTTAAGGATTATTTTGTCTTGGTAAGTTTAGATTGCTTCACATTTGAATTGCCTTCTCTCTTAATCCTCCTTATAAGGAATTGCCTCGTTTCTTTGGAGTAGTCCTTAAGTTGGTAGGAATTTTAATTTGCTGGTAATCTTAATTTACCTCTTGAGGAGGCGATCGGATTGCTTCAATCCAGAAAAGGGAAGCAACCCAGAATTTACCGACGGAAATCAATCTTGAAGAGGCAATTGAATTACCTCCAAAATTATTTCTCTGACTTACCACGAAATTTTACATATACTAAACATAACAATCTTAAATAACCACCAATTAATCAATAAATGACCATGCACAACCATGTTTTATCACCAATTCAATTGCTACAGTAATTCTAGATTTCACATACTAAACGGACACAAACACAAAATGGGTTACAAGAAGATTGCAATCCTAAATAAGCTCTACCAAACTATCCTTTATGTTATTCTCCATGCATGGTTTAGAAACTTGAAGAAACTAAGTCTGACCATAACTTGATGCAAAAAACCAGGTCGGAGCAGAGTTCATAGGTAGTTTTATACTTATCTTTGCTGGGACAGCAGCAGCCATAGTGAACCAAAAGACACACGGAACTGAAACCTTAATCGGCCTGGCTTCCTCCGGTGGTCTAGCAGTGACGCTCGTCGTTTTGTCTACTGGACACATCTCAGGAGCCCATCTCAACCCAGCAATCACCATTGCTTTTGCTGCTTTAAATCACTTCCCGTGGAAATATGTGTGATCACTTGCCTGCATTTACTACCTCTCAATGCAAGGTTTCTAGATAACATTTTTTTCAACTATTTTGCTTTAATATTTTTCCTTGTGCAGGTTCCGCCGTATATTGGAGCACAGGTAGTGGCATCTTTATGTGCTGCATTTGCATTAGATGGAATTTTTCACCCCATAATGGGTGGAGGAGTTACAGTTCCTTCAGGTGGATATGGCCAAGCTTTTGCTCTTGAATTTATCATTAGCTTCAACCTTATGTTCGTTGTCACTGCAGTTGCCACCGACACTAGAGCTGTAAGTGCTTTTAAGTAAAAACGGTAAAAGGAAATGATGATATTCCATAAAATAAATTAAATTTTGCTGCTCTGAACAGTCAGAACAAATAAGGTAAATTACTTAATTTGAATGTAATGAAATCTTTTTGACTTGAAGGTAGGAGAGCTGGCAGGAATTGCAGTGGGAGCGACTGTGATGCTTAACATTCTCATAGCCGGGTATGCTTAACTATATTTAACCATAACTCAAAGTACATTTAACCTGTGAAACTTAAATGTTAAGAAGACGAGTGAGTCAAGCTTGCAATATTTGTAAGATTTCAGTTTTCGTTTTTCAATTTCTTCTTGGAAACGCATGTCCTCTCTTACAGCTTAACTGCTAGCAATAGTAGTTGATTTAATCATTGGGTTTGGGAGTATTTGAAAGCACGTGTTGATTATTACAGGAGAACTAAGCAAAAAAGTGGAACCTCATAAGCCATCTTAGAAGAGGGAACTTAAGATGGGTACCTAGAACTTAAATTCAACAAGTTGATCCGAAAACCTACCGTTTTCTATGATACAGGGAAACAACAGGAGCTTCGATGAACCCAGCAAGAACACTTGGGCCAGCCATAGCTACAAACAACTTTAAAGCTATATGGGTATATCTTACTGCTCCGGTCCTTGGGGCACTCTGTGGGGCTGGAACTTATTCTGCTGTTAAGCTGCCAGAGGAAGATGTCACTCAGAAAAAGCCATCAGCAGCAAGGAATTTCAGAGGATGATCATCAATACCATTACCAGATTCAGACCTATGTTGATAAAATAATGCAGGGAGAATCAAATGAGAAAGTGATAAGATGAAAGAAAACCATACATGTTCCGGTTAATGACTACACATAGAGGGCTCAAATATATAAGTTGTTTGCTTAAGTAACCTATATGATAATTCTACATTAGTTTCATGAACTACGTAATATGCACTTGATATCACATCAGACTAATCCCCTATGTCCCATATCTCCACAATATCTTTATGAATCTGCTCATTTAGCAATACCACTTCAGCGCGTGATTTACGATTATATCAAACCACTCTCACAAATTGCAATGATAAACAATACAATTGATGGACTGTCTTCATGGACCTGTGTATTGTACAAGCCTCAATCACTACAATTCCGAAAACAGAGTACATAGTTTGTGCTCTACTGTAATCACTAAAGCATCTCTTACTACGATAGCCAGTTGTTTTTTAGCCAAAAGAATCAACTTAGACAACATAAAATTCACTGGATAAACAGAAGAATAGTAACTAGATAAGCACGGCAATTTGAATAAAAAGGACATGCACCACAAGCGTTGCTAGAATGAAATGACCCTGCACAGATCTATTCGCAGCCCTTTCAAACCATTGAAACTACCCGCGTTTGACTGGTTTGGTAATCATGTCGGACCGAGCATTTTTTGACCATGAAAAGAAAGACTGAAGCGATGAGAACTCCAAGGAGATCAGCAACGGCATCCTTGGCAGAAGCTCCGGAAGACTTAAAGAAACCGAGATCATCAGCGATCTCTTTGGCGGCGCCGGCGAAAAGGGAAGCGATGGATCCGATAAGAATGAAATGGCGCCGAAGAAATGAGTGGCGCGTAAGGAGTGCTAAAGAGGAGAATAAATGGGTGAGAGAGAAGCAGAAGAGGACGTGGTAGAACTTGTCTGGAGCCAACCAAGGATCGTTGTCGTCGTCCATTATGTTAAGATTTGTTCTTCGTTTCGTTTTGATTGGTCAGAGGATTTGGTTCTGCATTTGTTTCGTTCTGCCTCCTTTCTTTCTTAGACCTTTTTTTTCCTCTCATGATTCGTAGACAGAAGTCTACCATCTCATTACTGTTGTACGAGAATACGTAAGATAGATACCAAACGTCCTGTTCAAACAACCTATCAGTCTCTAGATTTTATTGTCTATTCGTTCATGTTCTAGATTACCGTCTCTCTCTGTATGGTACATGACCTGTATCCTAGACAAATCTGATTAAAGAGAATAAATAGAACATTACGCAAATATCAACTTAATATTTGAAATTTTTTATTTTCGTATCAATCGATCTAGGCCGTTGAGTTTTTATTTGACTGTCCCCCAGATTAGCCTACACCCATATCTGCCTCATATCATATCCTGTATTTAACAGGAAATAGATGTAAATTCTGAGCTTTAATGATTGAGAAACGTCATATTATATATTTGGAATTATATAGATTTGTGTGCTTTCTAATTGTAAAGTTCTCTCTGCATTCAAATTCTAATTGAAAACCAGCTTAATCAATTGTTTTAAAAACGACATAATGAGAGCATTCCGTCTTCATTTCCTGGTTTGTTAAGTATCATGGATTAATTTTGTTGCACAGTTGGGATTGTTTTACAATGGCATACAATCACAATGAGAAGGGTCAGCCTTAAGAAATCTGAAATTGGTAAAACAGAGTATGAAAAGATGAACATATGATCTTCTCAAGGCGTGATTACCTCTGGTATGCATGTGGCTGTGACCAATATATGGAAATATATTTTGCGGGCAGGTCTAATAGTCAATTTATCACTCTGTTTATCTGACTAAAATATGAGAACAAAAACAGTTGGAGCTCAATACCTGAAGAAAACACACTACAAGTCTAGAAGTAGCAATTCATGTCTGACATAAAAGAATTTTGCCTCATTTCTTTCTCCCTTTCGCCCTTTTAATCAACCAAAATATTCATACATGATACAAGTAACAAAAATCATATTCTATTTGTTCGTGACTGTATTATCAAGAGATCCGATACCTTAACTTCCTTTACATGGCATTCAGTTCAGCTACAGTGAAAAAAAATTTCGTATATTGAACTGCTGAGAAGAAATGAAATGATACGGTAAATTCAATAAGAACAGCAAGTCCCACCAAGAGTATTGGAATAACAACCATAATATAGTCGCACCATAACACCAGTTGCCGGCCGGAACGTACAAAAAGTTTTATCATCATTTGGTCAACCAGTAGAGAAATATGAGAAATATGCAAACAGATGCAACGAGGGAAAGAATGATTGTATCCATCGACTTTTTCCTCCTTATAGCTGAAAGAACTTGATTTACCTGCACCATCAATGATAAGTCAATCTAGAGTTCAATTTAATACATCAACCTGAGATGTAGAGATACAAATAACTTATGTAGTCATTTTAAAATATAATATTTCTTTTTTGTATTGGTTTATCGGGTCTATAAAAGGATTTCCTCTTTAAGCAAGATTGAATGATGCTTAAGAACCATAAAATTTAGTACTCGGGTCATTCATTACCATTAAGTCTCATTTTATGCCATGTAAAGAAGGAAAACATAACTCCTCTCATGATCCCATTCGACATGTTCAAATGTATTTAGGGAACTAGAGATATAACGAAAGGATAAAAAACACATTTAAATTTCATACCGTTGGGAGGCGGCTGCTAATATTACTGAGCTTTGAATTAATTCCACCAAAGGTTGACCGTTGAAGGACAAGGACACCAAGTGTCGCTTGAGCTTGAGAGATCACTGTATCCATCTGGCAAACAAAAGTAAGCAAATCCAAGTAAATAACTATGTACCTAGATACTTTCCTTACTTCAATTAGATTTAATACAAGTACAATTGAAATTCTCCAATTTTTTCCATACAAGTTAATAATTTATTAAATAAAGTGAACTCAGACTAAAATGACGAAGCACATATTGGAAGCTTTCTTCAAAATCCATCACTTAATTGTGTTTCTTTTCTTTTCTTCTTTTCATTAGTAAAAAACATGTATTAGTTGTGTTTAATATGCTTACCACATATCATGCCCTTTTTTTGCAAACAATAGATATATTGAGCAAAACCCTTACAACCAAACAGGTAACTGCCATCTCCAATGCTCATGAACTTAATACTTAAGGGCCTGCATGAGCTAAAACACGGGCGCCTCCCTATTGTTTAGCATAATAAAAGAGCTTTTGTGTGAACTGTTTAACAATCTCTAACATCAAAGAAATTCCTTTCCCTTTATAAGATGCAACTTCCTTTCCAAGGAGCCAGTATATAACCAATATGCAATTGAATTTCCACCAAATTCACCGAAGTGATGCTGGATTATCATAACCCTTCCCAATTTGCATCAGCTTCATTATAATGCCAATTAACCCGTCCATATATTATAGATCTTCATTTAACGTATTGACTTAAAAGTTTCTAATAAACTCCATGTTGAACAAATTCAAAGCATATAATAACATAGAGGAGCAAAACAGTTTCTTTAACGAATCTGGTGGTATTAAGGTTTCCCTGGTTGACCATATTTGACATGTACATTGGGGATGCCACCTTGTTACATGGAATCGGGTGCAGGTTCAAATCTAAGGGTCAGATTCGCAGTCGTTTGCAGACCAAGATGAGAACTTGGCATAAATCGTACTTTATTATGCATGACATAAAAATTTAAAAACACTAAATTAACAACATAAATCTAAAGAATAAAATTGAAAGGTCCAAAGAAGTCCAAAACTTATTAAAAAGGCCCCAGGCATTAAAAAAAAACAAAATCAAATCCCTCCCGCTGTCCAAAGCTCTCCTCCCTCCCCATCTCCCAAGGGACCACAGCCTCCACGAGGTTTTCTCCCTCTCACCATAGATGCCGGGTCCCACCCGCACCAGTACCAGTGTTGTGTCGACACAGGCGTGGTAGGGGTGCATGGTCCAGTCCGTGTACATAGGATGCAACCATATCATAAGATCTGACGTCACATCCAAACGTATCAAATTCCCTCCAAAAAAAGATAACGTCTTACTGAGAACTCATAAGAATCACTTAGATTCTGATCTGCCAGATAAACTCCAATTCACTAGAAAATCCAGGTGGAATGCAACATCGGGAAAAAAATTGTGCCTATTATTCACTTTAAAGAAAGCGTAAAGCAGGGAACGGGAAGGGGAGGCTGGCAGAGAGGCCCAAGGCCCAGTATTACTCTACATTCAGACAAGAGTCTCATGTCTGTAAACATACCTGCCCTGTGCTTCGGTTGATTGTTGCGTGTTCCTTTAGAAAAGCTTGCTCTGCAGAACCAACACCATCCTCCAAATCTAGTCTTGTACGATCGAAGTCTCTAAAGTCGTCTAGAAGTGAAGCATGTTCTTGCTTAGCTTTAAGGCTGGAACGGAGCCGATAAAACTCCTGCACTTCCATAATGGCTAAGAATGAGCTGGTGTTTGACAGATTTCATTTAAGGCATAACCTTAAAGTTATGTTACAAACTATGTGAGCTAAACCATAACAATGTGGGCAGGTGCCACATTTCCCTCAGATCATAAACCTCAGAACAAATCTCATCCCGGGTCTCGTAAAAGGAAACATGGTCATTCTCATCCTATCCAGATTCACACAATTTTTCAAATAACTAGCATCTGACACGCACACACAGATGTACATGTACATTTTCCATTCAAATTTGACAATCAAGTGATTAAAAAGATGCATAAAAAGGAAGCCGCAGTCTAGTGATCTGAGACTCTCATGAGTATTTGCCTCTTTAGCTTCGGGTGGAAGCACACTGAAGTTCTCTCTCTTAAAGTCTTCTGTTTTTTTTGTTAAAGTATTTTGGTTTTTACATTTATCACAAAAGCTTAATAGATTTATATTTGGAACAAAAAACACCCTGACTCAAATAGAGTTTCGGTGATTATAGCTCCCTCGTTTCTCGAAGAGCAAAGGAGGTTACAGCTGTTGTATGGCCTGATTCTGATAACAGTGATTACTCCAAAGCCAATAAGAGGTTTGATGCCATGATATTCACAAACCTAAATCAACCCCACAAAATTAAACTTATGGGTAAATTAATAAGTATTCATTTTTTTCCTCTGACATTGCACAGTCTTATGTCCCAGCGACTGAGCTACTAGATATAAATGGACTCATCAAATACCTGGGTGAGGTCTTGAAGGATTTCTTGATGTCTGGTCAACGTATGAGAAACCATTTCTGATCCCCCTGATGAGACCCATGCTTGCATCTGGGTATTCACTTGTTGAAGCTGCTTTAATAATTGTTCGATCCCGGATTCGACGTCATTCTCTGCAGCATCAACCTTTGTTGAAACCTTTGTCGAAACCAGTTTTCGGTAAGAGTTCATTTGCTCATCTAACTGAGCTTCGAGTTTCCTTGCCTGAGACCATAGAAGAAAATACTCACTTCAGGTTAAAGAACTCAACCGGAGGAACCGAATCATAGATGCAGCAGTAAAAACAATGCAAAGAAATGCACTTCTCAAGATGCACATAAGAATATCAGATCTTATGTGGACCTAGTCCTACTGCGAATATAAGTGATATGTTCAGAATCTATTGAATTTTAATATGTCTTGATATACCTTCTTACCTAAGAATTGGGAGTTGGATCTGTTTTATCCTTTTAAAATGAATCAACTTCATAAACCAAGTAACGTGCTACAAAAATTCAAACAGAAAAAGAGACAGAAAACAAATGGTTGAGACAACCGTTCTTTACTAAAAGGCATTTCATTTGTATGATAGCTAACTGTTCTCGCTATAACAGCATCTCCAGGAAAACAACGTCAAACCGTTCACGCTGAAACTCTTCCCCAAGGAGGTCTAACTGCTTGATCAATATCCTCTGAACTCCTACTGTTCTTTTTATTAGAAGTCTTTAAGTTACTTATGAAAAGATCACGAATGTATTAGCAGATAGAAATCTGCAAATGGTTTTACTGTTTCCGTTTTAGAATGAAACATCTATTCTAGAATTATTTGATAATTGGAAAAAAAAATATTGGACTGAAAGACGATTCTGCGAGATCGTGTTACAATTTTCTTAACATTCCAGTTACTAGTGATACAATGAAACTAATATATTGAACAACCACGAAAGATTCAACTAAAGCTTCAATTCGACTGGAGAAGCGTCCCAAACAACATGTTTCATGGCCTTAAGAATCTAAGTTTCTTATCCTTAGATCACAACCCTCCCTAGCCAAAGAAAGCACCTCGAACTAGATGTTTCATTCTAAAACAGAAACAGTCGATCATGCGCAGTCGATCACGCGCTAAAATATATACAAATTGCTTACTCAAATTCGTGGAATGACGAAGCATAAACACCGACTGAAATTTTTATTTGATAGGATAAACGCCAATTACAATTAATCCAGAACACCCACAGTCATCCATAATTTAACATCCATCCGGTCGCCGACAATAGAAAGCAGAAAAAAGAGATCGAAAGACAGACGAACTAGGAACCATGGTTTAATTACCTTTCATCTTACATGTGACTAAGAAGAATTATGGAAACTCAAAAAAAAAAACAAATCAACTAAGAAACAGAATTCGACCTGTTTGCGGAGGGCGTCCCATGAGCTTTGTACCTCCATGGACACCAGAGCAGGAGATAGAGAGATCTAAATCCAAAATCCGAACAGTATCAATCTGAGTTTCCAATTTTCTTCGTCTTCTATGAAAGATTTGGCTTCAGAGGACGAAGAGTGGAGTTGTTCGAAGACGAGGACATATCGTCCACCCCCAACGCAAACTTGGCGAACCAAATTGCGTACGCCTTAATTCATTAGCAGCTGTTGTAAAAAATGTCATTTACAAGAGGTGTAATCACGTGCATCCTTCTCGGTCTGTAATCCTACACCCTCCTTTAGTCGTTGTGTGTTGACTTTAGGACTGCAGAACTTGTACACTGTTTACTCGATATCAAACGTCAAGGTTGACTCTTAGAACGTACAAGCCTTAAGAGAACATAAAAAGTGCATTTTGCTTAATTAAGAGAGATTTTGGGTGCGTCCAATTTGTAAGGTCGAATTAGGTGCATGTCCAATCTCGATCGTCAAAAACTGATCAAATGGTAAAAGATAACATTAATGGTCTAAACTAAAGAGAATTCGAATCCAACTATAACATGACAAACACTGGTTAACATATTTATGAGTCGAGTTATGTTAGGAAAAAGAAAATATATATCAGTAGCACAATGTAACTGATTCATCGTGTCCACGTATATGATTTAAATATTTTCTCTGTTGTTGATGAAATTTAAAGGAATTTGGGTTATTGTATAGGTTAGTGATGGAAACGGATCCTCTATTGAAGAGTAGAGTTACTTTCATATTGACTGTACGCTTATATCTGGACGGTCTAGATGATGATACGTGGATAAAACAATTTTTCATTTTTAATTCTTTTTTACATTTTATTTAGACTGTCTAAGAATCAAACTTCACATGACTTCCAATAACAGATTATTCAAATCAATTAGTGATGTTATGGTTATACACACAGTTCAACTTTCTTTTCCATAAAATGGGGATTTAATAGGGGACTTCTCTCGTTAGGGCCCATTGGACGTATCAAATTGCAATATAGCATCATGGGCCGATCTAGTTGTTGGCCTATTATGGCAATTTATGGCAAAAAAAAATGGACATCAAGAAAATTTTAAAAGAAATGCAAATAGAGCCTAACATAAAACAAAAACAAAAAAATAGTCCACTCCAAAGTTTTAAAAAATTTAAAAATTCGGCACCAATAGCTAACTAATTTCACGCAGACTTTGGAAAATATCTTCCAACCAAAAGGGTAATATAAATGGACTTACTCAAGTCATTATATCCATATCTTTGAAGGTTGTTAGCATAGTGCGTGAGAGTTAAGATTTGATTGGTCAGATTCAATATAAACACAATCTTCATTCTTGTATGATAAAAAAAAAGTCTTGATTATGATCTGTCAGGGGATTAATCTATAGCCTAAACCACCTAAACCATGCTGAACGGACATAAATTTTCTATTATGTCACGTCTACAGAGAAAGACCAACTAGAAAGAAGTATTGAGCTTACCATCGTGGCAGTCTGAGAAATATCAATCAGGATCGTTAATTCAATCGGACGGTTGAGGTCGATTTAGTTGTTACTATAGATAACCTCAATTTTAGGATAATATTAAGATAATCTCATTTTTTTTATTTGATTAGATTTTGTCTTCAATGAGAAACTTATAAATAGAGGCTAATTGTAAATCAAATATAGTTACACTCGTTCTTTTCAATTCTTTCTCTCTCATTTATTTCCTTATTTTTTTAGTGTGAGGAAAGAGAATACTCTTTAAATACACTCTATAATTTCTAAGAGTGCAATTCCATATTTATAGTGGAATAATAATAGAATTAATAAATAATATTATTTAATGAAATAGTTTAATTAATAATCAGGTTTATTGGAGCTTAAGATTACAGGTCCATGATCCCCAAGTCACCCCTATAGTACGCTGTCTAAGACGTGAATATTTCAAGACATGAGAAAATGACTGACTTGCAAAAAGAATTTTTATTCTAGGGCAAGTACATAATTATGAGATAATTATGTGTGATTAATTAATTAAGAATTAATTATTTGAATTACTTATATATTTAAATATAATTTTCAGAAATTATACATATATAAATAATTATCGATAAGTGAGATAAAATATCTAATTTATGAAATTAGATAATTAAATTATTATTAGATAATAATTTAAATCAACTAAATCTGTTATTATAAAATAACAGATAAGTTAGTTTATATGGATAATTAAATATATTAATTTTGAATTAACTGATATCTAGAGAATTATATGATGAAAATAAATATTTAATTTGCAGTAATCACCACATGTTAATCACTGATAGGGTATCAGAGATTAACATTGACTACTATAGTATCACGTGGCACTACAATAGTGAGTGTGTAACACTGTAGTGCCACATAGTAGTGCCATGTGGCACTCAGTTTGTGCACAATTACAGTGGGTTCCACTGCAATTGGTAACTTTCTAATTAAATATTATTCCAGTTTATCCCTAAAAATCTGATACACCATTATCTAGAATATATACAGATATTATTCTAATGGCTTATGTTTTTGAAGGAAGAAGAGAGAATCAGTTGATCAGATAATCAGTTTGTCAATCAAAAGTTGAATTGAGAACACGATTGGTGTCAGAGAGACTTTTTTCTGTGAATAAACGTTAATCAAATCTCTAAAAAGATAATCATCACGTTCTTTTAGAGAATCGTCTCACTAAAGTCCTTTCTCATTAAATCTCTAGATCTCATTGTCACAACGTGCGCGCAACGTGGAGCGACGATTAAAAAAAATCATTTTTTGAAAGAAAAAGAAATTTAGAGTCGCCACCAATCATTTTAAGGTGTGATTGATCACCCAATTTTAAGATGAAAATTTTGATCTACGAAAACTCAAAGTTGGTTCGGGAGTCGTTTGTGTGTGGAGAAGATATTAGCACCCCACAACACCCATTATAAAATGGTTACCAAATTTAATCTAAAGCTATACAATTTTTTATTTTAAGGCAAAGGTTAAAGAGATTCATTTTTGAATGTCTCATTTGGTGCATTTTGTATCATAAAAATGAACAAATTACTTTTAATGGGTTGCTAAAAGACCATTGTATTCTTATATCCTTTTAAATCAAAGCATTATTAGAGTTATTCTCGGTATCCCAAGAATGACTCCTCACCTCAGTAGTTCGAGAAGTTTGGTATCCCGAAAATGTCAAAGTCCATCGTCGATTTTTTTTAGTGAAAACTAAATAAAGAAATTTACAAAATTTAAATCAAATTGTTATGGTTTTAATTTACGAGCGTAAACTTTGATGATAAAAGAATAAAATAATAATCACATACAACCGTAACATATGAAAATAATACATAAATAAATAAGAAGAGATGATAACTATAAATAAAAAAAGAATAATGGAAATGAATGTTAGAGATGATAAATATGTATGATAAATTTTAAAAAAGGATTTTGCATGGTGAAAATAATGAAATAAGACGTGAAATAATTAAAAATAAATATAAAAATAAATTACAACAGACTAATAATATCTATTAAAAATTTAGAAAAATAAACAAATATAAAAACAAATAAAAAATATAAACAACAAAAAAATTAAAGTAAAACAAATTTTTTTTACAGAGGGTGACGTCACCCTCTGTCACTTAATAGAGGGTGTTGTCACCCTCTGTCTTTTTTTTTTTTAATTTTCATTTTTTTACATATATATATAATTGTTTAGTAAATAAGTTGATAATAAAATTTTTATATGTAAAATAAATTAATCTATGAAAAAAATGTTTAATTTCATATATGATTAGCATGATCATGTTTTTTTTACTACATGATCTATTAATTATCATTTTTTATTTCTTCACCCAATGCTAATCAAATAACAAAAGAATTATCATGAATGGTAATTAATTTAAATAAGTGTCACTAAAATTAAATAAATAATTTTGTTTGGGATATAAATATACCATTTTTTATTTTTGGACTACTTAGTTCACTAATTATCATTTTTCCTTTCTTCCTTCATTGCTAGGAATGATCATGTAGGGTAACTAGTTTAAACAAGTGTCACTATAAATAAATAAATAATTTTGTTTAGGATATAAATATACCATTTTTTATTTTTGGACTACTTAGTTCACTAATTACCATTTTCTTTCTTCCTTCATTGCTAGGAATGATCATGGATGGTAACTAATTTAAACAAGTGTCACTAAAAATGATGGTAAAAAAATTAAAAAGAAAAGAAGAGAAGATTTGTAAGAATATAAAAAAATCAAAGCTTAAAATATTTGCATAATCTTGTATAGATGTTTTACTCTCTATTTTGTGCATTTTTATGTATGAGAAATTATCATATGAGATATTTTCATCAAATGTACACTTTCAACCCATTAAATGGTTGATTCACATTGAATTAATTTTACACCCCTCAAAATTTTATCCTTATTCTCATTGATTGAGTTGATGACAAAAAAAATCTCATAATCAAACTTGTAGAGAGATAAACAATATATGAAAACAAAACTTAAGATTAAAAGTAGGAGAAATGATAAAGAATGAACAAACAAACCTATATATGGAAAATGAAATAAAGAAATATCAAATACATGAGTATGAAAAAGAGAGATGATTAATTAAAATGAACAAAATATATTGTAAGCTAAAATGTAAGAGATTTGAATTATCTTAATAAAAAGAAAATGAGAAGATGGAAGATGAATAGAAATGAAAACTCACATTCTTTCTCTTTTTCACTATTTTCTCAAAACCTCTCTTTCTCTCTCTAAAATCTTTTCTCTTCCTCACTCTTCCTGAATCTCCCATTTCAAGTGAAGACCTCCCCTCTATTTATAGGCAAACTTAGGAATTCACTTTTTTTATTTTAGTCTTTTTGTTCCCTTTTTTTTATTTTTAGTCCTTGGACAAATTTCCTTATTTTTTAGGCATTGGGTTATTTTTCAAATCATACACATAGTCTTAGACTGGTATATGAGAAAAAATTATATTTTTAAAGTATTGGATCGGATAAAATACGATATCTACAGTTGTCCCCCTTTGTTCACACTTCTAAACTTATAAGGTGTACAAATGTGTAGATAAGTATTTTGATCGAGAAAAACTATATAGATAAAGAAAATAGAAACCTCGACTTATTCAGGTTCTATGAAATGTTAGAACTTACGAAATGGACCTAGATAGACACAGGCTTCGACCTCGACTCAATTCGGGTTCGATTTAACCCTATAAATTGAAACGGACCAGGTCCTGACACTAGGCTTCGACCGCGACAAAGTCGGGTTCGATTTAACCTAAGATAAATAAAGGACGAGGACCTGGATAGATGCAGGCTTCGACCTCGACTCGATGCGGGTTCGATTTTACCATATTAATTGAAATGGACCAAGCGCTGACACCAGGCTTCGACCACGATAAAGTCGGGTTCGATTTAACCTAGATATTTGAAAGGGAACGGACCTGGATAGACGTAGGCTTCGACCTCGACTCGATGTGGGTTCGATTTAACCTAGATATTTAAATGGACCAAGCGCTGACACCGGGCTTCGACCATGACAAAGTCGGGTTCGATTTAACCAAGATATTTGAAAGGAAATGGACCTGGATAGACGTAGGCTTTGATCTCGACTCGATTCATGTTCGATTTAACTAAAGATATTGAAATGATATTTGATCTGATATTTATAAGTTTCATATGGTCCAAGAGCTAGACTAATGCATGCTCTAAATGTTGGAAAGTCATGTATGGATTTTGAAAGAATATCTTTAAATGATTCATGTACTTTAACTGCATCAAAACAAATCAATATGTTGCATGTCTATGCATTGTAATTATTGAATATAAATGCAAAGTAGTGATTTTGAGTACATTATTTGATGATTTTTTTTAAAGTTGACTAATTTCATCATATCCTTCACCCTTCAAATCAATCACTTGGCCTAAGGTCATGGACTCGCAATGAAGTATCGAGCATACTTTTAAGAAAATGATGCATCCTTATTCATTGGTTTGTGCCCCAGTATTCGGCTTCTCGTCGATGATGAAGAAAAAGTGGATAATTTCTCCCCATTTTGCTTCTTTTCTGTACTTTAATTGCAATCCTCCAATCATGTTTTAGCCTTCGTTATGTGCATACCAACTTTCTCGTGATGACTTTTCAGATTCCCCCTCGTACTCAGACCGTCTTTCTTAGTTCCTATTCTTTTCTTTTTTCTTTTTTAATTAGCTTTCACCTAACCAAGTTTATGCTTTTGAGTTATTTCAAGAGTAATTAATTATATCTTAGAATTGAAAGGAATAAGAAATAATGGAAATAAGGAGAAGATGAAGTATATGTACTTGTCAACTGAGAAAGAAAAAAAGGTTCTTCATTGATGATAAACAATGTTTACAAACGATGGTTTGGAAAAAGAAAAAAAATGGAGGAAGAATTTCTCCAGTATTCGAGACATCTTTTTTTTGAACATTTTTTTGCCTAACTTCATTTTTTCCATAGTTAGAGCGGTCAAACAAAATACTTCTTGATTGTATCAAAATTAACTATGTGCGGTAAATCATCTCCATCCATGTTTGTTAGCATGAGAGCTCCTCCCGAGAAAGCCATCTTGATAATGAAAGGTCTTTCATAATTTGGAGTCCATTTCCCCCAGTGATCCTTTTGATATGAGAGTATTTTTTTTAACACCAAGTCTCCTTCTCGGAAACATCGGGGACACAATTTTTTGTCATATGCGTGCATCATTTTTCTTTGATATAATTGCCCTCTACGTAATGTAGTCAATCTTTTTTTCTCAATGAAATTCAATTGCTCATATCGTGTTTGTACCCACTCTGATTCTTCTAATTTAGCCTCCATTAAGACTCTGAGGGAGGGAATTTCCACCTCAATTGGAAGGACCGCTTCCATGCCATATACCAAACAGATTGGCGTTACCCCAGTTGATGTTCGACTAATGTGCGGTACCCATGTAGTGCAAACGGGAGCATCACATGCCAATCCTTATAAACCTCCGTCATCTTCTTTATGATCATTTTTATGTTCTTATTGGCTGCTTCCACTACTCCGTTCATTTTCGGACGATAAGGAGATGAATTATGATGCTTAATTTTGAATTGCTCACATAATTCTTTCATCACCTTGTTATTTAAATTTGTCCCATTATCTGTGATGATCCTTCTAGGTAGACCATATCGACAAATTATCTCCTTTTTAATAAACTTAACAGCCGCACTTCTGGTTACACTCGAATAAGAACTTGCCTCCACCTATTTGGTACAATAATCTATAGAGACCAAAATGAAACGATGCCCGTTAGAGGCTTTGGGTGTGATAGGACCAATGACGTCTATGCCCCCACATAGAGAACGGCTAAGGCGTGGCCATTACATGTAAAAGGGATACAAGTACGTGAATTTTATCCGCATAAATTTGACATTTATGACATTTCTTGGCGTAATTGATGCAGTCATATTCTAGAGTTAACCAATAATATCATGCTCTCAAGATTTGTTTGGCCATCATATGTCCATTAGCATGAACTCCAGAAATTCTTTCGTGAACTTCCTCTATGATATTTGATTCGCTTCCCTTTCATCAACACATCTTAAGAGCACCATATCATGGTTTTTTTGTAGAGTATTTCACCATTCAAGAAGAAACCCATAGAAAATATTCTAATAGTGCGTTTATCATTCTCAGAAGCTCTAGATGGATATTCTCCATTCTTTATATACTACTTGATGTCGTAACACCATGGTCTTATGTCTGGCTCTTCTTCAATACTCATACAGTGAGTAGGAAAATCTCACTTATCAATTTTTATGGGTTGCACTTCTTCCTTAAAGTCTGCGATGAACATAGATGCTAGAGTTGCCAGTGCATCTGTAATTTGATTATTCTCTCTGGGTATATGATCAAATGAGTTCACTTCAAAAGTTCGGCTTAGCTTAGTTACATGTTTGTTGTAAGGTACCAGCTTGGAGTCTATAGCTTCTCATTCCCTGTTTAGTTGTCGTATCACCAATAATGAATCTTTGTACACTCAAAGCTTCCTTATCTTCATATCATAAGCTACTTGAATTCCCATGGAACATTCCTCATATTCTGCCACATTGTTTGTGCAGTCAAAGCATAGTTTTGCTGTGAATGGGAACAACTTTCCCTCGGAAGTTATGAGGATTACCCAAATTCCATGTCCTACATCATTAGACACGCCATCAAATAACATTGTCCACAATTATAGATCCATAGATTCTCCTTCATTTTTTAATATGACTGATATGTTCTCCAACATCGAATAATTAGCCTCATAATTTGTGAACCTTTTGCTTAAATAGTATATTGCTTGTTCTTTCCTTCCAGAGGCGTCATGTTGACCAAGTACGCAACCCATGAATTTTACTGTCACTGTAAGATACAAAATGAGTGGACGCCCTAGAGTTGGAGGAACAAATATAGGCGGATTTTGTAAGTATTGCTTGATCTTCTCAAAAGCAATTTGACAATCCTCATTCCATCCTTCTGTATCACTTTTGCGGAGAAGTTTAAAGATAGGTTCACAAGTTACAGTTAGCTGTGAGATGAACCGGACTATGTAATTTAATCTCCCCAAGAAACCTTTAACTTCCTTTTGAGTTTGAGGTGGCGGCATATCAATGGTGGCTCGAACCTTGTCAGAGTCAACTTTTATTCCTTCCTTGCTCATGACAAAACCAAGTAGTTTCCCTGAAGACGTTACGAGTGTACACTTTGTCGGGTTAAGCTTTAACTGGAACTTTCTCAACCGTCCAAATAGTTTTCACAGAGTGACCATATGATCTTCCCCTTGATGAGATTTGGCAATCATATCATCAACGTACACTTCGATTTCTTTATGCATCATATCATGAAACAGTGTTACCATTGCCCGCTGGTAAGTCGCCCCTTCATTCGTCAGACCAAATGGCATAATCTTATAACAAAATGTACCCCACAAAGTTATAAAAGTCATCTTTTCACGGTCTTCAGGAGCCATTTTGATTTGGTTATACCCCGAAAAACCATCCGTGAAAGAGAAGGTTGAATGTCATGTGGTGTTATCTACTAAGACATCGATATGGGGTAATGAAAAATTATCCTTGGGGCTTGCTCAATTTAAGTCTCTATAATCGATGCACACCCTTACTTTCCCATTTTTCTTCAGTACTAGGACTATGTTAGTAACCCATTCAGGGTATTTTGCTACTTCTAGAAAACCCACATCTACTTACTTTTTAACTTATTCTTTGATCTGTACCAGCATGTCTGGTTTCATTTCCGTAACTTTTGTCGCACTGGTTTACTTTCGGGTATAAGTGGAAAATGATGAACCACGATATCAGTGTCTAGACCTGGCATATCTTGGTAAGACCATGCAAAGACGTCAATATACTTTTTGAGTAAGTCAATTAATTCTCGGTGGCTTTGGATTGTCATAGAAGTGCCGATTTGGACCTCTTTCGTCTCTCCCTCCAATCCCAAATTTAGTATCTCCGTTAACTCTCGATATGGTTGAGTTATTTTTTCATCCTCCTCTACCATTCTTAACATTTCTGGAGATGGTTCAAAATTATCCTCGTCACTTTCATCTGACTCTATGCTAAGAATGAGATTGTCAAAGTTATTGCTTATGCTCTTGTTTTCAAAATCACCGCTCTCGAACCTGAATCGGATTATTGGATGAACAGAAGGCGAAAAAAAATTAAATAAACAATGCATGAGTATGAACAACATTTCAGAAATGGAAAATGTAGACTTAAAAGGAAGAACAAAAAGAACTGGAATTATATTTATCACTAGCAAAAGGAGACGAAACAAGTTTTTAGATTTTTATTTAAAAAGATGACATGAAATAGACGAGAACATAGGCCCATAACAATGAAATTCCTAAGGCCTTGGGTAGAATCATTAGAATTTTGGCATGAATACATTACTCTTGGAAATTTTCGAGAAGCACTTGTAGCTCGGTGACGTCCCAATTGTTAAGTTTATTATCTGAATCGTATCGAGAAACCAAGTCCTCTGTACTTGCACTTGATGATTTTCCCAAGATTGTGGATATTGAAAGCTCGACTATAACTGGTTCTTTGAATAAAATTCCCCCACTTCTAAAGGATTTAGAAATATGAGGTGTGATCGCCATTTTCATATCGAATTTCCTATTTTCGAGCCTAGCAATCCTCTTTTCTTTCTTTTGAGCTTCCACTCTCCTTCTATCATCCTTGGTCGGTCTATGTCCAAGCTCAAACCTTTGTTAATTCTTGTCCCACTCGATTAACTTATTTTTGCCTTGATGGTTACCCCCGAGTCTTTGCCTGGCTTGTATCCCCCTTTTATCATCAACTTTGCCACCATCTGAGATGCTTTTGGTAAGCTTGATGTTGGAATGAGTTTCCCACTAGCAAAAAATGTAGCGTTCGCAATCTCAAATGATCGAAATGAGCACTCCAACGCTTCTTCTGCCGCCTCAACATACGGCATGGTAGCCGGCTTAGATACCAATAAATCTTCTTCCCCACATATATAAATGAGTTTATGATCTATTATAAATTTCAGCTTCTGATGTAATGAAGACGGTACTGCCCCGCATAGTGAATCCATGGTCGACCTAAAAGAAAACTGTATGCTGGATTTATGTCAATCACTTGGAAAACAATATTGAATAGGCATGGCCCGATACGAATTCGTATCTCTATGTCTCCGACTACTTCTCTTCGGGTATCGTCGAATGCTCTTACTATCATCATGCTTGGTCGCATATGTGTTGCATCCACAAGGAGTTTTGCTAGTGTGGATCTTGGCATTACATTTAGAGACGAGCCATTATCAATCAATACTTTTGCGACAACATAATCCCCATATTTCACGGATATATGTAGAGCTCTGGTGTATCCGGTACCATCGACAGTGATTTCATCATCTGTGAAAGTGATAAAATTTGGTGCGGTAATATTTCCCACAATTCCACTCAACTTCTCCACCGTAATGTCATGACAAACATATGCTTGATTCAAAACCTTCAATAATGCTTGGCGATGTGGTTCAGAATTCAGAAAGAGTGACAGTAAAGATATGCGAGCAGGTAAACGATTAAGTTGTTCTATCAACTTATACTCACTTTGCTTGGTGAGCTTCAAAAATTCACATACTTCTTCTTCAGACACTGCTCTTTCTTTCTCCGTACCTCTCCGTACCTCTCATTATATCTGGGTCTATCCCTTGGCCGCCATACATTTATCCTTGGAATTCATGACCAATGTTGCCTTCTTTGGCCTTCCCTTTCCTTTTCCTTTCAAACTCATCGCTTTTATCCATTTTTAAAACTTTTGGCGTGTAACATCTGCCACTCCTCGTCATCCCACCTACTCCCAAAATATTAGTTATGAGGAGATCGAGGTCAGACGGATTTAGCTCTTGAGTTTTGTCATTACCGCTTGTAATAACCTCATATCCATACGTCCATGGTACTGCTCTTAAATCTTTGTAAGTGAACGCACATGGTATTTGAATGGTGATAGGCATCGAAGCATAAGACGTAGTGGTGTGAGTTGACTTTTTCTCGTAATGTATTGTGAGAGGTTTTGGGATATAGGACAACATTTCAACATTAACTTCAGATGATTCTTTAGTTATCATGAGGACTAAAGAGTTATCTTCCTGGTATTCCCTTTCTCCTTTATGACTTATTGTAAGTATCTTTGCATCCAACAACTTTTGCACTTCCATTTTAAAATCAACACATTCGTCAATTGTATGCCCCATCACATTCTTATGAAACAAACAATCGAAGTCATGCATATGCTTCCTAGAAACGCCCTCATCCTCTGAGCGTGTTGGGTAGGTGTACCTTGCTCTAGAAAGAAGATGGAAAAGTGTTTCCATTGACGTGCTCACATCTTCCACGTCCCTCTTTCCATATGAAAAATATTCCTCAATTGTATTTACGACAGGATTCTTATGATTTGGTAGAAGGTTGGAATTGATATCTGGATTCCCAATAGCCTTTTTGAAATTCAACCATCCAGCCTTGATCAGTGCCTATACTCTACCTTTTAATGCCATGCAATTCTCAGCCGAATGTCCCACTGCCCCAACATGATAATCACAGTGAGCAGCCTGATCATACCACCTTGGGTATGGTGGTTGTAGAGGTTCATAAGAAATTGGCACCAATTGATTATTCTGTATAAATTGAGGTAAAAGTTCTGTATATGATGTGAGAATTGGATCATATTGGAGAAAACGTTGATTATTTTTATTTCCCCTCAGAGGCTGATCAGCCTGACCAACATTTTACTGGTGAATCGGTGGTCTAAAACCCGATCTCAGGTTGTTTTGAAACGCTGATTGTAGAGAGTGATAATTGTACGAAATTTGTGAGGTATTTACCACATATGATGTCACAGATTTGGGCCCCTCACTATACTTTGGAAATCCTGATCCCGGGTTCACAGCTTGTGATGGGTATCTGAAATTGATCATCTGTACATCCCCTTCTTCTCGCTTCAATGGAGGCCCCTTTTTTACTGATGATGTATCTGATACGATTTCCAAAATTCTTCCATTCTTTATCCTGTACTCAATCCTTTCACCGATCATTATGATGTCAGAGAAGTTGTTTGAAACATTTCCAATCATTCTGTCATAGAATGGAGGTCTCAAGGTGTTAATAAAAATTCCAGCCATCTCCTTGTCTGATAATGTGGGGTGTACCTTAGCAGCTAATTCCCTCCACCTTTGTGCATATTCTTTAAAACCTTCTGTGGGCTTTTTCTCCATCCTTTGTAAGTCCAAACAATCAGGGGCTATGTCTATGTTGTACTTATATTGTCTTAAAAAAGCATCTGCTAGATCTTTCCACCTTCGAATATGTTGGTTATCCAATTGGATATACCAACGAGATGCGGCCCCCATCAGGCTATCTTAAAAGAAATGAATCAGCAGCTTATCATCATTTGCACAAGCGACCATTTTTCTGCAGTACATAATAAGGTGACTTCTGGGGCACGTACTACCATCATATTTTTTAAACTCAGGTAGTTTGAATTTATGTGAGATGTTCACATCAGGGACCAAACATAATTAGGTGGCATCAATGGTACCATATACATCAAATCCTTCAATAGCACGTAATCTCTCCTCTAGAAAGTCCAATTTATCTTTCAATCATGGGTCATCACTTGACTTGGTAATAGGCTTCTGCATCTTTGGGTCATCAACATCAGTTATGATGATTGGCTCATTAGCGAGTTCGCCTTGTGGAGTGAAAGCTTGGTGTTGACCACATGCCATTACGGATGGATTGTACCCAGTTTTCCCTGTCTGCATTGTTTCCTGGACATTTGGAAATGGATGATGCTGGATATTTATTGGTGGTGAAGCATGCTGAAACTGGTCAACCTGATGATGTTGATAGGTTGGAGTGAACCCAGGAAGGTAAAGTGGAGTATTGTTTGACAGTTGATTTTGTGATGATTGAGCCCCGTGCCGATTTTCAAAACAGGCCTTTCCCTTACTTGCGGCGAGGAGTTTGAGGACTTTAGCCATCTTCTCTTTTAGCTCCCTAATCTCTTCCTTCATTTCCTCTTGCGATTGCTCTTTTTCTTGCTCGTCCATGACCCTAACTTGAGCTCGAGTTCGATAGGGATGTCGAAGTTTTCGGGCTATTTTTGGAAAATTTCTTTAAAATAAATAAAAATAAAGCAATGAGATGTAGATTTTTTGCTAATAAAAAGAAGAAATAATGAGAGTAAATTTATGCATGAGAAATGATACTCCGCAAGGTGAAAGTTTTAAAGTGATCAATTTCATTCAATTAGTAGAGCTATCCACTACATTTGAGTATGTAAAAGTGAATTATATTACTTCATAATATTAGTTCATACAAAACAACCAAAATGACCCAAATCTCGGTTGACTTCTTCCAAAAACTTAGACAAGTTCTCCCCATTAGAATGGATGGGCATGACATTTCTCTTCAAAAATGAAGCTTGTTCCGCCAAATTTCCCGCTCTCACAGCCTTTCCTTTAAGCCATTCCATAGCCTGCCCAGACCATTGTCGAATCGAATCATACTCTTGTTGTAGCAACTGATAATCATATCTCAGTATATCGACATTAGCATCATTGTTTCTTGCCAACTTCTCTGCCACGTTGTGATAAGCTATAACTTGGTGCTCAAGGCTTGCGATGAATATCAATAACTCTTCAGAATCATTTGTTGACTCAGTCTTCTTAACTTTCTGATTCTCCTAAATCAACTTGTAAATTATCAACGATTCGTCGTAATGCGTCATATTGCTCTTCTAACTCGACGATGTACGTATTTTTCTTATCAACAGTTCCCTTCACCTCTTCTATAATTTCTCGTACTAGTTTATTTTTCCTCTCTAACTTCACGATTTGATCTTCTTGTTCATAGATTACCCCTCGCAAGTTCTCATTGTCTTCCACCATCTTTCTAATTTTGTTGCTCAATTGGCGAGTGTCAGTTCCCAACTCTGAGTTTTTTGCTTCAAATATGCCTAATCTTCAACATTATTTCTCAACTCTTTGATTCGTTCTTCAGCTTCGATTCTATATTTCTCAGAAAAATTCGCCTCGACTGCTAGTCGTCTATTTTCTTCCAAGAGGGCTAGAACTTTTTGCCGCTCCTCATATAACTCATCTAGCTCCTCATCTTTAGCAATCTTTTGATGAAATTCCAGTGATTTAGCTGATGGTACATCCTCAACTGGTAAGGCAATAATTACTTTGTTTCTACTCTCAAGCCATGCTTCATTTTCCTTTATGCAGTTCATGCGATTCTTCTCATTTCGCATCTTTCTTGTTATTTTCCAAGCTCCAATCAGCTGCTGCAATTTTTGTTCAATTTATTGAGAATCGTAACTAACTTCAATATCCTTCAAAGCATGCATGGTGGGGACAAACTGTCTCATGTATAACTGATGGAGTGTCATTAGCGGAGCATAACTAGTATAACCCCATGGTCCTGGGAGCGGAACTCATTGAAAATCACCACATCTGTAGATCATTGGTGTTAACGGCATCCAATGGGCTTTCCGAATAACATCATCATCTTTCAACTTGGATAGGTATGAGAGCCAAGCCCCTTTTGTGGGAAACTGCGGATTCCATTTGGCGATTCTAAATTATGCAATAGGGATCCTCGTCTTCATCCATGAACTTGAGATCTTAACTTGAGGACATATGAAATCTAGCGGATATCTTAGATGGCTGAGAATCCAAATACACAAAAGAGTTGAAGAGCAGATGAACTTTCCTTTTCTAGACACTCGGATGTGATTCAAAGAACGGATAGTCTCAGCGAGAATTGAGATAACAGGGTTAACACCATGTTCGACTTGAAGGAACATTTTTATCAATTTATCATCCATATAACCTTGGATCTTTGGAAATAACATGGTGTCATAAATACACAGAGCATAAAGAGTCATGCCCTTATCCTCCTTCAAGAAATTTTGGGTGAGATCTAGGAGGTAATCCAACGGTACACACTCATTTCCCCCTTTAATTTTCAACCTTTTCTCAATTTCAAACGCATGGACAGTACCCAAGAGCTTAGACAAAGCTCTCTTCAACGTGAGCTTTTTGTCATAGTTATAAACTTTGTCTGCATTTTACAACGGGACATTCAGTAGTGCTTGATATTCTTCAATTGTGGGAGTAAGATCAATTATTCTGAAGGTGAAACATCTATAATGAGGGTCCCAGAAATGCATTAAAGCTTCAAGGACGGGAACGTTGACTACAATATACAACAGATAAGCTATGTGACCATATTTTCCGCCAAACAAACTTTTCTGCTCTGGTGAAAAATCCTCCCATATCTTCTCAACCTCTCCAAGTCAATGCGTGAGAACTCCATCTTAGTGATTGATGGTAGAAGAACAGCGTCTTCCTTTTTTTCAGACAATCTCCTTTATATTTCTGCGACTCCTCCGATCATTGGGCTACCGTAACTTGATCTTCTATCACACTCGAAGTGGGAGTCATGGTCTCTAAAATATGAATGAATTGAATAATTCTTTACAATCTCTATTACACAGCATGATGCATGTATGCAAAATACAAAGATGAAGTTAGAAGTGAAACAATGAAGAAAAGACATGTTTAAGTGACACAAGACATATATACATGCACAAAATTAATCATGATATCATATTTCAGCAGAAATCTAACGTTGGTCATGAGATGGGCTCTAAAAACATAATACATGTGTGGTTGGCCTCTAAAAATCTCATAAAGGCTCCCAGGTTGTCCACACTGTTATTTGAATAGAGTAACAGGGGCCCCAAACGGTATCCCTAAATGGTCGATCTGAGTGAGAACTTTCGTGAGCCTGCACGGGAACCGTAGTTCCACGAAGGCATTCCACTACTCATTCTCGCTAATCCTAAAGGGAAAGCCCGGATATAGGGCTAGTGTATATGTATGTAATTAGAAATTATGTAAAGAAATATACTTCGTAAAAAAAACTTATGTACAACTACAGTCACGAATTAGAAAAAAAATAATGAATCATATAAACAAACCAAGAACCATACAAAAAGATAGCATACGATGAAATTTTGGTTTGACTCTCTATTGATATAAAGATGGTTAGACCAATTGTTTGTCCCCAGTGGAGTCTCCAAGCTGTCGCAACGTGCGCGCGACGCGGAGCGGCGATTAAAAAAATCATTTTTTGAAGGAAAAAGAAATTTGGAGTCGCCACCAATCATTTTAGGGTGTGATTAGTCAGCCAATTTTAAGATAAAAATTTTGGTGTACGAAAACTCAAAGTTGGTTCGGGAGTCGTTTGTGTGTGGGGAAGGTACTGGCACCCCACAACACCCATTATAAAATTGTTACCAAATTCAATCAAATGCTATCCAATTTTTTGTTTTAAGGCAAAGGTTAAAGGGATTCATTTTTGAATGTCCCATTTGGTGCATTTTGTATTATAAAAATGAACAAAATAAATTACTTTTAATGGGTGGTTCAAAGACCATTGAAAACTTATTTTTTGTATTCTTATATCCTTTTAAATCAAAGCATTATTAGAGTTATTCTCGGTATCCTAAGAATGACTCCTCACCTCAGTAGTTCGAGAAGTTTGATATCTCAAAAATCTCAAAGTCCGTCGTCGATTTGTTTTGGTGAAAACTAAATAAAGAAATTTACAAAATTTAAATCAAATTGTATTTTAAAGTATTGGACCGGACAAACTACGGTATCTACACTAATGTGTTGAGAACATCTAAAGACAGAAAAAGTATCTTGTAATATTCTACGTGCCCACACACGCCCTAGTACGTTGGGTATTGACTTGGAAGATCTTGGTATGGATCTCGGAGTCTACTGATCATTGGAATGATTTTGAATGAACGAATGATCAATCGATTTTTGCAAGGACACTTGATATAGACTACAAGAGGTATATTATTCCAAACCTTGTATGCTATAGCTTTAACTTATAAATATATAATGAATCCTACTGATTGAAAAATAGTTTTCAATAAAAGTTTTATTTGGTTATCGTGGCGTTGCGCAAATTTAGTTTTATTAAAAGATTCAATTTTTATTAAAAGTTTAAATTTTTAAAAGGCCACGTGCCTTCACGTTTTCACCGTACACACGCCGCGATAACCAACAAGTGGTATCAGAACGGCCTTTATATATTTATATGTTAAATGATGTGTGAGTTTTCTTGCAGTTTTCATATAATATGAGATATGTATGATGATGGATGATTATGTTTTTTGAATATATGGAAAATAATGAATCGTTAATTATATAGTGATTATTGGGTTAGGCTTTGTTTAAATTTTTTCTAGATCTTGTGTAAGCTGAATTGATGCGTAAGAATTTTTGTAATTTTATTTTGAATATTATCATAATTATTTTGAATGCGAGAAGACAAAGAACGTACAAGACGAACGACAAAAAAATATTGTTCATGTGAAAAGATTGCTCATCCGTGAAAACATTGTTCATCCACGAAAATACTGTTCATCCGTGAAAACACCGTTCACTCCAAAAATTTACTGTTCCGGCGGAGGTGAACAGTGCCGAAGGTACAGTGCCGGCGGTGAACACTGGCTGTTCGGCGCGGCAGGCGGCTACCGGTGGTGAGATGGCAGCGGTGGTGATGGGTGGCGATCAGAGAGTTCTATTGTTGGTGACAACTGTTGTCACATTTTAGAAAAGTTTTCAACAAACCATGCAACCAACCGTACCAACTAAGTGCTTCATTAAAACCCAAACTCTTTTAATATCCATTTAAATTTTGAAATTAATGTAATTTTAAGATTAATTATTAATTTTTGATTTTATGAAAACTAAAAATTAATAGGTTGATTGGGTTTGACCCAAGTTTGGCCAAATCAAATAAAGTGTTTATTTGATTAAATCAAAGTCAACTATATTAAAAGGGATAATTAAGAAAAATAGTTTTTTAATTAAAAATAATTTTGTTCAAAACTTGAAGATTATGAAGATGGACATCAGGAGGAGAATGCAATATTTAGGAAATATGTATTCTTGAAGTCCGCTTTGTAACTTTATTTCTTTATTTCAAGGGTTGTAATTTAGAAATATTCAATAGTCACTCGACCCATTATTAAATTATTTAATTGTTAAATAATTGTTTAACTATTATATTTGATAACATGTCCATGCGTTAGTCGATCACACGCCATACGTGAAAATCTCCCACAGTTTTATTTAATCATGTATCTCATCTATAGAAATGTGATATATTAGGATTGTCTTAATATATTTATATGTATTGCTTTATGAAATCAAATGCATGTAAACTGCTAGGTTTTAACTTGTTAAAATTTGGTAATCACACCACATTAAAGGCTATAGTAACCTTTAGGTTAACCGACTTTAGTAAAAGAGTATTATTATAGTTTGATGAATATAATTAATTAGTTAATCTAAGTTCATATAATTATGACTTAGGCACTTCAGAAAGTTAAATGAACTTAGACAATTTTTAGATTTACCAATAATTAAATATTCATAGGGTTGTTATTTTAACTAGTAATTAATTTAGAATTAATTGATTAGTTAAAATAGAAACACATTATCCTAATATAGTGAGTGAGAGAAGGTTGGCATGTCAATGTAACATATGATCTCCATAATTAGTACAACACTGTGAGGTGCAGTGAGGGCCTCGAGATGGCTTTGTTTTCATCCTCCTAAGGAAGGTTTTGAGCTATACGAATACCAAGGTTGGACATTTTAAGAAGATAAGAGGAAGTGATGTAGTTTAGTTTTGATCAACCCTAAGGCGACATATTCTAAATGAAGTCATGAAATCTGAAATGATGGGTTACACTCACAAAGTCACAATTGAGCTTTCATGTGGATAGTTGTGACTTGAACAGGCGATACCTTATTGTTAAAAGAGAAAATATGAGATATTTTAAGTTTTGATTAATATGGATGAGAATGTCTCATAGACAGTCTGAGGCTAATCTGACCAACCCTAAGGCGACACATTAATCGTTGGGTTGTTTTATCATGATTAGTAAATGCTAAATTTATGTGTTTATTATAATTGCATCCATCCATCACGTTTACTTTTCAAATTCTAGATATTTATCAATTATATTGAATCATATATGTTTTAAATTTCAGTTATCAATATTGTGCCTATCATAGGGTTACTACTTTACTCGCTCTTGAGAAATTGAATGGTGATAATTTTGTAAGTTAGAAGTCAAATATGAACTTAATTTGTGAGAGCCATAAGTTAGTTCTTACTGAGGAATGTCCTGAGGAGCTCATTACTAACACCCCCTAAGAATGTTAGGGACAAATATGATGCTTGCATCATATCAAACAACAAGGCAAAGTGCTACATGCTTGCGAACATGAAATGATATTCTGAGAACCAAGCATGAAAGCATGGAGACTGCATATGAGATTATGGAATCTTTACATGCAATGTTTAGATAGCAGTCCGATCGAAGTCGTCATGAGACCACTAGGAGCTATATGACAACTAAGATGAGGAATGATACTTATGTTTGAGAAGATGTTTTTTACATGATCAACATAATGCACGAGGCAAAAGCACATGGGGCGACCATTGATGAGTGGACTCAAGTTAGCATCATAATAGAGTCACTCACACCATTTTTTTCTACGTTCACAACCAACTATGTTATGAACAAATTGTAATTTAACATGACCCAATTGTTGAATGAACTGTAGACTTTTGAGTCACTTAACCTTAGAATGACGAAAGAGGGCAAGGCAAATGTTGTCAAGCAAAAGCCTCCTTCTAATATTGTTAAGAACAAGAAAAGGAAGAAGAATAATGGTAAGGACAAGAGTAAGAACAAAAGAGTAAAAAAAGCCAAGAAGAACAAGAAAGGCAGCAAGCCAAAAGGAAAGTGTTTCCACTATGGGGTTGAAGATCATTGGAAGAGAAATTGTAACAAGTATCTCTCTGAGCTGAAAAAAAAAAGGTAAATATGATTTACTTGTACTTGAACTTTGTTTGGTGGAATATGACTTATCATCCTAGATACATGATTCATGAGCCACTGACCATGTATGTTTTTCTTTATAGATGCTTGATTCGTCAAGGGAGCTGGCTGATGGCGAGGTCATTTTGAGAGTTGGCAGTGGTGCGCTCATGTCACCTAAAGCATTAGGACAGTGCATTTACCTTTTAGATATAATTACTTAATTTTGAATGATGTTTATTATATTCCTGGTTTTTCGAGGAATTTGATTTCTCTATCATATTTGCTAGAACAGTTATTCGAAGTTTCTTTCATTAATAAAGAGTTTATTATTTCTAACAATGGATTCGATATATGTCATGCTAAAATTATAAACGACTGTATATCCTTAAATCGACTGAACACGCGTTAAATAATTCTAAATTATTTAAAATAGAAAAACCTAAAAATAATAAACGACAAAGAGTTTCTCATGATGATAACACATATTTATGGCATCTTCGGTTGGAACATATTAATCTAGATAAGTTAAACAGGTTAACAAAGCATGATGCTTTGAGAGAGCTAAAAGTTAGAACTCTTCATGTTTATGAATCCTATCTAGTGGGTAAACTGATCAAGAGAAATTTCACAGGAAATGGCCAAAGAGCCAAGGAACCACTTGAGTTAGTACATAGTAATGTTTGTTGATCGATCAATGTACAAGCTAAAGGCGGGGACGAGTATTCTGTCACTTTAATTGATGACTACTCAAGATACGGTTATAGTTACCTAATGCATCGAAAATCTGAAACTTTTGGAAAGTTTAAAGACTTTAAGGATGACGCAGAAAAACAACTAGGTAAATCATTGAAAACGATTCTATCCAATCGAGGTGGTGAATACATGGATTTAGAATTCAAAGATTATTTGCTAGAGTGTGGAATCCTATCCTAACTCATAGCACCTGGAACACCACAGTAAAATGGTGTTGCAAAGAGGTGAAACTGAACCTTGTTGGATATGGTTAGGTCGATGTTAAGCTACTCATCATTGTCACTTACATTTTGGGGATGTGCACTACACACGGTAACTTACATTTTGAATGTAGTACCCTCTAAGTCTATAAGCAAGACGCCTTTTAGAGTTATGAAATGGCTACAAACCTAATTTGTGTCATTTCCGTATATGGGGGTGTCCAGCTCACATTCTTAGACCCAAAACCGGAAAGTTAGACTCAAGGTCTGAGGTTGGCTATTCTCTAGAGACTAGAGATGGGTACTTTTATAGTCACAATGACCAAAAGGTGTTTGTGTCGACAAATGTAACCTTTCTTGAGCATGACTATATGCAAAACTACAAACCTCGTAGCAAAGTAGTTCTCGAGGAATTAGCGACTGATGAGATTAGACCACCTTCAATTTCTACTGATAAATGAAAAACCAGAGAAACCACCGTTCCTACAAAGGAAACCCTAGTGCAATATCGTAGTGGGAGGGTTGTGAGACAACCAGTTCGCTACCAACTAGAGGCACATGTCCTAGTGTCATATACTAATAAGGATGATCCATTATCTTATGAAGAAGCAATGGATGAACCTAAAAAGGAGAAATGGCAAGATGCCATGAACCAGGAAATGGAATCTATGTATTCCAATTTCGTCTGGGAAAGTAGAGACTTTCGAGACACGGTTAGTAGTCAAGGGCTATACATAAATGGAGAGAGTCGATTAAGAAGAGATATTCTCCCCTGTAGCCATGCTAAAATCCATTCGCATCATTTTGTCCATAGTCGCTAGTTTTGACTATGGATATGGCAAATGGACGTCAAGACAGTTTTTCTGAATGACTCTCTTGAAAGAAGCAACTATGATACTACCAGAAGGATTCTTACAAAATGGGCATGATAAAAAAGTATGCAAGTTGCTTTAATCTATGTATGGGTTAAAGTAAGCATCTAGATCTTGAAATCTTACATTTAATGAGATTATAAACTCTTATGGTTTCGAGCAAAATGCTGACGAAGCCTGTGTTTATAAATACACCAAAGATAAGATAGTGATTTTCTTAGTTCCTTATGTTGATGATATTCTACTCATTGAGAATGATGTAGAGACTTTGTTAAAGATAAAGAAGTGGTTAGCTGAGAAATTTCAAATGAAAATTTTGGGAGAAGTGAGTTATGTTCTGGGCATCCAAATCGTAAAGAAAAGAAAGAACAAGCTCTTTGACACTTTCTCAGGCCTCTTATATTGATAAGGTGCTGGAGAGATTCTCTATAGAGAATTCTTAGAAAGGTCAACTACCGACCAGACGTGGAATTTTCCTCTCCAAGGATCAATCTCCTAAGAAATCTCAAGAGGAGGAGGATATGAGAAAGGTTCTCTATGCTTCAGTAGTTGGAAGTCTCAGGTATGCCATATTGTGTACGAGACCATAAATTTGTTATGCAGTGAGAATTGTCAGTCGTTATCAATCGAATCCAGGTTTGGAAACATTGGATTACAGTAAAGCACATTCTCAAGTATCATAGGAGAATGAGAAATTATATGCTTGTTTGTTCAGGTGGAAACCTGAATCACACTAGATATATTGATTAGGAATCAGATGAGGATAGTTTAGCGTCAACATCTGGGTTATACATCGAGGTAATATAACTGTTATAAAGATAACATTGGATCATATTTTGACTCTGACTATATGTTGGGTCAGAACCTAGCTAACCCATTGACCAAGACACTTCCTACGAAGTTGTTTGAGGGTCATGTGCGAAATATAGGATTAAGAGAGATGCCATAATTGATTTAGGGTAAGTGGGAGATTGTTGGGGGTTATGCTCTCAAAACATGTGTATCGACATTTTGATATGAAATTTAAAGAGGATTACATTTTTCTTATAATTGTTCTTTTAAATTATTGTTGAATATTTTATATAAATATCTGGAAATTTCATATTCATTAATGAGACTATGATATTGTATAGTACGAGAGTATTAAAATCATAGATAATGAATGAAATTGTCAGGAACATATTAAATTATGAAATTTTTAACGAATAGTTACTAGTACAGTTCACTAAGCATTATGAATGCGTGTGATCTAGATTCAGATCATTGATACGGATAGACATCTTAGTGAATGTATTTTATATAATAAGATTATATATGACAGGACTGATGTGAATTAATATTTTTATTAGCACGTCGTTTATTTAATACACATCCATTCGATGATCATATGTAGATAAGTCTGAATCCTAAATAGCCATGAACTCATTTGCATGTTTACTGGATCTTTTGATTCACTCGTTAAGATCTGTTTGTTAATCAGGCTAGTGAATTTTGTTTTAGTGATTTAGTGATGTGGATTACTGATGACATAATCTTACATTATTTGAAATCTAAGCTTTCCTAACAGATCGTATATTGGTTTCCTTAAGTGTTAATTCTAGAACTGAATAGTTATTGAGCTCAATTTTATAATAAGATATTAAATTAGCCATCACTAGTGGATTAATGGTAGTTAATGATAAAGAGGTAATTAGAATGGTAAAACGGTAATTTGACCAATTCTAATTTACGAACCAATAATTGGAGGACAAAATTACATGAAATGATTATGTCAGTGGACTACATGAGAATACTCTGTAAATACATTATATAATCTCTAAGAGTGCAATTCCATATTTATAGTGGAGTAATAATAGAATTAATAAATAAGATTATTTAATTAAAGAGTTTAATTAATAATCTGGTTTATTGGAGCTTAGGATTATAGGTCTATGGTCCCCAAGTCACTTCTATATTACGCTGTCTAGAGTGTGAATATTTCAGGACATGAGAAAATAACGTTCTTGTAAAATGAATTTTTATTTTGGAGCAAGTACATAATTATGAGATAATTATATGTGATTAATTAATTGAATTACTTATATATTTAAATATAATTTTTGTAAATTATATATATAAAATTATCGATATTTTTATTATTGATAAGTGAGACAGAATATATAACTTATGAAATTAAATAATTAAATTATTATTAGATAATAATTTAAATCAACTAAATCTGCTTTTGTAAAATAACAGATAAGTTAGTTGATATGGATAATCAGATATGTTAATTTTGAATTAACTGATATCTAGATAATTATCTTATTAAAATAAATATTTAATTCGCGTAGTAATTACCACGTGTCAATCACTGATAGGGTATTTGAGATTGACATGGACTACTGTGATTCCACGTGGCACTACAGTAGTGAGTGTGCAATACTGTAGTACAACATGACACTACAGTTATGTCGTGAGGCACTATGCTGGCTCATGGAACACTGCAGTGCCATGTGACACTGCAGTTGTGCACAATTGTAGTGGGTCCCACTACAATTTATAATTTCATAATTAAATATTATTTCAGTTTATCTCTAAAGATCTAATATGTCATTATCTAGAATATATACATATATTATTCTAATGGCCTATGTTGTTGAAAGAAGAGGAGAGAATCAGTTGATCAGATCATCAGTCCGTCAATCAAGAGTTGAATTGAGATCATGATTGGCGTCAGAGAGATTTTCTTCTGTGATTAAACATTAATCAAATTTCTAAAAGAATAATCATCACGTTCTTTTAAAGAATCGTCTCACTAAAGTCTTTCTCAGTAAATCTCTAGATCTCATGTGTTGAGAACATCTAGAGACAGAAAAAAGTGTCTTGTAATATTCTGCGTGCCCACACACGTCCTAATGCGTTGAGGATTTACTTGGAAGATCTTGGTGTAGATCTCGGAGTCTACTGATCGTTGGAACTATTTCGTGGGAACAGAGGATCCATCGATTTTTGTAAGGACACTTGATATAGACTACTAGAGGTATATGATTTTTAATTTTGTATGTTGTAGATTTAAGTTATAATATATAATAGATCCTGATTGATTGAATAAAAGTTTTCAATAAAAGGTTTTTATTTGATTATCGTGGCGTTCTGTAAGTTTTATTTTATTAAAAGATTTGATTTTTATTAAAAGTTTAATTTCTTAAAAGGTTATGCGTCTCCATGCTTCCGCCGCGACGAGTAGAAACCTTCAGGTTCAATCAGGGAAATAATTGAATCCATAATCTTCAATGGTTCCTTTTCCTTAGGGCACTCTTCATTTTTGTCATTTCGGGATTGATCCCTTCTTACAATGAATTCTTTTATGCGTCCCTCATGCACGAGTCTTTCAATGTAGTATTTTAATTGGTAACAGCCTCTGGATTCCTGGTCAGCACTCCAACGATAAATGGCAGAACTTATCATTGTGTCTTTTAGACGGCTCCTTCGCGAGTGGAAGTGGCCATCGTAGCCAGGGTTTGTTCTTGATGATTTTGAGAATTTGATTCACCGGGATAGTCAGAAGGGTGCAGATTTTTCCCCTGGGGTGAACCCCGTCGGCTAGTCTCAATTTTTTCTCGATATCATTCCTTCTCTGTTCCATCATATTTTCTGCTTTATCAATCCTGCACTTTCCCGTTCTTAAGTTTCCATCATTTCGACGCTACTCAAAACTCTGTTGTTCCGCTAACTTCTGCATACTCTTCTTTTCTTCCTCCAGAATTATGTATGTTTGTGCCCGGAGGAAAGTTTTTGCCATCGTAAGTGGCTTGTTTTTGGACATATCCTAAAAAAACTGCGAGTCTAGGTCCAGGCATCATTTGAATGCTAGTCTTGCCACGCGGTCATTATAATTTTCTACCTTCGCCATCTCATCTTTGAAACGATGAGTGTAATCGTGTAACGACTCACTCTTTCTGAATGTAATTGCTAACAGGTACTCCAAATCTTCCATCACCATATGGTAAGTGGAATACTGTTCCACAAATTCAGAAGACATTCTAGAAAAATTCAATTGAACATGGGGGTAAAGAATGATACCACTTTAATGCATTGTCGTCCAGGTTTGCTGGAAATATTCTGCACATTAACTCATACTTATGTTGATGCAATTCCATCACTTGTCTAAAACGGTGCAGGTGATCTACATGATCTATTTTCCCTTCATAGCACTTGAACTTGGGAGAAACAAACTTTTTTGGCACAGGGCCACCAAAATTTCCGGGCACAAAGGGGATCGGGTCAACGTCTGCAGGTCCGTTACTCATGCAACCCCCAACATCCTCATTTCTAGCATCTTACATTCCATCATCTTTTCTACTGCCCATTCTATCATCAATTCGGTTGGACCATTCTCTCCCCCAGCCTATTTTCGGTAGTCGCGAGATGTGACTTCTGTTTCCCCACAATGAAGGTTTTGAATGGCACCCAGGTTGGGTTGTTTAGCGACTCGTTCCCTCCATTCCTCATTTTGATGGTTTCCTTCCTCTCGTTCTCTCATCACAGTCATTTGACTTACTTCAGCTCTCATCTCCACCATATCCCATTGTAGTGTAGCAATCTGATCTTGCATAGTCTACCACGTGGTTCGCAACACTTCGTTGTTGTGATGTTCCATGCCTTACATCCTAGTTAAGATAGTCTGGATCATGTCTTGTACTCTCATAGGTTGTGCGGGTGGATTTGCAGGATTGATGGCAGCGTTCGCATCATTTCCAGTTTCCCTTGTAGCATGTGATTTGGCGCGATGCATTTTGAATAGCTAATTTAAATTAGAACTGGTCAAAATTACTATTTTACCCTTCTAATTACCTATTGATCCTTAACTATCATTCATTCACTAGTGAATAGCTAATTTATAATCTTATTATAAATTTGAGCTCAATAACCATTCAATTTCAGAATTAACACTTAAGGGAACCAATATACAATCCATTAGGAAAACTTAGATTCTAAATCTTGTAAGATCATGTCTCAAGCCATCCAAATCACCGAATCTCTAAAAGAAAAGTCACTAGCCTGATTAACAAACATACATTAATGAGTGAATCAAAAGATTCAGTAAACATGCATAGGAGTTCATGACTACTCAGGATTGAGACTAATCTACATATGATCATTGAATTGATGTGTATTAAATCTTTATGATAAGCAACACGTTAATAAAGATATTAATTTGCATCGGTCCTGTCATATATAATTTTATTATATAAAGTACATTCACTAAGATGTCTATCCACATCAATGATTCAGATCTAGACCACACGCATTCATAATGCTTAGTGAACCGTACTAGCAACCATTTATTAAAAATTTCATACTTTAATATGTTGCTGACAATTTTATTCATTATTTATAATCTTAATCCTCTAGTACTAATACAAGATCATAGTCTTTTTAATGAATATGAAATTTTCAGATATTTATATAAGTTATTCAACAATAATTTAAAAGAACAATTATAATAAAAATGTAATCCTCTACAAATTTCATATCAAAATGTTAATACACATGTTTTGAGAGCATACCCCAAATAAAGACACCTCAAGAAAAGATAGGAAGATCTATTACAAGAAACCAACTTTCGAGGTGAACAACAATCCTGAAGGAGCAAGTGACAGTATACCGATCATTTTTTATAAGGATAATGGCTAGTATGATAGACACAATGACACATTGGTAATCACCATTCAAATTGGTGACCCTTTGCTACGGAGGGTTCTGATTGATGATTGGAGTGCCGTCAACATACTCCATCATTCGGCACTTGAGAAGATGGCAATAGATACCCCAAACCTTCGTGGTGCCAGAAAACCGCTCATCGGTTTCAATGGGACCATAACATACTCTAAAGGGATTATGTCGCTTCTCGTGCATGTGGACCCGTTCAACCATATTACAAATTTCATAGTCATTGACACACCGTCAATCTACAACGTGATTCTAAGAAAGACGTGGATGCACAAAATGAAGGCTGTCCCATCAACTTATTACCAACGCTGAAGTATCCATCGCAACATAGAGTACAAGCCATTAGGGGAGACTAAGCATCATTCTGTTGTTGCACAATGACGACATTTGATTCTGCAAGTAAATGGAAGCACCCATTCATGATAACGAGAAAGAAAAAGCTGAGCAATAGTAATTAAATCAAGATGAACCAGGCGAGAGCAACCCGAGGTATGAGGTCAAAAGTAGAATTGAATCTATCTTCCTTTGAAACGGAAAAACAACAACAATAGGTGTGGAATTAACTAAAGCGGGGAAGACAGAGCTTACAGAGCTTCTCAGGGAGAATGCTGACATTTTTACCACAATTGCAGCAGAAATGCCAGGTATCGATGAAAAGATAATTTTTCATAAACTAATTTTGGATCCTTTTGTGAAACCTGTGAAGCATAAAAATGGTTACTCACACCCAAAAGGAAAGTGGCCATTAAATAAGAGGTGGAAAAGTTACTTGATATCGGGTTCATCAGAGAAGTCAGCTTCGTGGAGTGGTTGGAAAACGTTGTTATGGTAAAAAAAGTGGGAAATGGAGAACCAATGTGGACTTCACATATCGGAATAAAAGCTTGTCTGAAGGATGATTATCCGTTGCCGTGAATTGACCAGATGGTAGACGCAACATCTGACACGAACTAATGAGCTTCATGGATGCATACTCCGGGTATAATCAGGTAAAAATTCTCCAATCTGATCAAGAAAAACGTATTTTATTACTGATTTTAGGATATTTTGCTATACTGTAATGTCATTAGGTCTAAAAAATGCAGGGACAACGTACTAGCGGTTACTCAATAAAATTTTTGAGAAACAAATTGGGAAAATTATGGAAGTCCACATTGATGGCATGCTCGTAAAAGCGGAGAAGAGGACAGACCACATCCGAAACCTGAAGGAGGCTTTCTCTACCTTAAGAGAAAGTAACATGAAGTTGAATCCAAAAAAATGTACTTTCAGATGGTAGCAGAGGAATAGAGGTTAATCCTGATCAAGTCAAAACAATTATGTGGATCAAGTCACCGCATACTAAGAAGAAGATTTAGAGCTTAACGGGAAAATTGGCTGCAATGAATAGATTCCTCGCAAGATCAACTGACAAATGCAGAACCAAGTTAGGAAAAAATTCTAAACAACTATGGGAAGAGGAATGCGATGAAGCGTTGCAAAATATTAAGGAGTATTTGGCCTCTCCCCCACTGCTATCTAAGCCATTACCTGGTGAAGAGCTATTTCTTTACTTCGGGGTTTCGGAAACGGTTGTTAGTGCGACATTGTCAGAACGGGAAGTGAATATCAAAAGCCTGTTTATTTTGTTAACAAAATCCTTGTGGCTGCACAAACCATATACGAGAATATGGAGAAGCTGGTACTAACATTAATTGTTGCGGCAATGAAGTTTAAGGCATTATTTTCAGGTGCATTGATACGTTTTTTCTAAAGTGCAAGTGTACATTATCGTCATCAAGTAATAAAATTTCTATGAAAATAGAGTATCGTTTACTGGATTAATTGATATTAAAATATTAAAATTAAATATACCTAAAATCTAATTGAGAATGACGAAAAGTTAGGATTTTTTAATGAAAATTTGAACGAAAAAAGATAATACTTGATAAGGAGAAATAATTCGAATTTGAATAATTAAAAGCTCTAGAATTTTCGATTTCACCATACCAAACGTGCTCTAAATTCTAAATCTCAATCAATCAATGTTTATCAAATTATTGACAATGAATTTTTTTAATGTAATTATTAATCTTTCTCAAGCATTGATAACAATGAATCAAAAATATTAATCCCACATCTCTGTTAAGAGTAAATAAATTGAAACTCATTAAACATAAGAAATTTTAATTGCTATACTAGATCTATAATTATCTATAATTTATGAAATTCTAATGGTGTTATAAACAAATATAAAATTTAATCATCACTTCTTAATCTCAGAATTAAATCCAAAATCATGCAATAGTTGCTCAGACAATCACAAGCATTAAAAATGGATTATAACATTCAATAATACTGAATAAACATCGATTGAATTGAAAATTAAAATTTATGAATAATCATGATTTGGCTACGTCGTAGCCCTAGATAAGAAATTTTGAACATACTATAATAAAAAAAACATCCTAATAATATTCATAAACATAGAGGAAAAGGGAAGAAAAAACTAGATTGAAGGATGAATTGAATTTGAGATCCGTCTCTCGATTAGACCCATCTTTGTTTCCTCTCCCAAAAGCTTTCTCATTTGCATCTCATGTTCAAAGATTGCCTAAAAGACCTAAAATATCTATTTATAAACGTTATCGCGCCAGTGTCGCGACGCTGGCTTACTGCCTAGCTAGCCAGGGACCAGCGCTGGGGTGTTGGCATCATGCCAGCGCCTAGCTCCCAGGTGCTGGCTGCTGCTTGCTAGCGTCACGATGCTCCGTCGCGACACTGGTCCTTCTACTCATGTCCATCCTTTTTCTTGTTTTCTTCATATTTTTGTCTTCCAAGTCTTTTAAAATCAACCCAAATGCACAAAAATACTTTACCTACAAAAATAAAAGAAAACAAACATAAATCAAACAATAAAACTCAAAGAACCAATAAAATTAAAGTTAATATTGTCTAAAATATGAGTGTGAAAAACACTCATCAAATACCCCCAAACTTAATTTTTTGCTAATCCTCGAGCAAAACTAAAATAAAAAATCAAACAAGAAAACATTAAACACTAATAAGTAAAATTGTGGATCAAATGATGAAATGTTTTGAATAACTAAACACGCCTTAAAGATTTCAAAATAGCGATAACCCAAGAAAAACTTCTGAATTGTGATCATGTAGAATTTCAACACAAATACTAACTTACATTACACCTTAAAAATTCCCGAGTAGGTGTGTGTCGCCTTAAGTCGCCTAACTTCTTAGTCTTAAATGAGTTTGTGCAACCAAATCTTATAAAAAGCGGATCTATTAATCTATTACTAGATTAGAACTCCATAGGCTAATTTTTCATGTCAGTCTCCACTAATGTAGACAAACCACAACACTTAAGATTAATAGGACTTTTGTACGTTTGTAATGAATGGCTAGGGTGTAGGGTAGGATAAATGCTATTATTTTGGCTCAATCTTTACCCATAGTCGCACATACATTTTAAGAATCAACGAGCTTAACCGAACTTCTCTTGTCACACCCCCAAACTTGTCACTTTTTACATCTTGAATTATCAACCATACCCAACCATTCTTCTTCTTCTTCTTCTTCTTTTTTCTTTTTTTTTTTTTTAAATTTGATTTCCTTAAGCTTCTCTTTTCCTTAATGAGCTTTCAGGTAATAGCTTCCAAACTAATTGGTCTTAGGGTATTAGGTGCTGAGACACCCCTTCAAGATTAGTTACTCAAGTCCAAGAGGCTACGAGATCAAAATTATTCACAATATTTTTTTGAATAAATCAATCAAACCCCTCCAATTCACCCTGATTGTCACAGCTCCAAGTATTTTCCTAGAACATCCAAAAACTATGAGTAAAAAGGGATACTAGGGAAACTTTTTATAAGGTTAGGAAATTGTCATGAGTGATTGAAAAATGGCTATCTAGGCTCAACAGGGATTACTAAGGAAACAATTATGCACAAGTTGGCTTGATGTTCAAACGGTCCAAAGATGGCCTAAATCATGCCCTAGGTATAATGTAACCTAAAATTTCACCTCGACCAACAATCAAATTGGTTCTAGAATTCTTATGAGATCATAATGATTCCTTAAGTCACATAAACCTTGTCTAAGTAAAAAGATAATCAAATGCTCATAGCTAGGTGCTTAATATGTCAAAACTCTCTAGTGAAATATAAATCAACAAATAGTTCGAACATACAAGGTACACAAAATTCATCATTTTTTCAAAGCTATCAATAATTCAAAACCAATCCCATCAGAAGCGTTAGTGTTGTCTACTAAAGAACGCTGAAAATGAAATTTTAATTAAAGCCACCTCCTCAAACTTAAAACTTTCATTGTCCTTAATGAAAAGAAAATATGTAAAAGGAGTAAGTAGAGATGACTTCTCTGAATAAGGATGAGCCATCATCCTTGTCATTCTCTGCATTGTTCATGTTGTCTCCAACTGAAGGGAAAATGGTGCATGTGTCAAATTCGTCCATAATTTTTTTTCTGAATTAAGGAACTTGAAGAAAAAAACAAAAAACAAAATAAGCAAAAGAAAATATTAAAAAAACTAAAAAAATAAATAACCGAAATAAAATCAGGTTGCCCCCGATAGCGCTTGCTTTAATGTCTTCAGCCAGATATAACGATCATCCAGGCTTCACCCATTCTCCACTGACTATAGAATTCCCTTTATGTCAGAAATTGACCAGCCTAAGACCGTTTTGTGCTCTCTCAACACCCTCAGCAGTGTGTCTTCTTGCCCACCATTTAACGAAGCAAAGATATTGATAGGCATAGTGGATGTTTCTCCCACAAAGGTGTATCAAAGATGGAGGTATAACACTGGTGGTTTTTTAATAGATGGTAGGTGTCTAGGGTTACCTTCTCCCAATTCTACACTATCCACCCGCAAATAACTATTTGTATCATTTGGGTGTTTGATTGCTTTGAAGACACTAAAAATTACTTGATCTTCTTGCACTCTTAAAATAAGTTCTCCTTTTTGCACATCAATAAGAGTTCTTCCCGTAGCTAAGAATGGTCTACCAAGAATAAATGAAATTTCTTGATTTTCCTCCATGTCAAGTACAATAAAATCAGCTGGGAAAATAAATTTATCCACCTTTACCAAAACATCTTTAAAAATCCCCAATAGATATTTGATAGACCAATCAGCTAACTATAAAGATATCATCATGGGCTTAGCTTCTCCAAAACCTAGCTTCTTGTAAACTGAATACGGCATCAAATTGATACTAGCCCCAAGATCACATAAATCCTTTTCAAAATATGAATTCTTAGTGTTGCAATGAATGGTAAAACTCTTAGGTTCCTTTAACTTTGGAGGTAATTTATTCTACAAGATATCATTACACTCCTCAGTAGGTACAACTGTCTCATACTCCTCTAGCTTTCTCTTGTTTGAAAGAATATCTTTCATGAATTTGACATAGCTTAACATTTTTAATGCATGAATAAGGGATATCCTTCATGAAAAGGTGCAACAAATGTCAGCGCTATACTCCCATTCCAAGAATGGCCCTGAAGAGTTGTAGACATTAATGAGTCTGTGGCCATTCATGAAATGGGGGATTGATATACTTGGACCACTACCAACGGCCCCCGCCCAAAAGATTTTTGCTAGTTGCAACTGACTACTTCACCAAATGGATTGAAGCAGAATCTTTGGCCAGAGTAAGGGAAGAAGAAGTAAGACAATTTTTATGAAATAATATTGTTTGCAGGTACGGGGTTCCCAAGATGCTCGTCTCTAATAACAGTCTCCAATTCACCGTGAGCCAACTAAAGAATATTTGCGAGGGGCTCCATATAAAAAACAGACTCTCAACGCCTTATTACCCCCAAGCATGGAAACTCCCAATCTGGATCGTAGGATCTTACAATTTTAAAATCTTGTCTAGCTCCCATAATCTGATTCATAGATAGAATTTTAAATTGGGAATATCTTATGATTCTATTATATTTTTTGTCTTGAATTGGTAGGATCTTACAATCCTACTACAATCTTATGATCCCACTAACAATAATTTTATAAGGTATTGATAAGAAAATAATATAAAGTTTATTTAATCTATTCAATTTTCAAGTTGTTATTTAATTATTTAAATTGCACTTAGTTATCATTCAATAATTAACTATATTCAATAATTTTAATATGTAGTTTGGTAAATTATGTTTTTCATAATATTACTAGTATATAGTAGGAACTCATGATCTACAATTTGATCATACGATCTGATTAGCGAGACCTTTCCACGATCCTAATAGGATCACTATTCTGACAACCTTGTCGCCAAAGCAATGGGCAAGCAGATGGATCAAACAGAACAATTCTTGATAATCTGAAGAAATGGCTAGGAATTGTCAAGGGGAAGTGGGTTGAGGAGATGTCTTCCGTTCTCTGGGCTTACAGAACAACACCTCGGGAACCCACATGTGAAATGCCTTTTTGTTGGAATTATGTCCATAAAGGAGGGTATAATAACAATTTATGAGTATTTAGTTATTTCTCAGACATTTTATATTACTGAATTTAATGAATAAATAAAAGTTCTCCTTTAATTAAAGTGTTTTTATAATTTACTCAAGTCCTGAAACTATTATCAACGTAAGAAGAGTTAAGACAGAGGGTCTTCCAGACAAACTCTTCTGAAATAGTTCACAACGTTATTCGCAGTCTTAGGATTGACTAGGCAATCAAATCCTATTAAGACTATTAGGTTGAACCAATGAATGTAAATCTTGGGGCATGAGAGTTGAGACTCAAACGGTTAACCTAGATGTGTTATGGAACATGTTGAATAGACCAGTAATAAATTAGTTTAGAGCAAAAATTGTTTACCTAGCTCTAAATATAATTGTTACACATTCAGGGTATTTTCATAATTACCTTAATCTTGAAATGAATACGTAGCTTGACTTAGTTACTTATGATCTTTGATATGTCAAATGGGTGAGTTTGAATTGGCGGACAATATCTCAGCTATTGGGATTGTAATTCAATTATTTTGGAGTTACATGATTCATAGAGATAGAAATTCATGCTTGGATTGCGAAAGCTACAATACCACCTTATGCTTTATATTGATGAATGTGTGAATAAATAAATTGGGTCTGATATTCAATAAATTGAATCGTTGATTAAAACTTGAGAATTGTACGAGCTAGTTAACTGTTATATCTTTCTTATTCACAGTCAATAAAGGAGTCAAGGAAATAATAACAAGAGTGGTAAAATGGTAATTTTACATCCCCGCTCTTGTTACTGATATTCACGATGCGTAATATGTTAAAATATTCTGTGGACCATGAAATAAAAGAGTTTATTTGCACCAACAGAAAATGTAGCAGAGTTGATTCAGCATTGAACATATAGTGGAGTCATACGATGTTAGGATTAAATAGGTCAGGAATTTATAAAAATAAATTCACCATGTATTTGAATCCTATAACTTTGTTCATATGGGTCCATTCGGTCTCAAGAATAGCTCATGAGAACATGAATAGAAGAAACTATATCAGTTGGACCAAAATATACTTTGGTGCTAATGTGTATTTCCTACACTAATAAGTGATGGGTGTTATCACTTAATTAGTTAAGTGTGATTAATTATATTGAAATTAATTAATTTATTATTTTCTAATTATTAGATAATTAGTAAGTAAAAAGAAATTAATTAACTAATTGATAGAGATCAATTGGATTTAGCAATTAGAATGATGAATTTCGATACGACACAAATTCTAAGAGGATATATATAAAATTCAACCATGGTGGTTATTTTGGAGTTATTTTTTAGAAATTTGAAATATAGGGGTATATATACAAATTCCTAAAATCAATAACTATATATGTGTGATAGAAATTTGATTGCCACAATGGAATTGTATTAGATATAATATAACTCTAGAACACAACAATTGATACTGATCAATACAGTGTGTAATTACACAGAGAGAGAAAAAGAGTTTTCTCCCCTTCCCTCACATGTTGCCGCCGAATTTCAAATTGAAGGAAGAAAATTTTAATTTTTCTTATTCAATCATTTTGAGAGCCCATACTCAGTTCCTAAATAAATTCTTACAAAAATATTTAACGAGTGGTTAATTGTGTGAAGAAAATTTTGGGAAATTGGTTCTTGAAGATCGTACTTGGATTTTGATTCTTGAAGATCAAGCTTGAAGATTTGGATCTTGAAGTTTGAAAAACGTGAAGAACAAATACAAGAATACCACAAATTCAGAAAATCTCTGATACATTGCAAATGTGAATATCGTTTCAACCTTTTTCTATTCGTATCAATATCGTATATGCATGATTGTTTGTTGTTTTGGTTTTTAATTATTCAATTCGATTAAATAAGTTTTAGAAATTTTTTTGATATTCCATTTACGAACCGTCCGTCGTACAAACTTATTTTTCTTTAATTTTAAAACCACCAATATAACAATTGATATCAGAGCCATAGGTTTTTTATTATGCATATAGATATGTGAACCGAACGTATTGATGAATTTATTAATATTGGCATATATTTGTGCATGGTATATTCAAATCCTTTTGAATGTGTTATGTGATTGGGTCCCTATCTATTGGCTCTAGGCATTTTTGCTTTCAATTTAGAATTGATGTAGGCTGGATTTGAGGTATAGGATTTTATGTAATTTATTTTATTGCAAAAGTTATAACTTTTTAAAAATTCGATGTAATATCGACGTCGCCTCGAAAACCACCAGAAACGCCATTCGGGGACGCCGTCACCGGAAGTTGCCGCCACCGAAAAGTCACCAAAAAACTACCGCCAGAAAGTTTCCGGATACGTCTCTAGAAAATTCATCGACCACCGCCGTCGCCCTCCGTCATGCCGCACCGCCTCCTGTTGTCCATTGTCGTGCCCTACATGGTGACTAGGTTTATGAAACTCTAAGCGATAACAATTAGGGTTTAGGAAGCCTTGTGATGTTTCACAAAAACCTTAATCTCATCTTTTATCTTTAATATTTTGAATTTTGAGTTTAAGTTTTTAAACGGATAAAAGATAATTAAAGTTCAAAAGATATGGTATCGGATATTTAAAGATAATTTTAAAAGATAATTATTTATTTTATCTACTTTATCCTTTGAAAATTTATTTTAAAAGATAATAATCTTTTTTATCCTTTTATCTTTTTCATTTTAAATTCAAAAGGATAATTATCCATTTTATCTATTTTGTCTTTTGAATTTTAAATTTAAAAGATAATTATCTATTTATCTTTATCTTTTGAATTTTAAATTTTAAAAGGATTATAATGAGATTATTTAATTAGGAAAATATTTTTCCTTAATTAAAGGGTTTTGATCAAAATTTAGATTTTGAATTTTTAAAATTTGAATTTAAATTTTGAAATTTGTATTTTAAAATGGGAATGGACTTTTGAAAAGAATTACAAATTGGTGGGACATCCTGAAGGACAAAGAGACAATACACACGTCATGAAGATTAGTATTAAAATTAATTAAAATTTATTTATTATTCTTTTATGAGTTGTAATTAAAAATGAGCCAATAGTGAGATTAGTTTTGAATGGATGATTTATTATTTATCTCTCATCATCATATAACATGCCATATAAAAATAGCGATATGCCAATATCAAAATGTCAATGTATATGCATCATTATAGTTAAATTTATAATGGGTTATAATTAAATACAATGTGAATTTTATAAAAGTTATAAATTTAAAATTGAGATTTAAAATTTATAAAATTTATAATTTTTGAAACATGTTTTTCCCAAATTAATAAAGAGTTATAATTTTTGAAAAAACAACTCAAAATCCAATTTTCCAAAACCTAAGTGGGAGAGTCATTTATGTTGAAACGTTTCCAAGGTCCCCAACGCAAACTTGATCATGGTATTAAACCTTGTTTAGAGCCGCCCTAGCGGTCCTCTCTTCAGTGGGAGAATTTTTGGAATCATGTCATTTTGAGTCATCGTGTTGCTTAAGAAGCTAAAGCTTGTAAAATAAATAGTGAGGCAGGACCGTCCCTAGATAGATTGTTAGTCATAGCAACCTTTAAGAAGCTAAACACTTATACCGAAGCACATTGGAATCCCTCATAGGGGCTAGTCAATGTGGCTAAGGTGACCAAAATCATTGGTGATTGGTTAAGCTAGATGTAGTGACATCTTGAGAAGTGTTAACCAAATGAGAGGAGTCTCAATGCGATAAGAGGTAGCTTGGACGTTATCATTAGATGAGACAAGCTATCGTTGTTGATCGCAACATCATGGAAGAAATATTTTTATTGGATTTTTAAATATTTAAGTATTTACATCATGCATCATACTTTCCTAAATGATTGAGTATTTATTTACTCCACTTTATTTTTTTTTCAGTAATCATGTCGCTATCCTCACTCTCAACTATCTTAAATACGAATAAATTTACTGGTGAGAATTACGTAGATTGGAAACGTAATCTTGATATCGTGTTGACGGTAGAAACGTACATGTTTGTGCTCACCACCCCGTGTCCCCTTGAGCTAATTGTTGAATCAACTCAAGAGGAAAATGATGCTTATGCTTCTTGGCTGGGTTCTGATGAAAACGACAGGTGCTACATCTTGGCTTCTGTTAGCAATGTGTTGTAACAACAGCATCAGAACATGAAAACTGTTGCTGATATGATGTTGAACATCACCGAAATGTTAAGAGATCAGGGTCGTCAAGCCAAACAGGCAGTTGTGCGAAAGTTCATGAACTACAAGATGAAACCTGAAACTCCTGTCAGAGAACATATGATAATGATCATTAGTTATCTGAATGAGATGGAGATCATGGGTGCTGAGGGAGATGGCGAGACACAAGTTGATATGATCCTTGAGACTCTACCTGACACTTTTGAGAACTTCAAACTTAATTATTTGATTAATAAAATGAGGTACTTGCTACCTAAGCTGATGAAGGAACTACAAGCTACTGAGACCTTGTTTCTGAAGGGCAAGAGAAAGGCTGGAGAGGCAAATTTTACTAAAAGCAAGCCTTCCACCTCTGACGTAAAAAAGAAACACAGGATAGGTCCCAAGAAGTCTAAGAAGCAGAACTCAAAAAGCTGCAAAAGGCAAGGGCACTGCAAAAATGGACAAGTCGAAAGACAAGTGTCATCATTGTGGAGCCTCTGGTCATTGTATATGCAACTTCCTAGACTATCTCAAGGAGTTGAGATCGAAAAACAAGTGTCATCATTGTGAAGTGAATGTTGATTCACAAAGGAATAGTAAAAGGTTGAAGTCTGGCTCAACCGATCTAACCTATTTGTGGAACTTACGCCTTGGGCATATTAGCCTGGACATAATTAAAAGACTTGTGATTGATGGTCCTTTTCAAACTTTAAGTGTGAGATCACTACCCACATGTGAATCCTGTATAGAAGGAAAAATGACTAAGAGACCCTTTTTCAGTGAAGGGTGAAAGAGCCACTTAATGCCTCGAACTCGTACATAGTGATGTATGCAGGCGATTGAATGTTTAAGCAATAGGAGGTTATGAAAAATTTCTAACCTTCAGTGATGAATACTCACATTTTGGTCGTATATATCCAATGCGCCAAAAGTCTGAAACCTTTAAAAAGTTCAAAGAGTATAAGGCTATGGTTGAGAAGCAATTAGAGATATATATCAAAACACTACGAACTAATTGTGGTGGAGAGTACTTTCTATGAGAATTCAAAGACTTTCTTAAGGAAGAAGGTATTCTTTCTCAGCTTACAGCATCTGGCACTCCAGAACAGAATGGTGTGTCAAAGAGAATGAATCGAACTCTGAAGGATATGGTTAGATCCATGATAAGTTACCTCCCAGATTCATTTTGGGGATATGCCTTGGAATAGCAGTATACATTTTGAACCAAGTTCCATCGAAGATGGTGCCTGGCACACCATATGAAAGATGGAATGGACGAAAGTCGTCTGTTAACCACCTTAGGATATGGGGGTGCCCAACACATGTTCTAAAAATAAAGACAGGCAAGTTGTCTAGTCGATCAAAATTATGCATGTTTGTAGGATATCCCAAGGGAATGAAGGGATACATATTTTATAGTCCAACTGACAAGAAAACATTCGTTAGCACGAATGCACATTTTCTTGAGAAAGACTATATAAGAAGTGTATCTGGAAAGCACTCTTGTGCTAGAGGAATTATTTAGTGGGAGGATATCGACTCCTCAATCAGAAACTATTTCTGATTCAATAATGGAAGAACCACAACAGGGGCTAGAGCCTATGGAGCCCTAACGTAGTAAGAGGGTTGTGAGATAGCCTGACAGTACACGTCTTATGGAGATACACTAATAGTAGTCTTAGATAAGGAACATGATGAACATGTTTCCTACTCAAAGGCCATGGCTAGTCCTGAAGCAAACCTATGGCAAGAAGCCATGAATGTTGAGATACATTCGATGTACTCGAACGAAGTTTGGAAACTTATAGATCCTCCTAAAGGGATAAAAACTGTAGGGTGCAAATGGATCTATAAGAAAAAGAGAGGTCTGAATGAGAATGTGAAGTCCTTCAAAGCTAGACTAGTAGCCAAGGGCTACACTCAAAAGGAAGGTATAGACTATGAGGATACCTTCTTGTGCTAGAGGAAAATATAGATTATGAGGGTAAAAGAGCAAGGTTTACAAATAGTAGATATGACAAAACTATCAAGAACTTTAGTTTTGAATAATTAGTGGATGAAACATGTGTGTATAAGTTGATCTATGAAGAGAAAATGATTTTTCTAGTCTTGTATAGATGATATTCTACTCATTGGGAATGATAGGAAAATTATGTGATGCCAAGATTTGGCTTGGAGAAGCTACATTTGTCTTAGGTATTTAGATCTTTCGAGATAGGAAGAACAAACAATTGGCACCATCTCAAGCATATTATATTAATAAAGTGATGGATCGCTTTAGTATTCAAGACTCTAAGAAGGGATATCTTCTTTTCAGACAAGGAGTCAGTCTCTCTAATGAGCAGTCTCCCAAGACTCCTCAAGAAAAGGAAGACATGAAAAAGATTCCTTATGCCTCAGCCGTTGGAAGTCTCATGTACCCGATGCTTTGCACTAAGCCAGACATTTGCTATGTCCTCGACATGGTGAGTCATTTTCAATCTAATCCTAGAATCGAGCTTTGGAATGTCATCAAGAATATCCTTAAGTATCTGAGGAGAAAAATAAATTACATGCTTGTGTATTCAGGTACTGACCTGAATATGACGAGGTATACTGATTCTGATTTTCAAGCAGACATGGATTTTAGGAGGTCCACTTTAGGATCGGTGTTCATCCTAAACGGTGGAGCAGTTGTATAAAGAAGTATCAAACAATCTTGCACTGTTGATTCTACTATGGAAGTTGAATGTGTGGCAGTCTATGAAGCTGCTAAGGAGGCTGTGTGGCTTAGAAAGTTTTTGAAGACTCTGGAAGTTGTTCCAAAAGCTGACAAACCCATGAAACTTTATTGCGATACCAGTGGGGTTGTAGCAAACTCGAAAAAACCAAGGAGCCACAAAAGATTGAAACACATAAAGCATAAACATCACCTGATTAGAGAGATTGTTCAGTGTGAAGATGTTGTAGTAAGACACATATCGACGATCAACAACCTGACAGATCCATTCATGAAGACTTTAAGTAGTAAAATTTTTATGGTCATCTGGAAGGCATGGGGATACGATATTGTACATACCTACTTTAGTCCAAGTGGGAGATTATTGGAATTATGTTCATAAAGTTGGGTGTAATAACTATTTATGAGTATTTAATTTATTTCTCAGAAATTTTGTATTACTGAATTTAATGAATAAATAAAAGTTTTCCTTTAATTAAAGTGTGTTTATAATTTACTCAAGTTCTGGAACTATTATTAATGTAAGAAGAGTAAAGACAGAGGGGTCTTCCAGACAAACTCTTCTGAAATATTTCAGAATGTTATTCCCAGTTATAGGATCGACTGGGCAATCGAATCTGATTATGACTGTTAGGTTGAACCAATGGATGCAAGTCTTGGGGCATGGGAGTTGAGACTCAAACGGTTACCTAGATGTGTTATGAAACATGTTGAATAAACCGGTAACAAATTAGTTTAGAACAAAAATCATTTACATAGCTCTAAATCTAATTGTTACACCGTAAAGGTATTTTCATAATTACCTTAATTCTAAGGTGAATACGTAGCTTGACTTAGTTACTAGTGATCTTTGATATGTCAAATGGGTGATTTCAAATTGGCGGACAATATCTCGGCTGTTGGGATTGTAATTTAACTATGTTGGAGTTACGTGATTCTCAGATATGAAAATTCGTGGTTAGATTGTGAAAGCAACAATATCATCTTATGCTTTACTGATGAGTGTGTGAATAAATAAATCGGGCATGATATTCAATGAATAAGTCATTGATTAAGACTTGTAAATTGTATGAGATAATTCACTATTATGTCTTTCTCATTCACAATCAATAAAGGAGTTAAGAAAATAATAACAACAGTGGTAAAACATTAATTTTACATCCCTTCTCTTGTTACTGATATCCATGATGGATAATATGTTAAAATATTCTGTGAACCGTGAAATAAAAGAGTTTATTTACACCAACAGAAATGTAGCATGCATGAATCGAAAGTTGATTCGACATCGAACCTATAGTGGAGTCGTGCGATATCAAGATTAAATAGGTCAGGAATTTATAAAGATAAATTTGTCGGGTATTTGAATCTTATAGCTTTGTTTATGTGGGTCCATTCAGTCTAAGGAATAGCTCATGAGAACAGGAATAGAAGAAACGATATCAGTTGGACCAAAATGTATGTTGGTGCCAAAGTGTATATCCTACATTCATAAGTGATGGGTGTTGTCACTTAATTAGTTTAGTGTGATTAATTGTATCGAAATTAATTAATTTATTATTTTTTAATTATTTGATAATTCATAAATAAAAAAATTAATTAATTGATAGATATCAATTAAATTTATCAACTTGATTAATCAATTTCGATACAACACAAATTCTAAGAGGATATATACAAAATTAGGCCATGACGGTTATTTTGGGGTTAATTTTTAGAAATTTAAAATATAGCGGTATATTTACAAATTTCTAAAATTAATAACTATATATGTAAGTAATTTGATTGCCACAATGGAATTATATTAGATACAACACAACAACTGATACTGATCAATACAGTGCATAATTACACAGAGAGAGAAAAATATTTCCCCCCTCCCCCCACAAATGTTGTCGCCGAATTTCAAATTGAACGAAGAAATTTTTTATTTTTCTTATCCAATTGTTTTGAGAGCGCACACTCAGTTCTTAAATAAATTATCATGAGATATATTTCTGAAATTAACGAAGAATTATTGGTGTGAATGAAATTTTAGAAAAATTGGTTCTTGAAGATAAAGCTTGAAGATTTTGGTTCTTGAAGATCAAGCTTGAAGATTTGGATCTTGAAGTTTGAAGAACGTGAAGAACGAATACAAGAATTTCACCAATTTAGAAAATCTCCAATGCATCGCAAAAGTGAAAATCGTTTCAACCTTTTTCTATTCGTTTCACTATCTGATATGCATGATCATTTGTTGTTTTGGTTTTTTATTATTTAATTCGATTAAAAGAGTTTTCAAATTATTTTTTTATATTTCACCCACGAACCGTTTATGGTTCAAACTTGTTTTTCTTTAATTTTAAAACCACCAATATAACACTTTTTCCCTCGCATACGGAGCGTAAGCTATCATACCAGTCAAAATTGGGTGCCCCTCAATAAGGTCAACTATCAATGAGATCACAAACACGGAACGAATGATGGACAATCTAAACCTGTTGGATAAAAGATGGGAAACAACTTTGGTAAGAATGGCAACCTATAATAAAAAAAGAAGGAAATATTTTTAGAAAAGGGTGAGTAAGCTGCAATTTCAGGTCGGGGGACTCGTACTTAAAAGGATCTTCCAAACTAATGAAGGCAAACTAGGACCAAATTGGGAAGGGCCATTTATCGTCAAGATAGTTGGAGGAAACATGTCTTACTATTTGATGATAAATGAGGGGAGTGACTTATCCAAACCTTGGAATTCCTTACATTTACGCAAATATTATGTATGGTTTCCTTTTCTGTGCAATAAAACTGTACTATCCTATGGTTTATCCCGTTAAGGATTTTTCACGTAAAATATGGTGTCTACTCTTCTTTTTCAAGACTGGAAGGAAATATCGGGACTCTGAGCTTGAAAATGCTTTAGTCCATGAAGATTATTATCTACGGACATCGTCTTCTAAAGGAAACGGGCCCCTGAGCTTGAAAAAGCTTAACTCCATGAAGATTGTTGTCTACGGACATCATCTTCTAATAGAAACAGGCCCCTGATCTTGAAAAAGCTTAAGTCCATGAAAATTGTTGTCTGTGGACATCGTCTTCTAAAGGAAATGTGGGCTTAAGTCTAAGAATATTGTTGTCTACTGGGATCGTCTTTGAAAGGAAACGGGCCCATGAGCTTGAAAAAACTTAAGTCCATGAAGATTGTTGCCTACGGACATCGTCTTCAGAAGGAAACAAGACCTATTGGAGAACAAAAAATGATATTATTAAAAGCTTAAATGTTAGTAAAATGATATTATTAAAAAAAGGAGAAGAAGTTGAAAAGAAAAAGAAGAAAGAAATGTCAAGGGAAATTCAATATGAAATTTCAGCAAAGTTCAAAGTGTGTTAGAGAACAAAAAATATCTTTCATTGAGAATAGTTGAAATGACAATGATTAATTTTTTAAAGAGAAAAGCAAAATACAGCGTAGAAATGGAAAGTATAAACTACAAAAGGACAAGAAATCTACAAAGTTTCCTCTTCAGTAGCCGGCTCAGAAACATTGACTGCAATATCTTCTGTAGACGCATTTATCTCAGTTTTGGTCTCTGAAGGAATATCGCAGAGAGGCATCTGGGGAGGAGTCTTCGCCAAACTATCCCTTTAGCACGCGCTGTAAACCATCTTCTCGACTTTGTCGAATAAGGCATGAAACTCATCTCCATTCATCTTCTCAACCTTGTCAAATAAGGCTTGAAACTTGCCAAGAACGACTTGGCCAATTTAGTCACGACCAGTCGTTCTTCAGTTGCCGTAAGTTTCTCTTTGGAAGCAGCCAAGGACTTCATAGATTCTTCCAAAGACTATTTGGTCACCTTCAAGCTTCAAATTCTCCTCAGTTGTTGCGACTGCATCCTGGGCAAATTTTTCCACACCTCCTTGAAGCTTATATTCACTCTTCTTCAACCACTCATTTTCGGTAAGAAGACTTGTATGCACAAATTTTGTTATTAGAAAAAATTGAACAAAAAAAGTTGATTGACAAATATAATATTTGTATTGATAATTTGAATGAGTACAATCTATGTTTACAAATTTTTTACAAAAGAATAATCCTCTGATTCTTCTCCTATATTGAACTTCAACATGAGGCTTGATAACCAATTTATTGGATTAAAGGTTGGATCTTCTACGCTTGTGATGGAAAAAGACTCGGATGAATTCTTCTTGAATCTCTAGGCTTCGAACTTATTTAGAGATCAATTGAACTAATTGTGTAGCTTGAACATCTTGAACTTTAGATGAATTCTTTGTAGAATTCTTGAAATTCTTCCTTCCGAACTATGGATTTTCTTCAGGTCTTTTGAGAGCTTTTGTATCTCTAGAAAACATATGCCTTGTGAAATGAGACTCTCACCTATCTATATAGGGTTTGAGGGAGCTCTTATGACACGTGGAAAAATTCTAATGGTTATTTAAGACGACGCATATCATTATTTTATTTGACTTATTGTGTCATTAGACATGTGGCATTTTCTCATTTGGCATAAAATGAAGCTTTGTCCAATCATCTCCTGACACTTGGCATAATTTGACTGGCCTTTAAAGATGACACATGGAACTTTGATTGATTATGGACCCACCGACTTGTCACGTGGTGAACTTTGATTGGTCTAAAATTTCATGTTCAATAAATGCCCCCTCGAGACTTGATCACGACGCGGTTAGGGCGTCACGAGTGAACGAGTCTCAAATTTTGAGATTGAGTTTACCTTTTTTGTGATTATTCTTATCTTCAGTGAGATTAATTTCAAATTTGTAAATTGAACAAACTTGGCAAAGTGTTAAACACATGAATTTTAACCCTCTCAATTTGGATAATTTTGATAAAATTTTCCTCATCAAATAAGAAAATTAACATGAGTTTGATTTATTGATGACTCTTGTGAGTTTAATTTGTTGGAGGATTATCATGGTTTAATTTAGGTAAGTGTTGACTCTTTTAAATTCAACGCATGAAATCTAGATCTATAGTTTTTTTTCTTTTACGTCGTCGAAGCTTCAAGTCGGTGAGAAAAACACCCAATTTCCACTTATTTTCTTCATTATCGTTATGTTTCTTTTTTTCTTTCTTTCTATGCCTCTTCAAACTGTTGGCTTCAAAAATACATAATGGGCTTCCAAATTTCATATGCTTTGCTTGATTGTGCTTTTCTTTTCTTTTAACACGTTGATGGATGCTTGATGTGGTTTCAACTTTACCCAACATCACTAGCTTACCTCCCTTCGTTCCTTTCTTCATTTTCTGCACTTGTTGCTGGTTTTTTTTTTCTTTAATTTTTTTTACTGATCTGCCTCACAAAGAAAATTTTTTCATTAATTCCCTGTTGGTGATTGACTTTTTTATAGATTTAGTCAAAGAGGCACTAGAGATCTTATGGTCGGGTCTACTTCCTTCGGTTCCTTTTGTTTATTAGTGGATTCCGTAAGTGATATTGAAATCTTGATGTATCACGGCTAATCTTTCTCCCGTTCTCCTGACTAATACATATATATACCTTTTTTTAGAACTAAAAGTTCACCGCTTCCTTGAGATCAAAATTCAACTTGACGTTAAAGGTGATTCTTTCTCCCTTTTATGTTTTTTTTTTGTTTGCATACATAGTAATCACCATTATCCGTTCTTCATGTGACTCAATCAAACTATTACTTTATTTGTTTGTGAACGCTATGAATCTAAAGTACTAAAATCTTGTACTTTTAACGGCATTTGACCTTCCCTATAGCGGCGTTCCCCCAGAGTGCGAGGGTTTCCTTTACCGATTTTGGTGACGATCACCTTTTCTTGCACTGGCGTTCCCCAAGAGTGCGAGGGTTTCCTTCAACGACTTTAGTGACGACCACCTTGTCTCACAGTGGTGTTTCCTTAGAGTGCGAGGGTTTTCTTCACTAACTTTGGTGATGACCACCTTTTCTCATAGTGGTGTTTCCCCAGAGTGTGCGGGCTTCCTTTGCCGACTTTGGTGATGACCACCTTGTCTCATAGTGGCGTTCCCCCAGAGATTCAAGGTTTCCTTCACCGACTTTGCTGACAACCACCTTGTTTTCCAGTGGCGTTCCCTTAGAGTGCGAGGATTTCCTTCACCAATTTTGGTGATAACCATCTTTTCTCACAGTGGCGTTCACCCAGCGTGTGAGGGTTTCCTTCGTCGACTTTGGTGACGACCACCTTGTCTCACAGTGGCGTTCCCCCAGAGTGTGAGGGTTTCCTTCGCCGACTTTGGTGACGACCACCTTGTCTCATATTGGTGTTCCCCTAGAGTGCAAGGGTTTACTTCGTCGACTTTGGTGATGACCACCTTGTCTCATAGTGGCGTTCCCCTAGAGTGCGAGAGTTTCCTTTGCCGACTTTGGTGATGACCACCTTTCCTCATAGTGGCGTTCCCCTAGAGTGCGAGAGTTTCCTTCACCGAATTTGGTGACGACCACCTTTCCTCGCAGTGGCGTTCCCCCAGAGCAAGAGGGTTTCCTTTGCTGACTTTGGTGAAGACTACCTTGTCTCACAATGGCGTTCCCCCATAGTGTGAGGGTTTCCTTCGCTGACTTTGGTGACAACCATTTTTTCTTGTAGTGATGTTCCCCTATAGTGCGAGGGTTTCCTTGCCGACTTTGGTGACGACCACCTTTTTTGTTTTCTTGATTATGGTTTTTACATAATGTACCAATTTCTCATAATTTTCTTATTATAAGGTTCATGATTGCCATTTTTCCCATTATGGTATTCTTCAAAGATTTTGTGTCCTCAAAGAAGCGACATTTATCCATTGTCCAAAATTCTGATGATGCTGCTAAGAGCGGGCTTCTATTAGATGTGCATGATTATGTACTTGGTAGGTTTGCAAGATCATGGTTACCACTGGATAAATCCCATAACCTATCGGAACGGTCAGTCGGTCGTTCTTCCAACCCTAGCTCATCCATCCGACGTTGGTTCCTTCAGTCATTGTTTCACAGGAAACCTTTTAATCATGATGTTGATCAGACACTCGGTCGACGTATAATTTTTGGTGAAACACGATGGGGATCGTTCTTCAAGGTAAATGGAGAATTCACCTATATTCCATATTAGTGGGGATGGCTCGAGGATGTTCTTGCCTGTTATTAGAATGATTTAAATAACGCACGCATATTTTAAGCAGTTGTTGCGTCCTTGTATACATATGACCGCAGTAACGATGTTCTTCGAGCTTTTTGTGACGCTTGGTGTCCACATAGTAACACACCCCATACTTTTGTTGGGGAGATGTCCATTTCACTTTGGGATTTATTTCAGTTTGGCGATCTTCCTATTAGTGGAAAATTCTATGATGAAGTTATTCCTTGTTCCATCGGACTTCTTTCGCCTAACAACAAAGGATTTCTTCCAAAGTGTTATAAGCATCTACGCACTCAATTTTATCTTTTGCATACTATGAAGGATGATCAACTATAATCAATTGGCAAGTGAATGTCTTTTTTGTTTAGAGGGGAACTAAGGTATGCAAATCCTCATGCTCGAAAGTCCAAAGAATCTTCTCACCCTCGATCTACGCATAATCCTACAAGTGTGCTAGGAAGTACAAAAATTTGGTCTGAAGCTGACAAAAAACCATTTTGTGACATTGGGATTCAAAAAGGATTTAGAGAACAAATGTATCTAGCAACGTTTCTTTCTTGTTGGCTTTGTGTTTTTTTCCTTCCTTAAAGGGATCCAAATTTTATTTGTCATACTACTTTCAAGGTTGCTAGTTTAATGGCAATAGGAGAACAATCTAGTCTTACAGTGCCAATTTTAGCCAGCATCTTGTTGGAGATTATGCCCTCAAAGCATGTGTATTGATATTTTGATATGAAATTAAAAAGGGTTATATTTTTCTTATAATTGTTCTTTTAAATTATTGTTGAATAATTTATATAAACATCTGAAAATTTCATATTCATTAATGAGACTATAATCTTGTATTAGTACGAGAGGATTAAGATCATGGATAATAAATAAAATTGTCAGCATCATATGAAATTATGGAATCTTTAATGAATGGTTGCTAGTACTATTCACTAAGAATTAATATCTTTATTAACGTGCCGTTTATCATAAAGATTCAATACATATCAATTCAACGATCATATATAGATCAGTCTGAATCTTGAGTAGTCATAAACTCTATACATGTCTTCTGAATCTTTTGATTCACTCGTTAATGTCTGTTTGTTAATCATGCTAGTTACTTTTATTTTGTAGATTCAGTAATGTGGATGGCTGGGGACATGATCTTACAAGATTTGGAATCTAAGTTTTTCTAACGGATCGTATATTGGTTCATTTAAGTGTTAATTCTGGAACTAAATGGTTATTTAGTTTAATTTATAATAAGATTATTAATTAGTCAGTCATTAGTGGATTAATGGTACTTAAGGATGTAGAGGTAATTAGAAGGGCAAAACGGTAATTTTGACTAGTTCTACTTTTAGAACCAATAATTGGATGACAGAACTACATGAAATAATTATGTCAGTGGACTACATGAGAATACACTGTACATACATTCTATAATCTCTAAGAGTGCAATTTCATATTTATAGTGGAGTATTAATGGAATTAATAGATAAGATTATTTAATTAAAATTTTTAATTAATAATCTAGTTTGTTGGAGCTAAAGATTATATGTTCATGGTCTCTGAGTCACCTCTATACTACAACGTCTAGGGTGTGAGTATTTCAAGACATGAGAAAATGACTAACTTGCAAAAAAAAAATTATTTTACGGCAAGTACATACTTATGAGATAATTATATATGATTAATTAATTAAGAATTAATTAATTAAATTATTTATATATTTAAATATAATTGTCAGAAATTATATATATAAATAATTATCATTTTTTAATTATCGATAAGTGAAACAGAATATCTAATTTATAAAATTAGATAATTAAATTATTATTAGATAATAATTTAAATCAACTAAATCTGTTATTTGTGAAATAATAGATAAGTTAGTTGATAAGGATAATCAGATATGTTAATTTTGAATTAACTGATATCTAGATAATTATCTAATTAAAATAAATATTTAATTTACGGTAATTACCACTTGTCAATCACTGAAAGGGTATCACAAATTGACACGAACTACAATAATATTCAAAATAAAGTTACAAAAATTCCTACGCTTCAATTCGGCTTACACAAGATCTAGAAAAAATTAAAACAAAGCATAACCCAATAATTTTATGGTGATTATTCGTCCTACTACTTTCAATTAATGATCTAATAAGCTCGTTACTACTTAAAGGGTTCAAGTAGTAATAAGGCTTTTACTCGACAACATTTGTCTATCCCTCTTTGGTCATTCTAAGGTTGAGTGACTCAAAAGTCTACAATTCATTCAACAATTGGATCATGTTGAATTGCATCTTGTTCATAACATAATTGGTCGTGAACGCAGAAAAAGCTAGTGTGATCGACTCTAGTATGATTCTAACTTGAGTCTGCTCATCAATGGTCGCCCCATGTACTTCTGCCTCGTGCATTATGTTGATCATTTTCAAAACATGTTCTCAAACAGAAGTACCCTTCAACATCTTAGTTGTCATATAGCTTCTAGTCTCCTCATGACGACTTTGATCGGACTACTTCACAAACATTGCCTGTAAAGATTTCATAATCTCATAGGTAGTCTTCATGCTTTCATGCTTGGTTCTAAAAACATCATCCATGCTGACAAGCATGTAGCACTTCAGCTTGTTGTTTGATATGATCCAAGCATCATATTTGTCCCTAACATTCTTATGGGCGTTAACAACGAGCTTCTTAGGATATTCCTCAATAAGAACGAACTTATGATTCTCACAAATCAGCATTAACTTTATATTTAATTTCCAACGTATGAAGTTATCACCATTCAATTTCTCAAGAGCGAGTAAAGCAGTAGCAGGGTTGCCCATGGTAAACATAATATTTATAACTAAAATTTAAAACATAACCGATTCAATATAATTGATAAATATCTAGAATTCGAAAAGTAAACGTGATGCATGAATGCAATCATAATAAACAAAGCCATCTTGAAACCTTCCTTAGGGGGACGGAAACAAACCCATCTCCCGGCTCCAACTGCACCTCACAGTGTTGTACTAATGATGGAGACCATAGGTTACATTGACATGTCAACCTTCTTCCACTCACTATTTTAGGATAATTTGTTTCTATTTTAACTAATCAATTAATTCTAAATTAATTACTAGTTAAAATAATAACCCTATGAATATTTAATTACCAGTTAATCTAATCACATTGGTATAAGTTCATTTAACTTCCTGAAGTGCCTAAGTCATAATTAGGTGAACTTAGATTAACTAATTAATAATATTTATCAAACTTTAATAAAACTCTTTTACTAAAATCGGTAACCTAACGGTTACTATAGCCTTTAGTGTGGTGTGATTACCATATTTTAACTAGTTAAAACCTAGCAGTTTACATGTAATTGATTTCATAAAACAATACATATAAACATATTAGGACAATATTAATAAATCATGTTTCTATAGAATGAGATGCATGATTAAATAAAACTGTGTGAGATTTTCATGCATGACATGTAATCGACTAATGCATGGACATATTCTCAAATATAAAAAATTAACAATTAAATAAAATAATAATGGACAGAGTGATTATTGGGTATTTCTAAAGTAGAACCTTGAAATAAAGAAATAAAATTACAAAGCGGACTCCAAGAATACATATTTTTCAAATATTGTCTTCTCATCTTGATGTCTATCTTCATAATCTTCAAGTTTTGAATAAAATCCTTTTTAATTAACTATTTTTCTTAATCAAAATAATTTTTATTATTATCTATTTTATTATAGTTGATTTTGACTTAGTTAAATAAACACTTTATTTGATTTGGTCAAACTTGGGTCAAGCCCAATCAACCTATTAGTTTTTAATTTTTGAAAAATAAAAATTAATAATTAATTTTAAAATTACATTGATTTTAAAATTTAGATGGATAATTAAAAGAGTTGAGGTTTAAATGAGACACTTAGGTGATAGAGTTTGTTGCATGGTTTGTTGAAAACTTTCCTAAAACGTGATAACAGTTGTCACCGACGATAGGATTCTCCGATCACCGTCCATCACCACCGATGTTCGTCTCACCGTCGGCAGCCGTCTGCCACGCCGGACAATGACTTTTCATCACTGGTACAGTACCGTCGACACCGTTCACCTCCGTCAGAACAGTAAATTTTCAGCGCGAACAGTGTTTTCACGAATGAACAATGTTTTCGTGGATGAACAGTGATTTCGCGTGAACAGTAAATTTATGTCATTCGTCTCGTGCATTCTTTGTCTTCTCACATTCGTAATATTCACAATATTATTCAAAATAAAATTACAAAAATTCATACGCCTCAATCCGGCTTACATAAGATCTAGAAAAAAAAAATAAAGCCTAACCCAATAATCACCACCCTACAATTAACGATCCATTATTTTTCATACAATCAAAAAATATAACCATCCATCATCATACGTATCTCATATTATATGAATAATGCAAAAAAAAACTCACACAACATTTAACATATAAATATATAAAGACCGATTTGATACCACTTACTCGTCGTCGTGGTGCGTGCGCGGCGGAAGCATGAAGGCACGTGGCCTTTTTAAAAATTAAATTTTTTAATAAAAATTGAATCATTTACTAAAAAATAACTTGCGCAACGCTAAAATAACCAAATAAAATTTTTTATTAAAAACTTTTTTTCAATCAGCTACGATCCATTATATGTTCATAAGTTAAATCTACAACATACAAGGTGAGGAATCATATACCTCTTGTAGTTTTATATCAAGTGTCCTTGCAAAACCCGATCGATCCACCGTTCCCACGAAATCGTTCCAACGATCAGTAGACTCCGAGATCCACACCAAAATCTTTCAAGTCAATTATCAACGCACTAGGACGTGTGTGGGCACGTATAATATTACAAAACACGTTTTCTGTCTCTAGATGTTCTCAACACATGAGATCTAGAGATCTACTGAGAATGACTTTAGTAAAACGATTATCTAAAAGAACGTGATGATTATTCTTTAGAAATTTGATTAACGTTTAATCATAGAAGAAAATCTCTCTAACACCAATCGTGTTCTCAATTCAACTCTTGATTGACGAACTGATGATCTGATCAACTGATTCTTTCTGCTTCTTTCAACAACTTCGACCATTAGAATAATATCTGTATATATTTTAGATAATGACGTATCATATTTTTAAAAATAAATTGAAAAATATTAAATTATAAAATTACCAATTATAGTGGGACCCACTATAATTGTACACAACTGCAGTGCCACATGGCCCTACAGTGTGCCGTGAGCCAGCACGGTGCCTCACGGCACCACTATAGTGCCATGTGGCACTCCAGTATTGCACACTCACTATTGTAGTGCCCGTGACACCACAATATTCCATGTCAATTTTTAATACGTATCAGTGATTGACACGTGGTAATTACTGTAAATTAAATATTTATTTTAACCAGATAATTATCTAGATATTAATTAATTCAAAATTAACATATCTGATTATCACTATCAACTAACTTATCTGTTATTTCACAAATAACAGATTTAGTTGATTTAAATTATTATCTAATAATAATTTAACTATCTAATTTCACAAATTAGATACTATGTCTCACTTATCGATAATTAAAAATATGATAATTATTTATATATAAATAATTCAATTAATTAATTCTTAATTAATTAATTAATCATACATAATTATCTTATAATTATGTACTTACCCTAGAATAAAAATTTCTTTTGCAAGTCAGTCCTTTTCTAATGTCTTGAAATACTCACACACTAGATGGCGTAGTATAGAGGTGACTTGAGGACCATAGATATATAATCCTAAGCTTCAATAAATCAGATTATTAATTAAACTTTTTAACTAAATAATCTTATTTAGTAATTCTATTATTACTCTACTATAAATATGGAATTGCACTCTTAGAGATTTTAGAATGTATTTATAGTGTATTCTCATGTAATCCACCAACATAATTATTTCATATAGTTTTGTCATCCAATTATTGGTTCTTAAACTAGAACTAGTCAAAATTATCATTTTGCTCTTTTAATTACCTCTTCATTGTTAAGTATCATTAATCCACTAGTGAATGCCTAATTTATAATCTGATCATAAATTTGAGCTCAATAACCATTCAGTTCCAGAACTAACACTTAAGGGAACCAATATATATTCATTAGGAAAGCTTAGATTCCAACTTTTGTAAGATCATGTCCCCAGATATCTACATCACTGAATCTCCAAAAAAACGTCACTAGCCTTATTAACATACAATCCTTAATGAGTGAATCAAAAGATCCAGTAGACATGCATAGGAGTTCATGACTACTCAAGATTCAGACTGATCTACATATGATCATCGAATCGATGTGTATTGAATCTTTATGATAAACGACATGTTAATAAAGATATTAATTCACATCGGTCCTATCATATATAATCTTATTATATAAAGTAGCTTCACTAAGATGTCTATCAACATCAATGATCTGGATCTAGATCACACACACTCATAATGCTTAGTGAACCGTACTAGCAACCATTCATTAAAGATTTCATACTTTAATATGTTACAGATAATTTTATTCATTATCTATGATCTTAATCCTCTCGTACTAATACAATACTATAGTCTCATTAATCAATATAAAATTTTTAGATGTTTATATAAATTATTCAACAATAATTTAAAAGAACAATTATAATAAAAATGTAATCAACTATATGAAAACTAAGATGGGGGGGTACTTCTGTTTGAGAACATGTTTTGAAGATGATCGACATAATGCATGAGGAAGAATTACATGGGCCGACCATTGATGAGCGGACTCAAGTTAGCGTCATACTAGAGTCTCCCACATGAGTTTTTTCTACGTTCACGACCAACTATGTTATGAACAAGTTTCAATTCAACATGACCCAATTGTTGAATGAACTGCATACTTTTGAGTCACTCAATCTTAGAATGACCAAAGAGGGCAAGGAAAATATTGTCGAGCAAAAGCCTTCTTCTAGTGTTTTTAAGAACAAGAAATGGATGAATAACAATGGTAAGGATAAGAGTAAGAACAAAAGAGTAAATAACCCCAAGACATCGTTGAAAGCCAAGAAGAACAAGAAAGACAGCAAGCCCAAAGGAAAGTGTTTCGACTGTAGGGTTGAAGGTCATTGGAAGAGAAAGTGTGACAAGTATCTCTCTGAGCTGAAAAAGAAAGGTAAATATGATTTACTTGTACTTGAACTTTGTTTAGTAAAATATGACTTATCATCCTAGATACTTGATTCATGAGCCACTGACCATGTATGTTTTTCTTTATAGATGCTTGATTCGTCAAGGGAGCTGGCTGATGGCGAGGTCATTTTGAGAGTTGGCAGTGGTGCGCTCATGTCACCTAAAGCATTAGGACAGTGCGTTTACCTTTTAGATATAATTACTTAGTTTTGAACGATGTTTATTATATTCCTGGTTTTTTGAGGAATTTGATTTCTCTTTCATTTTTGCAAGAACAGTTATTCGAAGTCTTTCATTAATAAAGAGTTTATTATTTCTAAGAATGGATTCGATATATGTCATGCTAAAATTATAAACGGACCGTATATGCTTTAATCGACTAAACATGTATTAAATAATTCTGAATTATTTGAAGTAGCAAAACCTAAAAATAACAAACGACAAAGAGTTTCTCATGATGATAACACATATTTATGGCATCTTAGGTTGGAACATATTAATTTAGTTAGGCTAAACAGGTTAACAAAGCATGGTGCACTGAGAGAGCTAAAAGTTTGAAATCTTCATGTTTGTGAATCATGTCTAGAGTGTAAAATGACCAAGAGACCTTTCATAGGAAGGTACCAAAGAGCCAAGGAGCCATTTGAGTTAGTACATAGTGATGTTTGTGGACTGATCAATGTACAAGCTAGAGTTGAGTATGAGTATTGTGTCACTTTCACTGACGAATACTCAAGAAACGGTTATGGTTACCTTTTGGAAAGTTTAAAATCTTTAAGGCTGAAGTTGAAAAGAAATTAGGTAAGTAATTGAAACCTTTTCGATCTGATCGAGGTGGTGAATTCTTGGATTTTGAATTCAAGATTATTTGCTAGAGTATGGAATCATATCCCAACTCACAACATCTGTGACACCATAGCAAAATGGTGTTGCAGAGAGGAGAAACCGAACCTTATTGGATATGGTTAGATCGATGTTAAGCTACTCATCATTGTCACTTACATTTTGGGGATATGCACTACACACAGCAACTTACATTTTGAATGTAGGGCCCTCTAAGTCTGTAAGCAAGACGCCTTTAGAGTTATGGAATGGCTCCAAATCTAGCTTGTGTCATTTCCGTATATGGGGTGTCCAACTCATGTTCTTAGACCCAAGACTGGAAAGTTAGACTCAAGGTCTGAGGTATGCATATTCGTTGGCTATTCTCTAGAGATTAGCGGTGGGTACTTTAATGGTCACAATGATCAAAAGGTGTTTGTGTCGACAAATGTAACCTTTCTTGAGCATGACTATATGAAAAACTAAAAACTTTGTAGCAAAGTAGTTATCGGCGAATTAGCGACTGATGAGATTAGACCACCTTCAATTTCTACTAATAAATGACAAATCAGAAAAACTACAGTTCCTACAAATGAAACCTTAGTGCAACATCGTAGTGGAAGGGTTGTGAGACAACCAGTTCACTACGAACTAGAGGCACATGTCCTAGTGTCAGAAACTAATAAAGACGATCCATTATCTTATGAAGAAGCAATGGATGATCCTGAAAAGGTGAAATGACAAGATGCCATGAACAATGAAACATAATCTATGTATTCCAATTTTGTCTGGGAACTTATAGATCCACCTGAAAATGTCAGGACAATTAGATGAAAATGGATCTTTAAGAAGAAAAGAGCTGCATATGGGAAAGTAGAGACTTTCAAGACACGGTTAATAGCCAAGGGCTATACACAAAAGGAGGGAGTCAATTATGAAGAGACATTTTCCCCTGTGATCATGCTGAAATCCATTCGCATCCTTTTGTACATAGTCGCTAATTTTGATTATGAGATATGACAAATGTACGTCAAAACAAAACGGCTCTGTTGAATAAAACATATATATGATGCAACCAGAAGGGTTCGCACAAAAGGAGCATGATAAAAAAAGTATGCAAGTTTCTTAAATCCATTTATGGATTAAAGCAAGCATCTAGATCTTGGAATCTTACCTTTGATGAGATTATGAAGTCTTATAGTTTTGAACAAAATGTTGACGAATCCTATGTTTATAAATACACCAAAGATAAGATAGTGGTTTTCTTAGTTCTTTATGTTGATGATATTCTACTCATTGACAATGATGTATAAACTTTGTCAAAGGTAAAAAAGTTGTTACAGAGAAATTTTAAATGAAAGATTTAGGAGAAGAAAACTATGTTCTAGGCATCCAAATTCTAAGGGATAGAAAGAATAAGTTCTTGGTACTTTCTCACGGATATTATATTGATAAGGTGCTGGAAAGATTCTCTATGGAGAACTCCAAGAAAGGTAGCCAACCGACCAGACATGGAATTGTCCTCTCCAAGGACAATGTCCTAAGACACCTCAGGAGGAAGAGAATATGAGAAAGGTTCCCTATGCTTCAGCAGTTGGAAGTCTGATGTATGCCATGTTGTGCACAACACTGGACATTTGTTTTATAGTGAGAATTGTCAGTCCTTATCAATCGAATCCAGGTTTGGAACACTGGATTGCAGTAAAACACAATCTCAAGTATCTTAGAAGAGCGAGAAACTATATGCTTGTTTATTCAGGTGGAGACCTGAACCCCACTAGATATACTAATTCTAATTTTCAATCAGACAAAGATAGTCGAAAGTCGACATCTGGATCAGTATTCACCATAGGTAGATGATATGTAGTCTGGAGAAGTTTTAGACAATCTGGCATTACATATCCCACTATGGAAGTTTAATATATAGAGGCTTATGGCTGCGAAAGAGGCGGTATGGCTTAGAAAGTTCTATTCTGATCTGAAAGTAGTTCCAGATATAGACAATCCACTGATCCTATACTATGATAATAGTGGGGCAGTAGCAAATTTGAAGGAACCGAGGACTCATAAGAGGGGCAAGCACATAGAAAGGAAATATCATCTTGTAAGAGAGATCGTGCATCGAGGGGATGTGACTGTTCTAAAGATACCATCGGAACAAAAGCTGGTTGATCTTTTTATAAAGACACTTCCTGCGAAGTCATTTGAGGATCATGTGCATAACATGAGATTAAGAGAGATGCAACATTCGTTTTAGAGCAAGTGGCAGATTGTTGGGGGTTATGTCCTCAAAGCATTTTGTATTAACATTTTGATATGAAATTTAAAGAGAATTACATTTTTCTTATAATTGTTCTTTTAAATTATTGTTGAATAATTTATATAAATATCTAAAAATTTCATATTTATTAATGAGACTATGATCTTACATTATTACGAGAGGATTAAGATCATAGATGATGAATAAAATTACCAACAACATATTAAAGTATGAAATCTTTAATGAATGGTTGCTAGTACGGCTCACACAGCATTATGAATGCATGTGATCTAGGTCCGGATCATTGATGTGGATAGAAATCTTAGTGAATATACTTTATATAATAATATTATATATGACAGGACCGTTGTAAATTATTATCTTTATTAACGTGTCGTTATCATAAAAGTTTAATACACATCAATTCAATGATCATATGTAGATCAGTGTGAATCTTGAATAGTCATGAAATTCTATTCATGTCAACTGGATCTTTTGATTCACTCATTAAGCTCTGTTTGTTAATCATGCTAGTGACTTTTGTTTGGAGATTTAGTCATGTGCATGGTTGTAGACATGATCTTACAAGATTTGAAATCTAATATTTTCTAACGGATTGTATATTGGTTCTCTTAAGTGTTAATCTTGGAACTAAATGATTATTGAGCTCAAATTTATAATCAGATTATAAATTAGGCATTCACTAGTGGATTAATGATACTTAAGGATCAATAGGTCATTAGAAGGGTAAAATGATAATTTTGACCAGTTCTAATTGACGAACCAAAAATTGGAGGATAGAACTGCATGAAATGATTATGTCAGTGGACTACATGAGAATACTCTGTAAATACATTCTATAATCTCTAATAGCAAAATTTCATATTTATAGTGGAGTTATAATGGAATTTATAAATAAAATTATTTAATTAAAGAGTTTAAATAATAATCTGATTTATTGGAGCTTAGAATTATAGGTCAATGGTCCCCAAGTCACTTCTATATTACGTTGTCTAGGGTTTGAATATTTCAGGAAAAATGACTGACTTGCAAAAGAAATTTTTATTCTGGAGCAAGTACATAATTATGAAATAATTATGTATGATTAATTAATTAAATTATTTATAAATTTAAATATAATTTTCAAAAATAATATATATATATATATATAATTATCAATTTTATTTATTATCGATAAGTGAGACAAAATATATAATTTATCAAATTAGATAATTAAATTATTATTAGATAATAATTTAAATCAACTAAATCTGTTATTTGTAAAATGACAGATAATTTAGTTGATAGGGATAATCATATATGTTAATTTTGAATTAACTGATATCTAGGTAATTATTAGATTAAAATAAATATTTAATTCACAGTAATTGCCACGTGTCAATCTCTAATCGGGTATCGAAATTCGACATGGACTACTAGGGTGCCATGTGACACTACAATAGTGAGTGTGCAACACTGTAGTGTCATATGACACTACAGTGGTGCCGTTAGACACTGTGCTGGCTCACGACACACTGTAGTGCCATGTGGCACTACAGTTATGCTCAATTGCAGTGGATCCCACTACAATTAGTAATTTTATAATTAAATATTATGTCAATTTATCTCTAAAAAAACTGATTCGCCATCATCTAGAATATATATAGATATTATTCTAATGGCTTAAGTTGTTGAAAGAAGAGGAAAGAATTAGTTGATCAAATTATCAGTTCGTCAATCAAGATTTGAATTGAGAACACGATTGATGTCAGAGAGATTTTCTTCTGTGATTAAACGTTAATCAAATCTCTAAAAGAATAATCATCACGTTCTTTTAGAGAATCATCTCACTAAAGTTTTTCTCAGTAAATCTCTAAATCTCATGTGTTGAGAACATTTAGAGACAAAAAAATGTCTTGTAATATTTTACGTACCCACACATGTCCTAGTGCGTTGGGGATTAACTTGGAAGATCTTGGTGTGGATCTCGGAGTCTACTGATAGTTGGAACAATTTTGTGAGAAAGGAGTATCGATCGATTTTTGCAAGAACACTTCATATAGACTACAAGAGGTATATGATTCCTAATCTTGTATGTTGTAGATTTGACTTATAAATATATAATGGATCCCGGCTGATTGAAAAAGAGTTTTCAATAAAAGTTTTTATTTGGCCATCGTGGCATTGTGTTCGGTCATGTTATTTGTCGATGCGTCATGATGATTTTTTGCTTGTGGAGTCCTACAGTCCTTAGAGGTTTAGTAGACAGTTTGGCCTTTATCAAGATATCCCTAATGGTCTGTCGAGAGACATACGATCGACCTCTTTGGATTATGTCTTGAAGTTTTGGTGTTTTTATACTCAGACACCAACAATGTCAAAGGTTTTTTTCTAGCATGTGTCCTTAATACTAGTGATTGGGCTACGATGAGATATAAAACTTGGTGGTTAAAGAAACATAACACATATTTAGTGTCGAGTACATCTGCTGCACCATCCAAGCCCAAAAGAACCAAGAATGCCCGTGATGAAAATAATTTTGGTGGAAAGGATCGTCGTTTGCTTGAAGTAGAAGTTGTACATCAAGAGGCTATAGCTCCGTTAAATGTCAACACTATTTTATCTAATTCAAATGGTAAGAAAAATAATTATGAATTTCATTGTCTTTCTTTTCTCCTTTTTTAATTACTTATTTACTATTATTATTATTATTTTCCTTTAGGAGAGCCCATTTCTGATGCTGGAAGTCACAATAATGATGAATGACATAGAAGAACCAAGCCTACCAATCCCACAATGGAGAATTTTTTTGAAAACATACCAAGTGCCTGTCTTTCCTGAACATGTTGATACTTTGGTAACCATTCTTCTTTTTCTTCTTTTAATAATCTACTAATGACCTTGCAATCTTCATCATCATCATCATCATTTTTTTAAGTTAGGAGACTTGGCACTAAAGCAGGAGATTGGTGAACGTAGTTCCGGCATTCAGCCATGTCTCTGTCATCAGCCCTGATCCTTTTGATCACACCACCGAGCAAGTTGAAAGTCGCATCATTCCTACGGTTGTTGATAGTAACCTTAAGAAGCTTGTGACTCATCCTAAAGCATCTGAGTTTGTGCTGACAATGTGATCACCACCCTTCATCGCCAAACAGCTATAGCGTTGTTGGAGAGTATTCGTCAGAAGATCATACGTACTTCATTTACTAAAGTTTCTTATCTTGAGGCCAAGATGTTGAAGATTTTTTACGCTATAACAGAAAATAATACCATGGACATTAGGCCACTTCAAAAGTTAGTTGGTGGCTATTTTCAACAAGCCATGAAATATAAAAGCTTCCAGTCCTCTTTTGCTTCTACGCTAACTTTTGAGTTTAAAGACCAACAAATGTCAAATCTTAAAACCCGTCTTGATGATTTGCTAAAAGTCGAAGGAGAAGCTTCACACGATGGTAGTTCTTTGCGCTCTAAGTTGGAGGCTATCAATTTGAAGATCAATGACTTTAAAGGGGAGTTAGCAAAATTAACAGCAACGAGTAAAGAGGTCACTCATATGATGCAAGGCGATGACACACTAATTTTAGAGATGTAAGGGAACATTTCGAAAGTCTGCGAGGAAATTGCTTCACTGGAGATTTCCCCCACTTTAAGTAATGTTGATGTGTCGTCCATAAATATGCTCCATCAATTATTACAAGATACGCTTCAGGAGTTGACATACTTCGAATGGACCTCTTAATGTTGACTTCGGCATTATATTGATAGTCGAACCATCATCAATCAGTATGCGGGTAACTTTTTGCTCTCTTATGCAACCAGACACGAACAACGGTCGATTATATGGTTTAGAACCTAATAACATATCTTCATCTGTGAATTTGATTGAGGATGAGAAATGGGTGGATATGATGCATGCCTTTTTTTGTTCTAGGGAGAACGACAAGTGAAAAATATACTCATCTCGTTTTTACAAAGCTTCAATGAGTGCTTCTCTTGTTTCTCTAAAGAGATGTAATTTTTACTGCATGAGTTGTTCAAGCATTTCTCCCATATTAGAGTCTGGAAAAGGGTATTTTTCTCTACCCTCTCCTTCAAAGTTAATCGAGGTCTTTCTTTTCCTTCACGACTCTCAACCTCTTTATCTTCTTTAGGCTTTCCTAAGATCTTCAAAGGTGTAGTATTGACAACCATTGAATCTTTATCGAGGCCTTATGCGATTTATCTACATTCTTTGTTTCTCGCTTCTCTCTTCGTTTGTCTGGAACAAACATTTCTTAACTACTACGACTAGCAATACTTAATTCCATATCATGAGCATTGAAGAATGTAAAGATGTCCCCAATGCAATCCTTGAATACACATCTCAATTGCAGAAATTTTAGATAGACGATCCATGTAGTCAAGACTTAGAGAATGCCACCGGTTGATATAATCCACTACAAGTTCATCTCTTTCGTTGATTGGTGCTTGTAAGTTCCATCATGCTAACAGTACAACAAGTGCTATAAAAGCGATTGATAAACTCCATTTTGAGTTGTTCCCAACTATCAGTTGACTCTGGTTCTAAATTACTGTACCAGTCAAAAGCATTTCTCTTCGATGTGCGGACGAAATGCTTTACAAGAAGATCCCCACGTGTGCTGTCATTTTCACAAGTTTCATTGAAATGGGCAATGTGCTACTTTGGGCTGGCTTTTTCATCGAATTATTGAAACTTGGGAGGCTGGTATCCATTTGTCATCCTCAAGATATCGATTATTGTTGTGTAAGGTTTCAAATATTAGAAGGAGTTATGAGATGGACTGCCATAATGAGCTCGAATGCTATTCATTATCATGTCTTGCAATTGTTGAACAGATAGTGAAGCGATTGTGGGAGATTCATTGTTTTGATGAACGTTTTGTGCACACTTTACTTTACTTTTATTTTCAGCAAGCTTAGTATTGGCAAAATCTGGAGGTTTTGATGGATTTCCACTTATTTTGCCTTTAACTTCTAACTTATTCATGAGAGAATCAATTTGTATGTCTTTATCCTCTACCACCTTTGTCAAAGCAAAGATCTTTCACTCCATCTCAGCGAGCTTTTCTTCAACGGTAGTTATATTAGCCATCATGACGGACATAGTCTCTAAACCAGCATAGTATGATAGGTTTTCCCCAATCTTCATGACTTTTACAAGAGTAATGTTACTCTTTCCAGTAAACAAATTCAAAGAGTTGATTGGTTATCTTTTTGGCTTGTGTTATGCAGACCAAGATTGTTGATTAAATTGAAGACCAACACTTCTCAAGCGACTGCGAGTCATCGGTCCACTGAACAAGTCTTTCATTGCATTTGTCATCTGGATGGTATTGTTTGTGATCATAGTTTGATCAACAGTAGGAATTGAATCTTTAGCATCAATAAAGTTGGTGATTTGAGAAGCTTTCTTTGAAGCCATTGAACTTGATGATGATGAGAAACTTGGAACTTTAAACTGGAAAGGAGAAAGAGATGAGAGGCAGAAAGGTCCCACCGGGCATGCTAGAAAATTTTAGTCACAAATTTCATTATTAGAAAAAATCAAACAACAAAAATTGATTGACAAATATAATTTTTGTATTGATAATTTGAATGAGTATAATCTTTGTTTATGAATTCTTTATAAAAGAATAATCCTCTGATTTTTCTCCTATATTGAACTTCAATTCGAGGTTTGATAGCAAATTTCTTGGATTGAAGGTTGAATCTTCTATGTTTGTGATGACAAAAGACTCGGATGATTTCTTCTTGAATCTCTAGGCTTCGAGCTTCTTTAGAGATCAAGCAAACTCGTTGTGTAGCTTGAACATCTTGAACTTCGAATGAATTCTTTGTATAATTCTTGAAATTCTTCCTTCTGAACTCTAGAGTTTCTTCAGGTCTTTTGAGAGCTTTTGTATCTTTGGAAACTTCTGCCTTGTGAAATGAGACTCCAACCTATTTATAGAGGTTTTGAGGGAGCTTTTGTTACACGTGGTAAAATTTTAATGGTTATTTAAGATGACACATGTCATTATTTTATTTGACTTGTTGTGTCATTAAAACATGTGGCATTTTCTTATTCAGTATAAAATGAAGATTTTTCCAATCGTCTCCTAGCACTTGACATAATTTGACTAGCCTTTAAAGATGACACATGGAAACTTGTGATTGATCGATTTAGACCCACCAACTTGTGATGTGGTGAACATTGATTGGTCCAAAATTTAATGTCTAACTAGACCATCAAGAACATTCTGGCAATTGGCCACTCTATCCCTTCAGTGGGCTATGGTATGCTCTAAAGAAATGTGATGCTCTTGAAGAGCATTGTGATATACAATGGCCTAAAAAGAAAAATTGTAAGTAAACAGGAAAACAAGTTAAAGGAAAAGAAAGTAACAAGAAGGAAGAGGAAGTTTGCACCTTCATTAGACCATGGCTCAAAGAGCAGAGCTGATTACCAACACTCATGTTATAGGTGGTCGTTGTGTCTGTCTCGAATTAGTTGCCGCGAAGAACTATGTGAGCAGCATGAGGATCGTTCAAAAAATTGACAGAAGCTGGGACATGGGGAGCACTCGAGTACCGCCTCCATTTCCATAGGGTAGGATTTTGAGCTATCCCCTAAGAACCGGAAGAAGCAATGGGTTTTAAGTGGTTGGTGGAGGAGGTGGAGGAGAAATTGAATGCGCCGAGGGGTCCTCATCAGGGAAATGAGAGTAGGAGCGATAGTGGGAGCAGAAGGTGTAGGTGGCATGGAGGCATCTTGAGATGAACTGCATGCATCTATTCTCGAGCGAACGTTCCTTTCACTCTCGACGACTCCAAATAGATTACTGCAAATGTGTTTTGACATATCGACACTCGTAGCAAACCTTAGGATCAGATTGCCTGTTATTCTTCTTCTTGCTATATGTCATTAGAAATGGAAGTGCTAGAAATAGAAAAAGTGGGAGCTGAATGAAAGGAAGAAATGGGGATACCTCGTGGTAAAGACGAAGATGATGATGGAGCAGACGTTGATGCAACAGGATCTGAAGCGGGGGAAAAAGCGACGTTCACCTCTCTCATCTGGTCAAGAAGTTTGAACCACCTCTATTCTGAGCAACGGTAAGCGGCAGTTACCTTTTCGTTAACTGCCCTTGACGCAGAGATTTATTATTTTTCTCATAATCTGTAAAAGGAGGAAGATCGTTAGTAAACATAGAAATGAAAAAAAGGGTAAAAGAAAGAAATTGAATAAAAATTGAGGAACCAGAGCTCCAACAACTTACTGAAAATTGCCTAGTTTCTGAGAATTATCCAGCGGCCATCACCGCCCCAGTTTCCTCCAATTAAAATGGTATCTCGTTCCCACCCTTTATCTCCTTTCGAGATCTCGGTTATCAATTGCCCTCTCTTCTATGACAGGCGAGGGGCAAGGTAGTAGCTTTCGTCTCGACGTTTGACTATATAACAACAATGAAGTTCATATACTCTTAAATCTAAATTATATCTTTCATTCATGGCCTTAAAGTCGAGAAGCACCCTATAAGAACTATGAGTAAACTGAGGAGGCAAGGCCGAAGGTGGAGAAAAACAACTCTTGGAAAAAAAGATAAAATGGATGTTTAAGGCCTAACGATATGTACAATGGACTAAGGGTGATTTGGTACGAAGATCTGCACGGAGTTCCCATAGCTCTACTCTCTCATAGTGCACAAAGAACATCGAGGGGAAAAGCTTCTTAGTTTGAGACTATAAACTGCCTAAGCTCAACCTGAGTCCTAACTAGGGTAATCGGAGGCTTGAAGAGGGTTTCGTCTTCCATTGCTCTAAGTTAATAACAAAAGAAAGACCCACAGAGAAGAAGAAGACAAGAGACTTACAATAATGAAAATGCAGAGTGAAGATAAAATGAAGAAAAGAGGCCTTTAAGTAGGCTGTGGGCGTAAAAAAAATTACAAAACAATTCATAAGTTTTGAAATGGGAGAAATGAAGAGACATACGTAGAAGTTCAATCATGAAAAGGCATGATTGACAAGATGCAAAAAAGTGAACCGTTGTAGCTTCTAATGAATGGGGGGATGACATGGTAGGAGAGACGGGCATATCCTACCATAGTCAGACGTTGTGGGTGGTGCTGCGCATTCCCAAGAATGGGAAGTTGATCGACGAGAAAGGGGAATAATGGCATTGCTACTGACAACGAGAAAATGAAAGGTCATTGCATGTCAAAAGGCGTGGGTTTATGATAGAGGATACATGTCACGATGGAAAAAAAGAAAGCATGTAATATTGTATATTGGTTTCACTAAGTTACACCAAATACAATATGGACATATGAATGGACATAGATTCTCTATTAGGCCACGTTTATAAAAGGAAGATCAATCAGAAAGAAGCACTGAGCTTGCCACCGTGGCAGTCTGGGAAATATCAATCAGGATCGTTATTCAATCGGACGACTAAGGTCAATTTAGTTGTTAATATAGATAACTCAATTTTAGGAGAATATTCAAATAATCTCATTTTTTGGGGATTTGATTAGATTATGTGATCAATGGAAAGTCTAGAGGTTAATTATAAATCAAATGCATTCAATAATCAACCAAGCAATTACACTCATATTCTTTTCAATTCTCTCTCATTTATTTCATTATTTTTTTAGTGTGAATAAATTTTCCTTTACACACGCATCATATGAATCCACCACAGTTATCAAGTTTCACTCACGTGAATATATATTAAATTTAAATTTATCAACAAACATGATTAATATTTAATCAATGGGCATTCTTAAGAAATGACACAAATGACTTAGGATGTTAGAAAGCCACCTTGCATATCTTTTAAAAGTTAATTGTGTAATAGTTATTTACGCGTAAAAAATGTTTACTTAATTAATTGCGTTTCATGCAACAAAGAAAAAGAAAAAGAGAAGTTCAATGTTCAAGAAAATGTTTCCAAGTTGCAACTAGTATCATTAATTAACTATCTAATCAAAGTGGGGTTGATCATATGCTGAAGTACTTTATGGCTTCCTCTCCAAAGTTCCAAACTAGCTATTACAAGCTTTGGTTTCAAAAGACAGAGATCTTAGCCAAAAGATTTGGCCATAATTTGATCAGACAAAGAAAGCAAAACCCAACAAAAGAGAATCATTTATTGGGTTTTTGCTCTCTCTATTGGACAACCAAAAATACCATTTCAAAAGACAATTCCATCTGAACCCAATTGCCTCTTTTTCTTTCTCGCTCAATCAAATTCTCATGACAAGTTGAATTTATGTAATTTGTTAAATCTCATATCCATATTCTAAAAATCATGAGTTCAAATTATATTTCTCATCTCTTAAAATTTATAATGCAACTTTAACAAAAAAAATCAAATATTCTCTTCACCTTGTACATAGATTTAACCATCTTGTAAACACACATTCTTAGAAATTAAATAAAATATATATTACTTTTAAACAAACAAAAAAAAACAAAAATGCACCACGCAAAATAAACAGGATATAATAAGAGAAAACTCGACCTCCGTGTATAATTAACACACTTGTCTCTTGATTAGGTAAAGAATAGTTCGTACTCACTGCTTACCTGAATTAATCAGGTATGACCTTATGCTATAGTTAATCTAGTTTACATTTACGTTAAAAAATAATTGGTTTGACTAATAATGATAAATATCATTATTCTCTAAAAGAGTTATAAACCTTTCATATATAATAATCAGACTTAATTGATCAACGTTAGTGGTGAATAGAAATTGATGGATCATTAATCCTACATTAGATTTATAGGTGAATAATTATGTATTCTTATCAAATAAGGTTAAACTCAATTAAAAATGATCGGTTAAGGTTTGAGTAGTTTGAGTTTTAATATATCTGATAAGTTGTAGACATTTTGATATGTAGAGAATTTAAGGTAATTTCTATTTTATGATGAGATAAAATAGAAATATCAAAAGATAATAGATATGTTATCTATAAGTGATTATGGTCCTCAGGTCACACGAGAAAGGAAAAATCATTTTATTCTCTCTAATATCCAATCGTTAAAGAGGAGATATAAAGATTTGAACAAAATAGACTCTCTTAGAGAATCGTGTAGATCGGGAAGGTTAACCGCTCAGCTCCACAAAGTGATTTATAATTATTGATTTAGTTATGATTCTGCTTAATTAATTATTTAATTCTTGATTTGTTCAAAATAATTTCTTGAAATTTTAAGATACAGTTTATACCGATAAAAATTTTATCTAACAGAAATTTCTCACCTAATGATTGGGAGGTGCTTCTCTTCACTTAATGAAGAAATTCTCTTTTCATCAGGAGGTAAGTATTGTTGATTAGGTTGTATGGTTTGAAAGTGATAGGACAAGCACTATGAGAGAGCATATTATTTAGGGCTCTTCAAATCAATTTAATTTATCTAGTTGTCTGCCACTTGTGACCCTCTGATGCTTTTCACATAAAGGACGAGGACAAACTAATCTCAAATTATCATGTGGTGAGAGGTGCTTTTGTTGGCTTCTTAATTGAGAGGTTTATTTGTGTATTTTAGAGGCTTCCTATATGTTTAGTGGAGAATTAAATTTGTACTTTAGCTTTTTACTTGTAAATTGGAATGATGACATGAGGCCTCACAAGTCACATTAGAAGTTTGGAGAACGTCCATGTTCTCTTCATTGATTTCATATAAAAAAAGTTAAAAGAGAATGAGTGAGTTGCTTTCCAAATTATATATTTTTTTAAAAAATTATTTTTAATAATTCAAATCAATTCAATATATTTTTTATAATACCAATGTTTAAAGAAGGCTTATTTTAACTTTTAGGCACAAAATTAGATTAGGAATGCTTTAAATTGTTAAACAGTAACGCTTCTCGTGTTACAAAAAAAGGAGAACTTCTTTATGTTTGAGTGAGTGACAACTAATAACATTAAGAAAGAAACTACTAACAATTATTTAAGATTAAAATTAAGATATTGAGAGAAATAATTAAGTAATTAAAAGGAGAGAGAGAGAAATAAGATAACGCGTTTGAACTAAGTTGAGATCAAATGGGACATCATAATGAATATGTATAATGAAATTAGCAATTACAAATTGTTTTTATTTTAATTTAATTGATGTTTGTCGCCTGATTAAAAGTATACTAATTTATTTCATTTTTTAAATAACTATAAATTAAAATATACAGAAATTAGCAATTACAGCTAGGGGTGGCAACCGGGTTGGCTGTCATGCTCGGCCTGACCGGTTGACGGGGCGGGCCGAGCCTTTCCAGGAGGTTCCAGGGCGGGCGTCGAAAATTTAAGGCTGGCCGAAATGAACCGTCAAACTGGCCCGTGACGGCCAAGTCAGACCCAATTAAATAACCGGTTTGTTTCACCTCCCTCTAATGATATTTAATTCTAAAAAATGTAGATAAAGAGAATTGAACTTTGGTGGAGAATAGATGAAGTGTATGGATTATCACTAAGCTATATGAAAGTCATGTTACTTTTTTATAATTATTTTATTTTATCGCTTTAAAATCTCAATAGAAAAACTTGTAATAATAAGTATAATATTTATTTTATTAAATTTATAAACTAGTGATATTCATATTCACGTAAAATCTAAAAATATAATAAATAGTTAATAACTAATTTATAATTCATGTTCATTAACAGAACAAAAATTATTAGGAATATTAAACCAATATTTTTTAAAATTTTCATGAATCCAGTTTTTCATTGAATAAAATATTCATTTAAATAAAAAATATTAATTTTTTATTTAATTAAATACGTTTATCTCAAAAGTATATTATTTGAAGTTTTGATAAAATGTGTTAATAGACAATAAGAATATATTTTAAACAATTAAATTAACAAAAATTATCTTGATCTCTTAATAAAGAGTGTGATTTATAAGTGAGATGTTAATGATTCAACTTCACTACATGCGTAATTGTTTAACTTTTTAAATACAAAAATGGATTCACGGGCCGGGCCGGCCTGAGCCCGGACCTAACTTTCGGGTCTTAACCAGTCCGGTTCTGTTCATGACCGGGCCGGGCCGGATTGTGGCCGGTCGGTTCATCCGGTTTCACGGGCCGAATGGGCCCGCTTGCCGCCACTAGTTACAACTTACAAGTTGTTTTTATTTTAATTTAATTGATGCTTGTCGCCTGATTAAAAGCATGGCCAATTTCTTAAAATTATTAATTATAAATTAAAACCATTACATCCACGATAATTCAAACTATCATACAAAAATCATTCGGCAAATGTAGTATATTAACAGTCACATATGCATTTGAGCAGACAGTGATTAAATTATTTAAGTACTAATAATCACTCTCTTAGTCTTTAGACGATCAAAATTGTTAGCAAATTTATCATCTCAAAATTTGACAAGAAAAGCACTATCTCATAACCCCATGTACTTCTTCTCTACTTATTAAGGTGAATTTGAAAGTGTTTTGTTTTAAAAAATATTAAATACAGTATTTTAAATCACATTATTTATTTTAAATCAGAAATAATAGAACAATCTCGATCATGAACATTAAAAATACAAAACCATATCCAACAATACACACATATTAGGTTTTTGTGTTGTGCATACATAACATATTGCACAATTTTATTTTTAACCTTTAAATAAAAATCATTTGAATGGCTCCTCGTATTACTTTTGATACATCAAAGGTATGATTCAAATCTGTCATTTTATGCTTATTTTCACTAGTTATACACAATAATTTTGCTTATTTTCACTAGTTATACACAATAATTTTATAAATCCAACATAGACAAAAGTTAACCCTTCTTTGTCCTTTTTCCCTTTGTCACATAAGTGAAACAAGTCCCCCAAAAAAGCAGGCAAGATTAAAGGTGAATGCGAATCTCATAAGATATATCCACATCATATAAAAGAAAAAAAGAATTCAAAGATACTAGGTAAAAAGACAAAAGCTAAGGAGGAAAAACTAGTGCCAATCAAAACCATCACTTCTTTTGGCGAGTTTTATGAAACACAATANTATATATATTATATTGTTTCTTTTACATAAAATTGTGTGTTTTTACACATACACTTACTACGAGTATGCATCTCTTTCTTTCTCTCTAGGTTTCACTAGAGCAGCATGTTCCATGCTTCACACACAGTGTGGTGGCCTAGCTAGCTAGTTAAAATGATATGTGACATACCCGTTGAATTAATGCATTGTAAAAGTTAGGTGTACTTCCATACAAAGAAACAATGTAGCCAATGGATTAGCAGCTATCTCTACAATGACATCCATATGTGTAAAAAGCCTAATGAAGATTGTGTAGAAACTCATCTATCTCTCTATACATGCATAATTAGGGGTGTTTACGATTCGATTCGGTCAGTTTTTTGGTGAAAATCAAACCGAACTGAAATTTCAGTTTAGCAATAATACTGAACCGTTCAGGACAATAGAACCGAATCAAACCAAACCATGAGTTTTATTTCGGTTCGATTCTCCAGTTCGTTTCTTTAATTCTTTTTAACCGAGCCGAACTGAATGTATAAAAAACTGACTGAACTGACCATTTTTGGTTCGGTACAAAAAATGTTCACCTCTACATTTAACTATCATAGGCGGAGAATTGGATACGCAATTTTCTCGCCATATATGCTAGTTTAAATTAAAATACGATGCGAAGTTTATAAGTTAAATGGGTGATCAGTGAGAGATAATTTTAAAAGGGTACTACCTAATCTCTTGGTTGAGATTTTACAAGTATGATATAAATGAAAAAGAGAAGGAAAATGTTATGCAAAATTACCACTTTGTAAAGGGCAAACTTTTTCTATATAAAGATCTTGAAGTGAACATTTGATACTATTTTTTGGAGTAGTACAAGACAAGCATTCTGATCTTGACTAGTTCTTATTGGAAAAATGAATTAATATAAACACTAAATTAATTTGATACTTCTCAGATATTTTTCAGGAGGCATTATTTATAAAAGTTTAAAAGACAAATGTTACCCTACAAATGTTGAATATAGAACTATTTGAACATCAACTTCTATTGCTAGTCAACATAATTTTATGCTGTTGATGTTATAATTTAATAATCAATAATTGAATTTGTTGGGGATAATCTAGAGAGAGATGTTAATAATAGCTAGGGTATATATTCTCCTTTACAACTTTTATTTCTTTATTAAAGAGGACATAGTGAAATTTTGGCCCATCGTGACACAAAATATATGATGGGATACAATTTAAATTATTATGAAATAATTTTGAATTTTCACGAGTGAAAATTTCATTAATTATAATTAATTAAAGCTAACTACTTAGGGAACTCTATTGTTTAACCTCTAGTATAATAATATAGCCGTTAACCATTAATTTAAAAAAATGAAGCTAGCACTTGAAAGATATTTTTATTTCTTTAGAATTCAAACCCAAAAACTTTATTAAAATGAGGTAAATTATTAGATTTCATTATAAAGTTTATAAAAATAAGCTCTAAATAATGAAGTATCATTTAAACTTTATTCTATTGGTTAAATGTACTTGAAAATTATCCTAATATAGATATAGCATCTCATGTTATGTACTTGAAAATTACCCTAATATAGACATAGCATCTCATGTTATGCATTACATCAAAAGAACTTTTTTTTTATTTGAGGTAAGTGTAAGTCCTTGTTTTCAAACTTTTGTAGGCCTTTTAGTGAAGGACAAGGTCATAGGTGTTTGTTTCAAGGATATAACATATCTTTACAAAACCACACCTTTTCTAGGATATGTCCATTCCACACCTGTATAATTATAGAATCCACAAGATTTATTCTTATCCTTCTTTTTTTTCAATCTGTCACAAGTTATATCCACTTGTATTTGCCACAACCAGACAAACCCTTAAAAACAAAGACATGTAAAGAGACAAGAGTGGTAAGCCATTGAAAATGTTTTTTTTCCTCAAGATATAAATTATATGTAGATCAAAAGAAGTAAGACGAGTAGAATCAGAATTCTAAAAGCGTTAATTTAAGTAAATCATATATGTTATGTCATTCAGTATTACGTCTAATTATGTATTTCTTAACAAAATTACATATTTTGAGAGATTGAGGAAGATATTGTCACTCTCTTGCAAAAAAAAAATATAAGATCATTTAAACTTACGATTTCATGATGATGAGTTTAAATACTTAATTACAATCAACTCATCTTGTCAACTAACATTATAGTACATGAGCAATTCTCTACTGTTGAGAACCTCTGTAGTTAGGTAGTTTGGTCATTCAAGAACGTCTGATAATATTTGGACGGTCTAAACTAAGTCGTAGACCATCCAATCTGACTGTTACATTAACAAAGCTTTAATCATGTCTAAACATATATGTTTTTTTCTTGAGTTAAAATGTTACATTTTTCACATGTACTTCTCTCTCTTTCTCTCTCTTTCTCTCTCTCACTTAAGTCTTTTTCTTGGAGTCTTACTATATTAAGACCTTGTAACTGTAAAAGTATTGGCATAATGCTTCTATATACATAGCAGAAAGCATTTATTACCATCTCAATTAGTATCCCAATTCTCTCTTCTCTCACACCAAAGACCAAAAACTTACTTACCCCCAAGGAAAAGAATTCCTCAAAAGAAAATCTCCTCTCCACATGAATCACTCAAAATCAAATTCAGATCCACCTCCTTCACTAGAGATTCCACCATGCCCACAGGTCCCAATGGAGGAGAAGAGCCCAGAAGAGGGAAAACGGTCAAAAGAAGGAAATCAAACAGACCCACAAGAATCGAAATCTGATACTCTTGTATTGGATCTAAGCCTCACTAGCAAGGATTCAGATCATGGGTACAAGCCAGAATTGAATCTCATCGATTCATTTGATGCTAATTCATCAGAAATTGCTCATGAAGCAGCAGCAGAGCCTAGAATTTTCTCATGTAACTATTGCCAAAGAAAATTTTACAGTTCACAAGCACTTGGAGGCCACCAAAATGCGCACAAAAGAGAGAGGACATTAGCCAAAAGAGGTCAGAGGTTATTATTTGGTGCTCAAAGCTCATCAATCCCAAATGGTTATTCTAGCTTAGCTTCTCTGCCTTTACATGGGTCAGTATTCAATAGGTCACTAGGAATACAAGCACATTCTATGATTCATAAGCCTTCTTTTCATGTTTCTTTAAATGGGTCATCTCAGACTTATGGGCATAATGGGTGGGCAAGACAGGCACTTGAGCAACAACCGGCTGTGGGGCGGCTTAATCCTGAGAATTTTCATGTGGGGACTCTTTTAGGAAATTCATCAAACAGTTGGAGCGCAAGGTTTAATGGTATGAATAAATTCTCTGTGGGGAATGAAGGATTTTCATGGGAGAGGGAGAGTAGTGTTGGGCATTTGAAGGCTAAACAAGATGAGTTTCAGAAGCTTGACTTGTCTCTTAAGCTCTAAGAGGATTTCCTTTTTTCCATTTTCTATTTTTCCAATTGTTCTCTCTTTTTTTTGGATTAAATTAGAGGCTTTTTCAAATATTTAGTATTTTGGTGAATTTCCTTCTTTTTTTTTGTAAATCTCTTCTGTATATTTGATTGACTCAAATCATGATCTCTTAGCCATTATATGAGACATAAACATTTGAGTTATCTTCAATTCTTTTGTAAATCCCTTTGGTTGTAGAATCACTATTTCCTTTAAATTTTGAAATATATTATTCTATCTGATCTCATAACATTGAAATTTTGATTATACATTTTAAAAAGTTTATAGAATTTTTTCAGACATATGTACTTTAGATACAAGTCATAATAAAAATCTATCAGAAATGAGCGTACATTAATTATTTGAATAATCTAATTTTGTGTTTTGAAAATATTGAAAATTTATTCACTTAATCAGAAAATATTACCAATGTCTATGTGGATTTGTTGTGTAGAATTTGGAAGGTAAGGTTAAGGAGTTGCTTTTGCTTTGTGGCTAACCTAACTTTCTTAGTCATATTGCTAGATCAAGATGTGCATAGTTCAAAAGAAATGATGGTCTATTGAGTAAAAGTAGTAGCTTCAATTTCTGAAATTTTTTAGGCAATTTCTCATTGCTTTTAGCCGTTGAAATTGAATTCACACTTGACCATTAAAGGTCAAGCATTTATGTTAATTCAAATTTCACAATCAAATACCAAAATAAAATTCAAATTCTTAAAGAGAGAGGAGTTTCTTTTCTTTTCTTTCTTTTTTGTTAAATTCAAATCGTCTCCATACATTTGATTATTTAACACTTTACATGTGAACATTTAATGCATCAATTCAATTCTCCAACTTTCTCATTCATCAGTGCATCCCGTTAATTATTTAATACACTCTTAGGTTTTTTATTACACCTTTAATTGCATATGATTTTAGGTCACACATATTACATTTGTAGCATAACTTACAACATTTATATCAGAACCAAAATCGGACTTACTAGTGTAGGATGAATATCAAATAAAATGGACATGAATCTTTTTACATTGCAAGATCAAATTGCATGAGAAAAATAGTTCCGTGACTTAAATCTATGACCACATTAATATAAGCATGTAATCTTAATAATTTGGACATACATATAAAATTTATCATAAATGAGAATTCAAAGATGTCCATATGAAGATTGTTAGATTATGAATATGTCACATGGTCCACAAAATGTGCACAAATTTGGAAGCTAGTAACTGTCATTTCTGGTTCCACAATGTTATATGATGTGGACCAAAAAAATGTAAGCAAATCTAATGGTTGTGATTTGTTCTAAATGACAACATTATTGACCCACCTGCAGTTAAAGTAATAGACCATCTCTATTTGAAATCATTGAGATAGGCATAAACAAGCCATGTGAAAACAAAGGCATATAATAACTCTAAGCTAAGCCATCACATCAAAATAAATTAAAAAAAATCAATAGAAATTATTATTATTATGTGAAAATATTTGATATCTTACCTAGAGGATCTTTAATCAATAAATGGGTAGGTCCAAATCCAACTGATATGCACTACTTAATATCATATTAGTCATAATTGAGCATTAGTTCTGCTGGAATTAAGATCTAAAGTAACTGAAAATCTTGTTATTAAGACACTTTAATTAGCATCATAATCTCGCATTAGCCTGGGATTTGATAGGATAACAGGAGGACTGCCACGAAGTCTTAAAAGTGACAGTTGACAAGTTTTGATATTTAACTTTTTTTTTTAAGTTATAACAGGATGACTGTCTCAGAATCAAAAGATATTTGAACAGTTGTGTTCAAATGTAAAAAAATAAAAAAATAATATCTTTTTTATTTTTTTTAAATAATATTTCATGAAATCTGAAACGTTTAATTTTGATCAGACGATCCATGATTAAAAAACTGTTGTTTCTGCCATTGTAGACAATCCAATTCCATTAACTTTGAGGCTTAGGCAGGCAATGAATTTTAAAATGCCAAATTAGTTTACAAAAAAATCGATCATCTATTAATTTATTTCGTCAAGTAAAACCCAACCTCTTGGAAACTTAGTAAAATAAAACTAGAGTTTGAGATTTTTTTACTGGTTATGTGAGGAAACATTCCAAACTAGCTGTTAATTAATTGATAGAATGAACTAATGTACGACTACTTTTGCACATAAAAATTGAAGAACTAAATTGACTCATTTTAAAGTTCAGTGATATAAATTGTCAAGCCTCCAAAGTTAAATCAAGATGCAGTTGATTTAACCCAATAATAAGAGTTGGGATATTTGCCACGTGTAGGGTACTAGTTGGGCAGTCTATTATTTGTGTTACACTGGCTTAGTCCATACCATATTGTCAATAAAATATTGGCAGCCATTGACATTGCCTCTCAGCTAAGGAACACTTTTGATTAAGCAAAATTGGGAAGAGATGCATGAGAAATGTGGCGGTGGAGTTATTTTTTTATTATTATTTGAGATTAGGTGAGGATAATTAAACAAAAACTAAGGTGGTCTTCTTCCTTAAGATCTTATTGTAATCAAAGAAAAAGATTGCTTGTCTTCACTTGATTTATAATTATAGCATAATGCTTTTACTAATCAAACACACAGTTCTTCTTAGTGATTAGTGATTAGTGACTAGTGAGGGACACTATCATTTTCAAAGTATAAGAACCCCCACGGCCATCTCTCTCTCTTTCATTTGAATTTTGAACATTCTATGTATTTAGAGAGGAAACAATAATCGTGATAGGACCAACTACTTGATGTTCAAGCCACCTCAGTTTCTCTAAGTTCTAATTAAATGCTCCTTTAATTTTTTTTCTTAAGCTTTTTTTTCAACCAAAAGAAAAAAGAAAGAGAAAAACAGAAGGAGACATTATCAATCCTCGAGAACGTCTATGATAGTACGAATGATCTCGCTCTTAAATCATATCACATAAGATCCATAAATGATGATCGAATGGTGAGATCACCCCGATACCGGTACACCACCACATTACCACAGTATTTTTCTCCAATCCTTTGTTTGAAAGTAAAGTGCAACTACATTTTATGGGTTAGTCGATGAAGAGATACTATACTACTGCTTATGTGCTCATCCTGAAACTAGTAAAATTTTACATCATATTGTATACAAGTAAGGATTGGTGTTGAAGTTTACTCTCTGCTTCTACGCCTTCTTATGTTTGAATATCAGAACTGAAATTCTTTCTCTTCCTCACTAGCCAAAAATACACAAAGCAATTTGACAGAAATCAAACAGTTTATGCTCAGACATAATTTTAAGCATAGTGATTCATAAAACACATTCAAATTATCAAAATTGGGATCGATAATATATAATCACAAGTTATTTACAAAAGAAAAAGGTTAACTCGCTAAAATGAAGAAATTTCCAAGGGTTGATATCTTTCAATGAACCTTTTTAATCTCTGATTGACGCGCTACTGTCCAGCGTGACAAGTGCTAATTATGGTGGCCAGGAACAGGGAACCGGCTGGGTTCTTTAGAAAAAAGAATAATTGCCACAGAAATTTCATGCCATGTCGACCGATCTCACTCAGAGCATTTCCTCATCTTTTGGTATCTGTAGAAGGCCCTCCGCTGTAGGTTCTGTCTTGACCATCTTGCCATGAAGCATTAGGTACTGTGGCTGACCCACTTGCACTCCCTTCAGCCAAGCCAGGATTCTGTTTTTGTTTACTAACATTGTCTTTGTCAATAGATTTGTTTGATTCTGATCTACTCTGAATGTTGCTCGAATCAGCTGTTCCAAGATGTTTGCTTTGCGGACCCTCTTCCAGGTTCTTGGTCATGCTTTCCCCTGATAGCTTTTTTGATTCAACTGCAATTTCTTTTACAGTCTCCTCAAGTTTATCCAGTCTTACTATAACTTTCAGCAGCTCTCGATCTTTTTCGTCGGTGGGATGCAACTCCATTTCCTTGGCTCTCTCTTCTTCTTCTTGCTTCTTTTTCTGCTCCAATTCCTGATCAAGGTTATAAACCTTATGTCATGGTTGGCAATTATCAAGGCCTTGTATTTACTTTTACAGCATATTCAAATTTTCAACTAGACTCGGATTAATTTTGCTAATGCCATGCAAAGCCACATGTAATTATTTCAATTCCATTGGAACTTTAACTTTTCCTTGTTCTTTGATACAACAATCTTCTCTATATTCTCTAATTATTCAATGAGGATGTATGTTCATACCATGTAACTGCTCTGTCAAATTAAACGTGTGCAAGTAAAAATTACTTGTACCTGCCAATTTTTAAATTCCTCACAAGCAGCTTCAACAGAAACAATGAAGAGTACATGTATCAGATTTGAATTTCTATTCGTAGTTTACTGCAATATAATAGTTGGCAATCATAAGCTAAGTACTTCAGATGCTTTTCCATCCACAAGATGATGCCCATGAAGGCAAAGTTACTAGTGATCTTGAAACTTTTACATACCGCTAGCCATTGTTAATCAACATCATTAGTAGTAACTGCCTTATGACATCATAGACGTTAATCTCTTGAAAACACAAGTTACCAATTTCAGACAAAAGATACTTTTTCCCCATGTCAGACAGAAGAAATGTTTAGAGAAGCAAAGAAAATGTGATGAGTGTGTATTTTCAATTGATGTCAACCATGAAGTTAATGTCGAGACAGAACAGTGTTAGTCAGCACATCAAGAGCCAAATACTACAGAGTACAGCCAACAATATTTATCATAAAGCATAGTTACCGCTTCCATTCTCCTCATTTCATATCGAGCATATTGAGCAACCAAATAAACAGCTGTCAAAGGAAAAAAGTATTTTCAGCTAAAGGCATCTAATCAATGCACATCTATCAATTACAGTAAGTTTTAGACATTAAAAATAAGCTACCCAAGGAAGGCATGCAGGCAAAGAAGAGTTGTACCAGATGGAAATCGATCCTGACCATAGAAGAAAAACATAAAAGAATTATTATTAACAGCCGAGATAAGATTTTAAAGAAGTACAATTCAACCTGATAAGGATTCAAAGAAACACTGCTGATAAATTCGAGCACAAATTAGAATTAATCAATACATTCAAGCAGAAGTTGACATGGATAATTAGCTTTGGAGCTGCAAATTATTGCCAAATAAGTAGCAACGAAAGATATGATAATAAATCTCATAAGACGCATCACATACTCGGTGAATCCTATCCAATGGAAATGTTTGCTTAGAGAATGCAATATGAGGGAAAGTACACTTGTTCCATCTCCAGATTGAATCATACATATGAGGTACTGACAATGGTACTGTCCAAAAATTACCATAGAGATTCATTTGCAATAATTTATATGGAAGCAAGCTTCAAACAACATTGCAGATAAACATTGGCCGCAATACAGAAACTCGGTAATAAAGGATGAAGACTTAAGAGGTTTCATCCATAAGAGAAAAGTATCGAAATAGAACCAACAGTACAAATGGTTGCCGATTGCAAAAGGCCTGAGGATAAATAGCTAGAACTTAGAACATTAACCTGCTTCAACATGACCCCATTTATTCGTATCAATGACATTGCGCACATTCATAATTGGCAATACTTACTAATGTACATATACTTCTAGGCGTTGACTAACACAACCTACTCCATCAATATTATACACAGAGACGCCGGACAATATGTTCGAGAAAATGCCTAAAAGAAGTTCAGACAGAAAACGGAGCCAGAATCCAATAGAACTCCAAATCCAGCGGCAGCAACAGCAATTCAAAACAAAAATGGTAAGACGAAATCGCAGATCAAAAGAGGAAAAATACCCAAATTTCTTCTTCTTGGGTGGGCCAGTGAAGAGAATCTTTGCGGCAGTCATGAAGTCCAGATTATCCAGCTGCTTATATGCCTCGCTGTAGTTGCTCAGATTGGATTTGACCTTGTTATCACCATTGCCGTTGTTAGTCGTTGTGGTAGGAGGATTCGTGCAAAAAGATCTGCTTTGGAGTAGCCTATTTCGCTTCGAAAACCGAATCCAGTTGGCTCTGGCGCGAAGCATGGTTCTTCAACGGCTGCGTCGCATGTGATACTGGAGAGTAAAATCATCGCAGGCATCCGGAGCGGATCGAACCGGTTTGGATTTGCTGGGCAGCTCCGGAACCTCCGATGTTGGGCTGAACCTAGCCCAGTGATTGATAAATCGGCCCATTCTCGGCCTGATTTGTTGCATAAAAAGGTGGGTTTGGTACATGATATCTAAAAAGTCCGGACAAAGACAAAAGGATTTTTGGCATGGGTAACTCTATTCTAAAAACAATTAATAACAGTAGTCCCTAAATAATAGAAATTATAAAAGTGACTCATCTATTAATATAACCGCCGACCAAAATAAGAGATCTAAAAATGTCATTTTTATTTTTAGTACATAACAGGAATAACCCTATTCTAAAAATAATTAGTAATAATAGCTCCTAAATAATAGAAGTTGCAAAAGTGACTCATCTATTAATAATCACTGACTATAATAAGAGATTCCAAAAATGTCACTTTTAGTACATAACAGAAACAGTCATCTCCCCCATTTCTCTCACACACACGATCGAGCACTCCACCATTACCATTTCACAGAGAAAACCACTCCAGCCTCCGAGCCAGAGAGACATGGAGAGTAGCCACCAAGACAAGGGCCACAGCCAACGAGCCACCGTGAACCAGTGTTTCAAATGGCCGTTATTTACCACGACGACTATGGATTTGTAAAAATATAAGGAAAGCAGTAGAAGAACATATGGAAGAAAAACTCAAAGATTAACTAAAATGGAGGATTGGTGTAGGTTTTTTATGGGGAAGAAGATAGAGATAAAGTGGGCGAATAAGATAGAGATAAAGTGGGGACACGTATATCTTTTCTAATGAAAAATAGTACATGTGTGGTAGAGTTTTACTAAGGTACATGATAGAGTATGGTACCCAGAGATTAAACACATTATATACTCTCATGTATGTTTGTTAAAGACGATTAACGACTGCCATTAACTTCTGTACAGTATGAAAATGTACTCTACAATTTTTCATGTAATGAAAAATGTACTCTACTTTTAAATTAAAAAACGTGGGACTAACTTTTCTTCACTAAAATAGGCTTTATAATTATAAGATAAGTTCTTTTTAACACACAATATATCACTTTTAACTAATATTCATCCCATCTTTTATAAATACTAGTGGACAAGTACGTATTTCGCACGTGTTAAATAAATTAAAATATATGTAAAATTTTAAATTAATAATAACGTTAAAATATATTTTTTTAAATGACAATATAAAGTAAAATAATTTTAATAATAAATACATTAAATTGTTAATAGTATTCTTGAAATTTTACTATATAGAATTACTATTTGGATAATATACAGAATAATAATTCATCAATTTATTAGATTTTATCATATCAAGAGATAATTCATATTTTTCAAAAATATTTATCTAAGTTCATTTATATGAATTTTCACGTTCTAATAACATAAAAAATATTATATAATATTTAATTTTATAAGTTTCTAACGAAAAAACTTGTGTTTACCAAAAAATAACCTCAAAATTAATTTGTATGAATATTTATATTTCTATTTACATCATGTTACACAAATTATTATTGGAATTATAATATTCTATTCTATGGTTATATTAAATGAGAAAATATGTGAAAATCCTAAATTGTACTATATTTTAAGGAGGATTGAAGGGTAAAAGGGAGAATAAAAAATGTATCCCCTTTAAGCCCCTTTTAATATATTAAGATATATATATAATAAAGCATAAAAATAACTAGTACAATTATATATTGATTTTGATGTGATTAAGGATTTGGATGAAGTAATTATTATCTTGATTATTAACAATAGGTTCTTCAACCTCATTATCAGATATTGAGAATTTACTAGGTTCTCCTAGTTCACCACATTCATGATTCTTAATTAAATTTTCTATTTTTAAAAGATTTAATTCTTTTGTAATCTTACCGATGGTACAATAATTTCTACAATATAAAAGGAAGGTCTAAAAATGTGCATAGACATGATAATTTTGCTGACCTACAGAAAATCCTTTATCTTGTGCAATAAAGAAATTACCTAGGTATTCAATTTATCCCATCATTTAACATAATATTGTCTGTTGAGAATTTCATTTTCAATCGAGTATTTCCGTTTTAAAGAAATTTAATAGTCTTACCTACGGTACAATAATTACTACAATACAAAGGAATGTCTGCATAAACATGAAAATTGTTATTCAAGAGTAAAATCCTTTTATTTTACTGAGCCTAGTAAAGAAATTTATAACGACCTAGGAAACATTAACTATAATAGTCGTACCTACGCACAATAATTACTACAATACAAAAGGAAGGTCTAAAAATGTGCATAGACATGAAAATCAATAAACAAATTAAAAAGGGAAATAAAACTGTCAAATATGAATTAGGAAAATTTGGGCAAGATCCTTTAAATGAAAATCTTTTTCATATATAGAAATAATCAAGTATAAAAATAACCAACCACTTGGACAGAGAGTGAGATTAAATAAAAGTAATTATTCAAGCTAGTAATTAAGTAATAATAGCAACAAGAACCAGACATAAAGGCGGTGAAAAATAATAATTAAGCAGATTAATTAAGCAAATAGTAAATACACCCTACTAGGTTTGACTTTGATACCAAAAGAGGCGCAACTGCGTATAATTTAAGTATTGAAAGACTGGGTATTAAGAGAAAGAATTCAAATATTATTGAAGGAAAATAGACTTACAAGTACTCAAAATTGATTTATAACGATTAATTAATGCTCCCACTCACTAATTAATGTTGAGAAAAAATAAGAAGAAATATTACAAAGGAAGAAGAAGAAGAGAGCTTTGTTTCAAAATAAGTTTTTCTCTTAAAGACGTTAAGAGTGTAAAATCAGTTGTGAGAAACAAATGGAAGAAAGCTGGCTATTTATAGCCAAGTAAAGTGGAGTTCAACGAAAACCTATCACATACATGCACTATTCTATTCTATAAAAGTAAAAACATTTTACTTTTCTACTTTTGACTAAGAATAGTAAAAAACATAATTAGTTGCCTATTCGACAACTAGTATAATTATTATAGAAATGACAAATCACAAAGATTCCTTGATAAATGTTAACTTGGCTTTCATGTCTTGATTGATACTTTATTATGGAGAGGGCACTGTCGACGTTCTTTGATAATTTCTATTTTAGACGTTTGTGTCCTGTTTGTTGATTTATTGTATCTTGAAATAATCATTGTGACTATTGCTACAGGTGAGTCATGATTCTTTGATAATTGTTATCTTGGATTCTTGCGCTTTGATTGTTGATTCTTTAGAAGTCATTATTGCTTGTCTTGAAGATCGTTATGACCGTTGCTTTATGCTGGAAAGTCATTATGATATTATTTTCAAAATTTTTGATTTCTTGATTATTTCCACATTGGATTTTTGCTAAGGATAAATTCTTCCATTCATTCATATTACTGAGATTGATATTATTAAATGGGTCCTTCAATTGCTGAGGAATAACTTTAATGGATGATTGAGTTTTTTGGTCATTTGGTTTACTTGAGTAACTTGACTCTACGGACGATTCAGAGTCAAATTTGTTATTGTCTTCCAAAAGGAGAATCATTTTTTGGATTAATTTTTACTTCAATTTGGATTCAGACTTTGTGGCATTTGGTTTTTCCTTTGAAGAGGGTTTGGATGGATTTGGACTGGATGGTTTAATTTGTAAGTTTGGGTTAATGAGCTCATTAATTTTTAATGGAGCCTAAGTAAGAGGGTTTGTGAATTTTAGGTTAGGATGAACATATATAAATTTGTGGTTGATGGAGGCAATTATTCCTTGAGTATTAAATTTATCCCACCATTTAACATAATACTGCCTAGTGAGGATTAGATCTTCAATTGAGTATTGCCACATTAAAATCTAAAGTATTTTGTATTTATTTAAAAATAAAGTATTTGGAGAAAGGAGGCCTCAAGTGGTGAGGGCTTGTAAACTTTTATCAATAAATTAAAACATTATTGTAAATCAATTGGAAAAAGTTCTAAGGCAAGACCATGAATGGAATGCCATTTTAAGAACAAATTTGGAAAACTAATTTTGAAATTTTTATCAAAATATATAAACCATGAATGAGAAAAAACACTAATTTGATGCAAGAAAATCATGTGTCAAACATCAATATAGTTAAAATAATTATATTATTTTTTCTTTAAAAGTATTTTGAAAGCTAAATGATGGATTTTCCAATCCTCCATGGTTACGATTCAGAGAATGTAGAAGGAATGATAAATGAGCTTTCCTTCAAAAACTTTTGATTAGGTTCATATTTATGGATTTTGTTTCTAAGAGAATATCTCTGTATAAACTGAGATTTTTGTTATTGTGACTAGGGACGTAATGGAATTCGGGAATGAAATAAGTTTTGGTAATTTGGACAGGATCCCTCAGATGAGCAAATGAGGAAGCTCAATATGAAAGAGATTTTCACTGTGTATTTTTTGAAAATAAGAGGATGACTCCATGTATTTTCTAATTGGCTGGTCAAGTGATTAAGCATTAGAGGATTGAGTAATTGAGAAGGGGTCAAATTGTTTGACCTGGGTTGATTGTGCTGGTAGTTGCAGCGCGTGCGCGGTGGAAGCATGGAGATGCATGGCCTTTTAAAAAAATTAATTTTTTAATAAAAAATAAATTTTTAATAAAATAAAACTTGCTCAACGCCACAGATGACCAAATAAAAACGTTTATTGAAAAAGTACTTTTCAATCAGTCAAGCTCTATTATATATTTATATGTTAAATCTATAACATACAAGGTTAGGAATCATATACATCTTGTAGTTTATATCAAGTGCCCTTGCAAAAATTGATCGATCCTCCGTTCCCACGAAATCGTTCCAACGATCAGTAGATTCTGAAATCCATACTAAGATCTTCCAAGTCAATTCTCAACACACTAGGACGTGTGTGGGTATGTAGAATATTACAAGACATTTTTTCTGTCTCTAGATGTTCTCAACACATGAGATTTAGAGATTTACTGAGAATGACTTTTGTGAGATGATTCTCTAAAAGAACGTGATGATTATTCTTTTAGAGATTTGATTAACGTTTAATCACAAAAGATAATCTCTCTGACATCAATCATGTTCTCAATTCAACTCTTGATTGACGAATTGATGATCTGATAAACTGATTCTCTCATCTTCTTTCAACCACCAAGGCCATTAGAATAATATCAGTATATATTCTAGATAATGGCGTATTAGATTTTTAGGGATAAACTGAAATAATATTTAATTATAAAATTACCAATTACAGTGGGACCCGCTATAATTGTGCATAACTGCAGTGCCAGTGTCGTGAGCCAGCACAGTGCCTCACGGCGCCATTGTAATGCCATGTGGCACTACAGTGTTACACATTCACTATTGTCGTGCCATGTGCCACCGAAGTAGTCCATGTCAATTTCTGATACCCTATCAGCGATTGACACTTGACAATTACTACGAATTAAATATTTATTTTAATCAGATAATTATCTAGATATCAGTTAATTCAAAATTAACATATCTGATTATCGCTATCAACTAACTTATCTGTTATTTCACAAATAACAAACTTTAGCTGATTTAAATTATTATCTAATAATAATTTATTTATCTAATTTCACAAATTAGATATTCTGTCTCACTTATCAATAATTAAAAAAAACGATAATCATATATATATATATATAATTTCTGAAAATTATATTTAAATATATAATTAATTTAATTAATTAATTTTTAATTAACTAATCACACATAATTATCCTCATAATTATGTACTTGATTGAGAATAAAAATTCCTTTTACAAGTCTGTCGTTTTCTCATGTCTTGAAATATTCACACCATAGATAGCGTAGTATAGAGGTGACTTGGGGACGATGGATCTATAAACCTAAGCTTCAATAAACTAGATTATTAATCAAACTCTTTAATTAAATAATTTTATTTATTAATTTCATTATTACTCTGCTATAAATATGAAATTACACTCTTAGATATTATAGAATGTATTTACAGAGTATTCTCATGTAGTCCACTGATATAATCAATTCATGTAGTTTTGTTCTCTAATTATTGGTTCAAAAATTAGAACTGGTCAAAATTATCATTTTACCCTTCTAATTACCTCTTGATCCTTAAGTACCATTAAACCACTAGTGAATGACTAATTTATAATCTTATTATAAATTTGAGCTAAAAAACTATTCAATTCCAGAATTAACACTTAAGAGAACCAATATACGATCCGTTCGGAAAGCTTAGATTCTAAATCTTATAAGATCATGTCATCAGTCATCCACATCACTCGATCTTCAAAACAAAAGCACTAGTTTGACTAACAAACAGACCTTGACGAGTGTATCAAAAGATCTAGTAGACATGTATATGAGTTCATAACTATTCAGGATTCAGATTGATCTCTACATATGATCATCGAATTGATGTGTATTAAATCTTAATAATAAGTTGCACGTTAATAAAGATATTAATTCACATCGGCCCTGTCATATAAAATCTTATTATATAAAGTACATTCACTAAGATGTCTATCCACATCAATGATCCGGATCTAGATCACACGCATTCATAATATTTAGTGAACCGTACTAGCAACCATTCATTACAGATTTCATACTTTAATATGTTACTGACAATTTTATTCATTATCCATGATCTTAATCCTCTCGTACTAATACAAAATCATATTCTCATTAATGAATATAGAATTTTCAGATATTTATATAAATTATTCAATAATAATTTAAAAGAATAATTATAAGAAAAATGTAATCCTCTTTAAATTTCATATCAAAATGTCAATACACATGCTTTGAGTGCTTAACCCCCAATAGATTGGTAATTTGGTCTTATGGACCCAAGTATTATTAATCGTGGTTGGTTAGAAATAGAAGACTCCTCTTTAACTTGGGTCTTAAGGGCCAATTGTTGAGTCGAAGACTCTTCTATAATTGATTCATTCATCATTTTTACATGATGTCAAAAAGTGATATTGATTCTTTTAGTTAGGGACTCCACTGCATGCCTATGACCTATTTGAAATCCGCCAGGCATGACGAATAAAGTTCCTTCGAGTATCAATTTTTTTATTGTTTGTTCTGAAAATTTAATTTTGAAAATTGTTTGTCCCAAAAGGTTCACAGTAAAAAAATTCTTGTTATCATAACAAATTTCACTATCCTTGTGAAAACATATTTTTTCACATTTTTCATACCATTGAAATAATGCTACATTGAAGTCATACTTCAACCCAACATCTTCCAAAATTTCATCCAATTCATTAATCAACGCATTTCTTGGATATGCAAATCTATTATGACTATAATTAATGAATGGGGATTTTGAACAAAAAGTGGCTACCCTACCATTGACCTTTTTTATTTTGAAGAAATTTTGGTTGAGTATTCTTGGTTCTACCTTTTCGTATTCTAGTATACTAGAATTCTTAGACTCTTTCCATTACAGAATCTTGAAATGATTTCCTACAAAAGATCCCAAGTAAGGAAGTTAGGAATTTAATTATTTTTGCATAAATTAAATATTGAAATCAAAATTGATAAAAATAGATGGTTACCTGCAAAACTTTGTTTGGAAGCAATTTCGAAACATGTTTTGTAGATTTATAATTAACTAAAAGAAATTTTTGGTTTAATAAAGTAAATTGTATGATTTGATTGATTACCTTAATAATGAAATAATACATTTCAATTCCTAGAAATTTATTCTTAGATTGAAACAATTTGATCCTTTTGAAGTTTTTGTAAGGTAACTTCTTTTTCCTTTCCTTTAACCTTGTTGAATTTTTCAAAGGTTTGTGAAAGAAATGTAGTATTGTTAATGTTAGACTTAGTATTTTCTTTCTTTTGAATTACCTTTCTAAGTCTTTCAAGGTATTCTTGTTTTAATTCTGAATTTTCAATCTTGGTAATTAAATCTAACAAGAGATTTTCTTATTCTTCATTTTTATTTAAAATATTAATTTTTTGACAACAACTATCCCTGCACCTCATAGAGATTTTAGGAGAATCATTGTCAGAACTTGAAGAATTAGATTCAAATGATTCAGGGGGATTCAAATTATCCTAAATCTTCATTACCACTTTCATAGTAATCTATTATTTTTAAGATTCTAAACAATTCTTGTTTATCTTCTTCAGAGATTTTTAATTGATTAATTTTATTTTTGACTTGACAAGTGTTAGAAAAATTACTATTCTGACAACATTTAAAACACTTAATTTTACTCTTGTCAATAAATTTTTATTGAATTTTCTTCTAGAATAATTTTTATTCCTAGAGAAGTGTTTGGCAAAAATTTTGTTTTTTGAGTATTTGTCAAAATTTTTATTCTTATTTTCGTGGTATTTTTTCCTATAAGGCTTGTAGGTCCTTCTAGGGTTTAAATGAGAATTTTTTCTATTCTTTTGGGAAGGAGCAATAACGGGTAAACTATGTTGCTCGCAGAAATTACTTAATTCATATTTGACAGTTTTATTTTCTTTTTTAATTTGTTTATCAATTTTCATGTCTATTTAGATTTTTATACCTTCATTTTGTATTGTAGTAATTATTATACCATAGATAAGACTATTATAGTCTATGTTTCCTAGGTCATTATTAAGGACTGTCCTAATTTTATGGGCTAATAAATTGTGTAAACCATTAATGAATTTTTCTTTCCAAAATTGTTGATTACTATCATCATTTTTCATTACTCTGGACAAAAAATATATTTTTGTACCTGTCAAAATCACTTAGGGTTGGACACCTAAGATTGGTCAATTGATCATGGATATGCGAAGTAACATTACTTGGCGTTTCAATGAAATGTTCAATTATTGTGTAAAAAAATGTATTGATGGCATCATGCATTATTTCCTGATCTTCTCTAATAATTGGGGTTCCTTCAGCATCAATCTTTACTACTGAAAGGATAATATTTTTAGATTCTTCTATTATATATTTTTCCCACCAGGAATGAAGCATTCATGTTAATCATGTGACTAAAAGTTTGATTACCTCATTGTGAGGTAAATTATGTGTGGTAACATAATTGTTGGCTACCATAGCCATGTGCTGTAATTTTTGAGGATTTCCTATTCAGAAAGACCATCAATATTTCATTTGTACAATTTTTCTCCAAAAACAGAAAATTGATTAACTAATGATGATTCAGTAACTTGGATGTATGGAGAAATAGGTTTTTTACACCACTTCCTTTCCAATTTATTAATTTTTAATTTTTTAAATGATTCTTCAATATTATAGATGTTTGAAGATTCATGAATTGTAGATGATTCAAAGGTGAATTTTGACCTATGGCTTTTTGAATCAGAACTACTTCCTGATTAATTACCTTAGCAGAAGTAGATGACTCAATTGATTTATTATTCAATTCTTGAAGCATTTTATCAAGGGGAACAATATTCAAAGAGGTTTTTTCTAAAAGATTTATTAAAGGTGTTTCTTTTAGAGATTCATTGGGTTTAGGTTCATGAAGATCATCAACCTTATTTTTAATTTTATCTAATTGTTTACCTATTGTAATTAAATTTTGATTGGTGTAATTGAGTTGTTCAACTACCTTTTTATTGGGTTCTTCTTCCTTTGAGATCTTAAAAGGAGAAGTAATTATTAAAGAATTTTTATGATTAATTATAATTTTTTCAGGAGGTGGATGACTAGCAGACATCACACTGAAGTCTTCATTGACCTATTTAGATTTGAAAATTACCCTAATATTTTTTTCGTATATGTCCTAGATATAATCAAGGAAAATCATATCATTCTTAAATTCTTGCATGAATGTCTTCCATTCAGGAAGAATGATTTTTCTTTGTTTCATATTATAAGTATCTCTGAATCTATTGCACCTATTGAGATTGGAAGGGTCATTCATGTGTTGGGTTAGACAATCCTAATCAGGCTTATATTCTTGGCTAGATTGGATCAATAGGGTGTGATTTTTGGGACTCCTATTGATGGCTTGGAAGTTTATATTCATTTTGGTTGGACACCTTCTAGGATTTGGTAATCGCTAGTTTTGATATTTAAAGTTAAAGATTAAGAATATAGGGGTCTATTAAATTAACAGACAAATCTAAAAAATAATCCAAATAGATTGGACCATTACAAAGTGAGGATTCAATTAATCCTAGAATATTATCATTAAAATTTATAAATCTTGCATCTCGTAAAACTAACAAGACAGAGGTACTTAGGCCTCTCCTTATGATTGGTTTAACTCCAATCTGGACTAAACCAAGGTGAAAGAAATTATCTCTCTTCGATATGATGTTTAATTGCATTAGGGGAAAATAATTGACATGTTTCATACTCTTTCCCAAGAGTATTTTTTTTTTCAATTGTTTTGACATTATGTTGAGGCTTGAAGGAAGCAACAGACCCTGTTGATTTATAATTTTCTTTACTAGGAATTTTGGGTATATTCCATACCCTATGATCTATTTGATTATCTACTAAGTATTCAAATGTTCTTCATTAATTATGTATGGTATTGTATTTATTGTAGACATATTGCTACTAGAAGAATTACTTCTAAATAATCTACTCATTGCTAAAAAATTACTAGATTATTCTTATGATTGAAAATTTCATACTGTATTTTGATTATTAAACCTGTTATGACTTCTACAACCTCCTATGAAGTTGACTCTTCTCCTCTTTGCCCTTACAACTACCCTACTCTCAGAATTTACGTATCTAAAAGGTCTTATTGGGGTGCCTGAAGTAAACCAAATAAAAACCGATATGTCAGATTCACAGATTAGATAATCAAATATTACAGAGAAATAATCAAGCATAAAAATAACCAGTCACTTGGGAGGAGAGTCATATTAAATGAAAGTAATTATTCAAGCAAGCAATTAAGTAACAATAGCAACAAGAACCAGCCATAAAGGCGGTGAAGAACAATAATTAAGTAGATTAATTAAGCAAATAGTAAATACACCCTACTAGGTTTGGCTCTGTACCAAAAGAGGCAGAATTGTGTATAATTTAAGTATTTAAAGATTGTGTATTAAGAGGCAAGAATTAAAATATTATTGAAGGAAAATAAACTTACAAGTATTGAAAATCGAATTATACAGAATTCCGCTTCTTTTGGTATCAAAACTAAACCTGGTAGGATATTTTACTATTTAATACATCAGTATATACATAATTATTGTTCTTCACCGCCTTTATGGCTAGTTATTGCTTCTATTGTTTATTAATTACTTATTTAAATAATTTCTTTTGTTTAATCTCACTCTCCGTCCAAGTGGCTGGTTATTTTTATGCGTGATTTTTTTGTGTAATCTTTGATTATCTAATCTGTGAATCTGATGTATCAGTTTTTATTTGGTTTACTTCAAACACCCCAATAAGACCTTTTAGATACGTAAATCCCGAGAGTAGGGTAGTTGTAAGGGTAAAGGGGAGAAGAGTCGACTTCATACGAGGGTGTAGAAGTCATAGCAGGTTTAATAATCGAAATACAGTATGAAATTTTCAATCATAAGAACATTCTAGTAATTTTGAGCAATGAGTAGATTATTTAAAAGTTATTCTTCTAGTAGCACTAGGTCTACAATAAATACAATACCAGACATAATTAATGAAGAATATTTTGAATACTTAGCTGATGATCAAGTAGATCATAGAGTATGGAATATAACCAAATTCCCTAGTAAAGAAATTTATAAATCAACATGGTTAATTGTTTTCTTCAAGTCTCAGCATCATGGCAAAACAACTAAAAATATATATACTCTTGGGAAAGAGCATGAAACTTTTTAATTATTTCTCCTAATGTAATTAAACATCACATTGACGAATGATATAATTTTCTTTATTTTGGTTAGTCCAAATTAGAGTTAAACCACTCACAAGGAGAACGAGAATAAAATTTATAAACTCACAACTGTTAATAATGATCAAGATCTTAGGATTCAATAATTAGAACAAGAATAAAATTTAAAAATAAAAAATTTAAGACTTAAAAGCATAGCCACAAATTCTTAAGTCAGTCAGCCAATCTTTGATAATAAGTCTAAACAATCTGACAAAACTGAAGCACCCACTGAATCGGATTTTCAAGGAACCTTACCTCCTATTAATCCTCAACTCTTAGTTTTAAATTTAGGCATCCTAAGCCAAGATTACAAGCCTGATTGGGAGGGTTTAACCCAACACATGAATGACTCAATAAATCTCAAAAGGCGTAATAGGTTTAGACGTGCATATAATATGGATCAAAGAAAAATCATACTTGCTGAATGAAAGACGTTCATGCAAGAATTTAAAGTTGATATGTTTCTCCATGATTATATTAAAGACATTTACGAGAAGAATATCAAAGTAATTTCGAAGACCAAATGGGTCAAGGAAGACTCCAAAATGGTGTCTACTAGCCATCCACCACCTGAAAAAATTATTATTAATCATAAAAATTCTTTAATCACAGCTTCTCATTTTCAAAGGAAGAATAACCCACTAAAAAGTAGTTAAACAACTCAATTACACAAATCAAAGTTTAATAACAATAGGAAAACAATTAGATAAAATTGAGAATAAGGTTGATGATATTCATGAACCTAAATCTAATGAATCCTTAAAAGAAATACATTTAATAAAATTTTCAGACAAAACCATTCTAAATATTGTTCCCTTCAATAAACAGATTGATAAAATGCTTTAAGAATTGAAGAATAAATCTGTTGAATCATCTTCTTACGTTAAGGTTATTAATCAAGATAGTAGTTCAGAATAAGAAAGTCGTAGGTCAGATTCCACATATGAATTATCCAAAATTCATGAATCTTCAAACATTCATAATATTGAAGAAACGTTTAAGAATTTAGAAATTAATAAATTGGAAAGGGAGTGGCATAAAAGGCTTATTCCTCCAGACATCCAAATTACTGAATCATATTTAGTTAACCAATTTTATATTTCAGCAAAAAAATATATGAATGGAATATTGATGGGCTTTCAGAACTAGAAGTCCTCAACAAATTGCAACACATGGTTATGGTAGCCAACGATTATATTACCACACATAATTTGCCTCACAATGATTCACAAGAATGCTTCATTCCTGGTGGGAAAAATATCTCATAGAAGAATCTAAAAATATCATCCTTTCAGTAGTAAAGATTGATGCTGAAAGAACCTCAATTATTAGAGAAGATCAGGAAACAATGCATGATGCCATCAATGCACTTTTTTACACAATAATTGAACATTTCTTTGGAACGCCAAGTAATATTACTTCGCGTATCCATGACCAATTAACCAATCTTAGGTGTCTTACCCTAAGTGATTTTGACTGGTACAAAAATATATTTTTGTCCAGATTAATGACAAGGGATGACAATAATCAACCATTTTGGAAAGAAAAAATTCTCAATGGCTTACCCAATTTGTTTGCTCATAAATTTAGGAGAGTCCTTAGTAATGACGTAGGAATAGACTATAATAGTCTTACCTATGAGACAATAATTACTATAATACAAAAAAAGGTCTAAAAATATGCATAGACATGAAAATCAATAAACAAATTAAAAAAGAAAATAAAACTGCCAAATATGAATAGGCAATTTCCGTGAACAATATGGTTTACCTGCTATTACTCATTCCCAAAAGATTAGGAAAAATTCCCATCTAAATCCTAGAATGTGTTACAATTCTTATAGGAAAAAATACCAAAATAATCAAAATAAAAATTTTGACAAATACTTTTCTAAAATAAAAATTTTGACAAATACTTTTCTAAGATAAAATTTTTGACAAATATTTCTCTAAGAATAAAAGCTATTCTAGATGAAAATTCAATAAAAAATTATTGATAAGAGTAAAATTGTGTTTTAAATGTGGTCAGAATGGTCATTTTTCAGACACTTGTCAAGTCCAAAATAAAATTAATCAATTAAAAATTGATGATGATAAACAAGAATTATTTATAATCATAGAATCAATAGAATACTATGAAAGTAGTAATGAAGATTTGATGAATCAAGCTCTTTTAATTCTGACAGTGAATCCCATATCATGTCTAGTCTATGGGATGCAGGGATAGTTGTTGTCAAAAAATTAATGTTTTAAAAAAATGAAGAACAAGAAAATCTCTTGTTAGATTCAATTAGTAAAATTGAAAATCCAGAATTAAAACAAGAATATCTTGAAAGACTTATAAAATTAATTCAAAAGAAAAAAAATGCTAAATCTAATAATAATAATACTACAAGCATTTCACAAAATGCTTGAAAAATTCAACAAAAGTAAAGGAAAGGAAAAAGAAGTTACTTTACATGAACTTCAAAAAAAAATATTAAAATTAAAATAAAATAAAATAATTAAAAGAATCAAACACAAAAATAAAAAAAATTAAACCTTTTAAAAATAGAGAGTTTAATTAAAAATCATGAATCCAATGAACTAGGAGAACCTAGTGAAATCTCAATTTCTGATAATGTGGTTGAAGAACCTATTGTCAATAATAAAGATGATGATAATTTCATCCAAATCCTTAATCACATCAAAATAAAAAAATGACACATAATGGTTAGAATAATAATTCAAAATTTTGATTTCACTTCAATGGCCCTGATCGATTCAGGAGCTGATTTAAATTGTATGCAAGAAAGACTCGTTCTTCCAAGTACTTGAAGAAGATAGAAGAATCTTTATCCTCTGCCAATGGTACTAGAAGGAATATTAATTATGAGATCCTCAAAGTTCATATTTACGAAGACAATGTATGTTTTAAAACATCATTTGTCTTAGTAAAAAATATGACAGATAAAATTATTTAGGTTTACCATTCATTTACCTGTTGTATCCCTTTTCCACAGAGCATGATGGGATAATTACTTATTTCATGGATAAATCTGTTAAATTCAAATTTCTTTCTTTTTCTCACAATGAGAAATTGAAAACATTAAAACAAAATTTTGTTTTCAAGACTATAAATTTAATTTCTTGTAAAGGAAAACAATTATGTTTTTTACAAGAGAAAATAAAATCCAAAAGAATTGAAGAACAACTTAAAAATCATACTCTTCAGAATTAAATTAAGAATATTACTAATGTGAATGATCGAGAATTTAAACTAGTATTGTTTAACAAAAATAAGAATACAAACAATCAAGAAATCAATGAATTGGCTGAAAATCTCAGTCATTGTACATGGAGCATTTTTAAAGCCAAATGACATTATTTTCCATTTATAATGACCACATGCAATTTTATATTTATCAATTTTATTTATCTGGTTTTGCTAAACTTTGATAATACAACAGTTTCTCCAAGTCTTTGATTAAGTCCATTTTGTTTGGTATTGAATATCTTAAAATATACTGGAAATACTTTAAGTTGTTTGTCAAGATAATAAAATAAAATAGTTAAGTTATCTTTACAAGAAAAATAAAATTCTTTCAATCTAAGAATAAATTTCCAGGACTTGAAATTTATTATTTCATTATTAAGGCAATTTATCAAATCATACAATTTTCTTTACTAAATAAAAAATCTCTTTCAATTATCTACAAATCTGCAAGACCTGTTTTGAAATTACTTCCAAATAACGTTTTGCTTGGTAACAATCTATTTTTAACCATTTTTATATTTAACTTATCCAGTGCATTAATAATTAAATTTTCGACTTCCTTACTTATAACCTTTTGCAAGAAATTATTTCAAGATTCCACAATGAAAGAATCTGAGAATTCTGGTCTATTAGAATGCGGAAATGTAGAACCAAGAATGCTCAACCAAAATTCCTTCAAAATAAAAAAGAGTTAATGGTAGGGTAGCCGCTTTTTGTTCAAAATCCACATTCATTAATTATGGTCATAATAGATTTGAATATCCATGAAATGCATAGATTGATGGATTGGATGAAATTTTGGAAGATGTTGGGTTGAAGCATGACTTCAATGCAGCACTAATTCAATGGTATGGAAAATGTGAAAAAATAGGTTTTCACAAAGATAATGAATATGTTATGATGACAGAAAAAATTTAACTATGAACCTATTGCAACAAGAAATTTTCAAAATTAAATTTTCAGACAAAACAATAAAAGAATTTCTGATATTATAAGGAACTTTTTTCATCATGCCTGGCGGATTTCAAAAAAGTCATAGGCGTGCTGTGAAATCCTTAACAAAAAGAATCAGTATCACTCACAAATCAGGTGAGAATGATGAATTGTTTAATAATAGAATAGTCATTGACTCAACAATTGACCCTGAAGGCCCAAATCAAAGAGGAGACTTCTACTTGTAACCAAGCTCAACCAAATACTTGAATCTATCAAACCCAATTATCAATTAACCCTGGTCAACCAATTTGACCTATTCTAAATTATTCAACCTTTAAATGCCCAATCATTCAAACAACCAATTACTAAATAAAAAATATCATCTTAATATTTAAAAAAAAAAACCTAGCGAAAATCTCTTTCATACTGAGCCTCAATTTGCTCATTTGAAGGATTGTTCACAAATTGCCAAAGCGCATTTCATTCTTGAATTCCATTATATCCCTGGACACAATGACAAAAGTCTCAGTTTCTTCAGAGACATTCTCTTAGAAACAAAATCCATAAATATCAGCCCAATCAAAAATTCTGAAGGAAATATCCTTTATCATTCCTTCTACATTCTCATTATCGTAACAATGGAGGATTGGGAAATCCATCCTTCAACTTTCAAAATACTTTTAAATAAAAAATAATATAATTATTTTGACTTTATTGATGCTTGGCATAGGATTTTCTTACATCAAAATAGTGACTTTTCTCATTCATGGTTTTTGAATTTAGATAAGAATTTCAAAAGTAATTTTTCAAATTGGTTCTTAAAATGGTGTTCCATTCATGGTCATACCTTAGAAATTCTTCCAATTGATTTACAACAATGTTTCAATTTATTTTCAAAGATTTTCCAGCACTCATCCATTGAGGCTTCCTTTCTCCAAATACTTTGTTTTGCAAATAAATAAAAAATACCTTGGATTTTAAAATGGAAATACTCGATTGAAAATAGAATCTTCATCAAACAATATTATGTTAAATGGTGGGATAAATTGAATACCCAGAAAATTATTGCATCCATCAATTATGAATTTGTGAGATTCCATCCCAATATGAGACAAGAAATTTTTTTTATCCAAGCTTCATTAAAAATTAATGAGCTCATTAACCTAACTCCACAAATAAAACTATTCAGTTCTGATTCTTCCAAACCCAAATCAAAACCCGAATCCAAACCCCTTCAAAGGGTAAATCAAATACCATAAAGCCAAAGTCCAAATTGAAGTAGGAGTTAATGCAAAAAATACTAATTCTGACTCTGAATCATCCGTAGAGTCAAATAATCCAATTAAAATAAATAACCAAAAAAGAGAATCATCCAAGACTCTCACTCAACTATTGGGGGATAAATCACATGGTCACGTCCTTCCTTAATAGATTTATTGCCTGTTTCAAGATTTACAATACATATTTGATAATATAAATCTCAGGGATGATAATAAATCATGATCATTCAGAATTTTTCCTTGACAAAATGCCAATGTTGAAATAATCAAGAAATTAAGAAGTTTGAAAATAATATCATAATGACTTTCCAGTATAATGCAACGGTCATAATGATCTTCAAGACAAGTAATAATGACTTCTACAGAATCAACAATCAAAGTACAAGCATCCAAGATATCAATTATCCTATGATCATTACTCATAATGACGATTTCAAGATACAATAAATCAACAAACATGACACAAATGTTCAAGATAGCAATTATCAAGGAACGTCAATAGTGCCCTCTGCATAATAAACTAACAATCAAGACACAAAGACCAAGATAATAATTATCAAAGAATATTTGTAATTTGTCTTTTCTGTAATAATTGTACTAGTTGTCAAATAATTAGGTAATTATTTATGCATTTTACTGTTCTTAGTCAAAAGTAGAAATGTAAAATGTTTTTACTTTTGCAGAATAGAATAGTGCAGGTAAGTTATGGGTTCCTATTGAACTCCACTTTACTTGACTTTAAATAGTCAGTCATCTCTCATTTGTTTCTCAGAACTTGTCGTCCACTCTTAATGCTTTTAAGAGAAAAGCTGGTTTTGAAACAAAGTATTATTCTTCCTCTTCTTTTGCAATCTCTTCTTCTTTTTCTTCAACATTAATTAGTTAGAGGGAGCACTAATTAATCATTTCTAATTAATTTTTCTTAATACTTGTAAGTTTTAATCTTACTTTTGAATAACAATTTTACTGTTTGTATTGTTTCAATTCTTGCATCTTATTACCCAGTCATTAAATACTTAAATTATATGAAATTCTGCATCCTTTGGTATCAAAACCAAACCTGTTAGGGTATTTGGCTCTTATACCAAAAGAGGCGGAATAACGTATAATTTAAGTATTTAAAGACTATGCATTAAGATGCAAGAATTCAAACAACTAGAAGATGCAAGAATTCAGATATTATTGAAGGAAAATAAACTCACAAGTATTGAAAATTGATTTACAATGATTAATTAGTGCTCCCGTTAATCAATGTTGAGAAAAAAGAAGAAGAAAGATTACAAAAGAGAGAAAAAATAATGCTTTTTTCAAAACAAGTTTTCTCTCAAAATTGTTAAGAGTTAAAACCAGTTCTGAGAAACAAATGGGAGAAGACAACCTAACTATAGCCAAGTAAAGTGGAGTTCACTGTGAACTCATCACTTACCTGTACTATTTTATTCTACAAAAGTAAAATCATCTCACATTTCTACTTTTGACTAGAAATAGTAAAAAACACAAATAGTTGTTTAATTATTCGACAATCATTACAATAATTGCAGATAGAGAAAAATTACAAAGTTTCCTCAATAATTGTTATCTTGGTCTTTGTGACTTTATAATTACTCTCTCATGATTGTTGTTGTTGAAAAGTCATTGTCACTATTGTTTGCACATTTGATTCCTTGATAATTGTTATCTTGGACTCTTGTACTTTGATCGTTGATTGTGGAGAAGACATTATTGCTTGTCTTGAAGATCATTATGATCATTGCATTGTGTTGGGGTGTCATCATGATACATCAATTAATTGATTTTGATTTTATTCGAACATTGGCATTTTGCCAAAGGTGAATTATTTTATGCATCGTCACTGAGATTGATATCATCAAATGGGTCTTGTGAGTCTTGGAAAGGATTATAAGCCCATTGGGGAAGAATGCGGACATGTGATTGAACGTGATCTTGTGATTTTCCCTTTAATTGCTAAGGGAGAGTCTTGGATGATTGACCTTATTGATTTTTTATTTTGATTGGATGATTGGACTCTACTGATGATTGGACTCTACTGATGAATCAATACTGATTCAGACTCTAAATCATCAGTAGAGTCCAATCATCCAATCAAAATAAAAAATCAATAAGGTCAATCATCCAAGACTTTCCCTTAGCAATTGAAGGGAAAATCACAAGATCACGTTCAATCACATGTCCGCATTCTTCCCCAATGGGCTTATGATCCTTTCTAAGACTCACAAGACCCATTTGACAATATCAATCTCAGTGACGATGAATAAAATAATTCACCTTTGGCAAAATGCCAATGTTCGAATAAAATCAAAATCAATTAATTGATGTATCATGATGACACCCCAACACAATGCAATGATTTTAATGATATTCAAGACAAGCAATAATGTCTTCTCCACAATCAACAATCAAAGTATAAGAATCCAAGATAACAATTATCAAGGAATCAAATGTGCAAACAATAGTGACAATGACTTTTCAACAACAACAATCATGAGAGAGCAATTATGAAGACATGAAGAGTAAGATAACAATTATTGAGGAAACTTTGTAATTTTTCTCTATCTGCAATTATTGTAATGATTGTCGAATAATTAAACAACTATTTATGTTTTTTACTATTTCTAGTCAAAAGTAGAAATGTGAAATGATTTTACTTTTGTAGAATAAAATAGTACAGGTAAGTGATGGGTTCACAGTGAACTCCACTTTGCTTGGCTATAGTTAGGTTGTCTTCTCCCATTTATTTCTCAGAACTTGTTTTCCATTCTTAACGATTTTAAGAGAAAAACTGGTTTTGAAACAAACCATTCTTCTTCCTCCACTTTTGTAATCTCTTCTTCTTTTTCTTCAACATTAATTAGTGAGCGGGAGCACTAATTAATCATTACCAATTAATTTTTCTCAATACTTGTAAGTTTTAATCTTACTCTCGAATAACAATATTACTGTTTGTGTTGTTTCCATTCTTGCATCTTAATACCCAGTCATTAAATACTTAAATTATATGTAATTCCGCCTCTTTTGGTATCAGAGCCAAAGCTCATAGGGTACTTTACTGTTTAATACTTTAATATCTACACAATTATTGTTCTTCACCGCCTTTATGGTAGGTTATTGCTTTCATTGTTTCTTAATTGCCTACTTGAATAATTGCTTTTATTTAATATCGCTCTCTGCCCAAGTGACTGGTTATTTTTATGCTTGATTATTTCTCTATAATCTTTGATTATCTAATTTGTGAATCTGACATAACAATTTTTATTTAGGTAGCTTCAGGCACCTTAATAAGACCTCTTAGATACATAAATCCTGAGGGTAGGGTTGTTGTAGGGGCAAAGAGGTTAAGATTAGACCTGGTAGGAGGTTGTAGAAGTTATAGCAGGTTTAATAATCAAAATACATTATGGAATTTTTATTCATAAGAATAATGTAGTTATTTTGAGCAATGAGTAGATTATTTAGAAGTAATTCTTCTAGTAGAAATAGATCTACAATAAATACAATACCAAAAATAATTAATGAAGAACATTTTGAATACTTAGTAGATGATCAAGTAGATCATAGGGTATGAAATATACCTAAAATTTCTAGTAAAGAAATTTATAAATCAACATGGTCTGAAATTGCCTTCAAGCTTCAACATCATGTAAAAATAATTAAAAAAATATATGCTCTTGGGAAAGAGCATGAAACATGTCAATTACTTTCCCCTAATGCAATTAAACATCACATTGAAGAAGGATATAATTTCCTTCACTTTAATTTAGTCCAGATTGGAGTTAAACCACTTACAAAGAGAGGCCTAAATACCTTTGTCTTGTTAGTCTTGCGAGATACAAGATTTATAAATTTCAACGATAGTATTTTAGGATAAATTGAATCATCACTTGCTATTGTTACTCAGAGTCAGAATTAGCCGAACCCCATCAAGTTTGGCTCTGATACCAAAAGAGGCGGAATTGCGTATAATTTAAGAATGTAGAAACAATTAAGACGTGGAATAGCATATAATTTAAGTATTTAAAGTACCCTACCAGGTGTTGGCTTTAATACTGAAAGATGTGGAATTACGTATAATTTAAGTATCTGATGAATGGGTATTAAGATGTAAATATTGAAACAACACAAACAGTAAAATTGTTATTCAAGAGTAAGATTAAAATTTAAAAGTATTGAGAAAAATTAATTGACAACGATTAATTAGTGTTTCCGCTCACTAATTAATATTGAAGAAAAAGAAGAAGAGATTATAAAAGAGGAGGTAGAAAAATGCTTTGTTTCAAAACCAGCTATTCTCTTAAAATCATTAAGAGCTGAATACAAGTTCTGAGGAACAAATGGTAGAGGGCTGGTAAATATTTGAAAATAATCATTGGGAACCCATAACTTACTTGCACTAGTCTATTCTATAAAAGTTAAAACATTTTACATTTCTACTTTTGACTAAGAACAATAAAAGCATAAATAGTTACTTAATTATTTGACAGCTAGTACAATTATTACAGAAAAGATAAATTATAAAGAATCATCGATAATTGTTATCTCGGTCTTCATGTCTTGATTGTTGCTTTATTATGGAGAGGGAATTGTTGTTGTTTTTTGATAATTGCTATCTTGGACGTTTGCGTCCTGGTTGCTCATGTATTTTGAAAAAGTCATTATGATTGTTGCTACTGGAGAGCCATTATTGACATTGATAATTGTTATCCTTGATAATTGTTATCTTAGATTCTTGTGCTCTAATTCTTGACTCATTGTTGGAGAAGTCATTATTGTTTATCTTGGTGATTATTATTACTGTTGCATTATGTTAGAGGGCCATCATGATATTTGAATTTTTTTTTTCAATTTTCTTGAGTGATTGGTGATTACGTCAATGGCATTTTGCCAATGGTGAATTATATTTCATTATTACTGAGATTAATGTCATCCAATGGATTCTTCAATTTCTAAAAGGTAACCTTTCTGGATGATTGATGATTCCTTCAATGGCTCTGCAGATGTCTCAGGGTTAGATTTATTATTGTCTTCCAAAATTAGAAGCATTTTTCTGATCAATTCTTGTCTTAATTCAGATTTAGGCTTAGAGACTTTTGATTAACCCTTTAAAGTGGGTTTGGATTCTTTGGATGATTTTGAACTGGATGATTTGGCTTGGATGAAATGATTTGCTAGTCTCATATTGGGATGGATACTCACAAATTCATAATTGACGGATGAAATAATTTTTTGGGTATTCAATTTATCTCACTATTTAACATAATATTGTCTGTTGAGGATTTCATTTTCAATCGAGTATTGTCATTTTAAAATTTAAGATATTTTGTATTTATTTAAAAAATAGAGTATTTGGGGAAAGGAAGCCTCAATTGGTGAGGGCTGGTAAATCTTTGAAAATAAATTGAAACATTGTGTAAATCAATTGGAAGAAGTTCTAAGCTAGGACCATGAATGCACCACCATTTTAAGAACCAATTTGAAAAATTACTTTTGAAATTCTTATCGAAATTCAAAAACCATGAATGAGAAAAGTCACTATTTTGATGCAGGAAAATCCTATGTCAAGCATCAATATAGTCAAAATAATTATATTATTTTTGGTTTAAAAGTATGTTGAAAGTTTAAGGATCAATTTTCCAATCCTCCATAGTTACGATTCTGAGAATGTAGAAGGAATGATAAGGATATTTCCTTCAGAATTTTTTATTGGACTGATATTTATGAATTTTATTTCTAAGACAATGTCTCTATAGAAACTGAGACTTTTGTCTTTGTGTTGAGGGACATAATGGAATTCAGGAATGAACTAGGCTTTGGCGATTTTGGCAGGATCCTTCAAATGAGCAAATTGAGGGTCAATATGAAATAGATTTTTGCTGGGGATATTTTTGAAATATTGAGATGATTTTTTGTATTTTTAATTGGTTTTTTGAATGATTGGGAATTTAAAGGTTGAATAATATAGAATGGATCAAATTAGTTGACTATGGTTGATTGATAATTGGGTCGGATGGAACAAGTATTGTTAATTTGGCTTGGTTAGAAGAAGTAGAAGACTCTTCTTTAACATGGGCCTTAATGACCAATTGTTGAGTCGAAGACTCTTCTATAATTTTTCCATTCATCATTCTTATATGATGTCTAAAAGTGATACTGATTCTTTTAGTTAGGGACTCCACTACATGCCTATGACCTATTTGAAATCTGTCAGGTATGACGAAGAAAGTTCCTTCTAGTATCAAAAATGCTTTTATTGTTTTGTCTGAAAAATCAATTTTGAAAATTGATTGTCCCAAAAGGTTCATAGTTAAAATTTTTATGTTATCATAACAGATTTCATTATCCTTGTGAAAACCTATTTTTTCACCTTTCTCAAACTATTGAATTAAGGCTGCATTGAAATCATACCTCAATCCAACTTCTTCCATAATTTCACCCAATTCATTATTCCATGCATTTTTTAGATATTCAAATTCATTATGACCATAATCAATGAATGAGATTTTTGAAGTGTTTCCAGTATTTAGATAAAGTATTATTAATGCAAACAATCATGAAATTCAGCTAGTATTGTTTAACAAAAAAAAGAATGCAAACAATCGAGAAATCAGTGAATTGGTTGAAAATTTCATTCATTGTACTTGGAGCATTTTAAGGCCAAATGGCATTATTTTCCATTTATAATGACCACATGCAATTTTTTTATCAATTTTTTATCTGGTTTTGCTAAAAATAGATTTTATATCAAACTTTGAGAACACAACAATATCTCCAAGTCTGTTGATTAAATCCTTTTTGTTTGGTATTACCATTGTTAAGGGGTTTGCAATTAATTACTAAAGGAGGAACTCCTCGTTCAAATATTTTAATTTGATTTTGAAGAGCAGGATTTTGAAGCTGTTCTTCAATTCTTTTAGATTTTATTTTGTCTTGCAGAAAACATTTTCCTTTACAAGAAATTAGATTCATGGTTTTATAAAAAGATTTTTCCTTTAAAGTTTTCAATTTCTCATTGTGAGAAAAAAAAAGGATTTGAATTTAACTGGTTCATCCTATCATGCTATGTGATAAAAGAATACAACAGAGAAATTAATGGTAAATCCAAAATTATTTTATCCGTCATATTTTTTATTCACACAAATGTTTTAAAGCATTTATTGTCTTGGCAAATATGAACTTTGGGGACTTTATAATTAATATGCATTCTAGTACCATTGGTAGAAGACAAAGATTCTTTTATCTTTTTGAAGTACTTGGTAGGAACGACTCTTCCTGCATACAATTCAAATCTGCTCATCAATCAATAGGAGCCATTGAAGTGAAATTAAAATCTTGAATTATTATTCTGACCATTTATGTGCCTTTTTTTATTTTGATGAAACTAAAGATTTGGATGAAGTTATTATTATCTTGATTATTGATAATAGGTTCTTCAACCTCATTATTAGATATCTGGAATTTACTAGATTCTCCTAGTTCACTAGATTCATGATTCTTAATTAAATTTTATATTTTTAAAAGATTTAATTGTTTTGTTATTTCTGTGTTTGATTCTTTTAATTCTTTTATTTTAATTTTAATATTTTTAATTTATTTTTGAAGTTCCTGTAAAGTAACTTCTTTTTCCTTTCCTTTACTTTTGTTGAATATTTCAAGCGTTTGTGAGAGACTTGCAGTATTATTATTATTAGACTTAGAATTTTCTTTCTTTTAGATTACTTTCCTAAGTCTTTCCGGGCATTCTTGTTTTAATTCTGAATTTTTAATTTTGCTAAGTTAATCTAACAAGATATTTTTTGTTCTTCATTTTTATTTAAAACATTAATTTTTTGACAACTATCCCTATACCCCATAGAGATATTAGGAGAATTATAGAAGTTTGATTCATTAGATTCAGAAGATTCAAATTCTCTTAAATATTCATTACTACTTTTATAGTATCCTATTGATTTTATGATTTTAAATAATTCTTGTTTATCTTCATCAGAGATCTTTATTTGATTAATTTTATTTTTGACTTGACAAGTGTTTGAAAAATGACCATTTTTTCCACATTTAAACACATAATTTTACTCTTATCAATAACTTTTTTATTTAATTTTCTTCTAGAATAATTTTTATTCTAAGAGAAATATTTGTCAAAATTTTATTTTTAGAAAAGTATTTGTCAAAAGTTTTATTTTTATTTTTGTGGTATTTTTTCCTATAAGGTTTGTAACTCAATCAAGGATTTAGATGGAAATTTTTCCTAATCTTTTGGGAAGGAGCAATAACGGGTAAACCATATTTCTCGCAGAAATTTCCTAATTAATATTTGGCAGTTTTATTTTTTAGTATTAATTTATTTAATTATTTTCATGTCTATGCACATTTTTAGACCTTCCTTTTGTATTTAGTAATTATTGTACCATAGGTAAGACTATTATAGTCTATGTTTCCTAGGTCATTACTACGGGCTATCCTAATTTTATGGGCAAACAAATTGGGTAAGCCATTGATTTTTTTTTCCAAAATGGTTGATTACTGCATCCCTTGTCATTATTCTGGACAAAAATATATTTTTGTACCAGTCAAAATCACATAGAGTAGGACACCTAAGATTGGTTAATTGGTCATGGATATACAAAGTAATATTATTTGGTGCTCCAATGAAATGTTTCATTATTGTGTAAAGAAGTGTATTGATGGCATCGGGTATTGTTTCATTATCTTCTCCAATAATTGAGGTTCGTTCAGCATCAATCTTTACTACTGAAATGATGATATTTTTAGATTATTCTATGAGATGTTTTTCTCACCAGTAATGAAGCATTCCTGTGAATCCCATGACTAAAAGTTTGATTATCTCATTGTGAGGAAAATTGTGTGTGGTAATATAATTGTTGGCTACCTTAGCCATGTGCTGCAATTTGTTGAGGACTTCCTGTTCTGAAAGTCCATCAATATTCCATTTGTATATTTTTTCTGTAGAAACAGAAAATTGGTTAACTAAAGATGATTCAGTAATTTGGATGTCTGGAGGAATAGGCTTTTTATGTCTTTTCCTTTCCAATTTATTAATTTCTAAATTCTTAAACGTTTCTTCAATATTATGAATTTTTTAAGATTCATGAATTGTGGAATATTCATAGTTGGATTTTAACCTATGGCCTTTTTATTCTAAACTACTGTCTTGGTTAATAACCTTAACCGAAGAAGATGATTCAATAGATTTACTCTTCAATTCTTGAAGCATTTAATCAATATGTTTATTGAGGGAAATGATATTTGGAGTGATTTTGTCTGAATGATTTATTAAAGGTGTTTCTTTTAGGGACTCATTAGATTTAGGTTGATGATAGATTTAGGTTCATGAAGATCATCAACCTTATTCTTAATTTTATCTAATTGTTTTCCTATTATTATTAAACTTTGATTTGTGTAATTGAGTTATTCAACTACTTTTCTATTGGGTTCTTCTTCCTTTGAAATTTTAAAAGGAGAATCAGTGATTAAAGAATTTTTGTGATTAATTATAATTTTTTAGGTGGTGGATGACTAGTAGACACCACACTAGAGTCTTCCTTGACCCATTTGGTATTGGAAATTACTTTGATACTCTTCTCGTAAATGTCATCGATATAATCAAGAAAAAATATATCAATTTTAAATTCTTGCATGAACGCCTTCCATTCAGCAAGTATAATTTTCTTTTATCCTTATTATATGTATTTCATAACATATTACATCTTTTGAGATTGGCTGAGTCATTCATGTGTGGAGTTAAACCCTCCAAATAAGGCTTGTATTCTTGGCTTAGGCTGCCTAAATTAAAATTAAGAGTTGAGGATTAATAGGAGGTAAGCTTCCTTGAAAATTTGATTCAGTGGGTGCATCAGCTTCTTATGATTGTTCAGACTTATTATTAAAGATTGGCTAACTGACTTAAGAATTTGTGGCTATGCCTTAAAATCTTAAATTTTTTATTTTTAAATTTTATTCTTATTCTAATTGTTGAATCCTAAGATCTTGATCATTATTAATAGATGATCCAAAGGAACTCCTAGGAGTACTAGACTGGCTATACTCCCTAATTTGAGGATTAGAACATGAAGATTGAAAATAAAATTTAACACTACCATCCATGTACTACTGGATGTAATCAACATTTTCAATTGGGTGTTGAATTCGAGTTGGCTGACTTTCATTAGATAAGAGCCAATTCGTAGGCAAAGTAATATCAGACCACCTAATATTTTTAGGATTTCTAATATTAGCATTACTTTGGCTAGATTGGATCAACAATGTTTGATTTTTTAGACTCCTATTGATGGCTTGGAAATTCATATTAGTTTTGGTGACTTTGTAATATATTCTGAAAATCAAAGCTAGGGGTTGGGCACATTCTAGGATTTGGTAACCACTAGTTTTGATTTTCAAAGTTAAAGATTTAAGAATATGGGGGTCTGTTAAACTAACAAACAAATCCTGGAAGCAATCGAAATGGATTAGACCATTACAAATTAATGATTCAATTAATCTTAAAATACTATCATTAAAATTTGTAAATCTTGCATCTCGTAAGTATTGCAAGACAGAGGTATTTAGACCTTTCTTTGTGGGTGGTTTAACTCTAATCTAGACTAAACCAAAGTGAAGGAAACTATATTCTTCTTCAATGTGATATTTAATTGTATTAGGGAAAATAATTGAAAAGTTTCATGTTATTTCCTAAGAGCATATATTTTTCGTTGATTATGTCTGATATTGTATTCATTGTAGACCTATTGCTTCAAGAAGAATTACTTCTAAATAATCTACTCATTTCTCAAAATAACTAAATTATTCGTATGATTGAAAATTTCATACTGTATTTTGATTCTCAAATCTACTATGACTTCTACAACCTCCTATGAAGTCGACTCTTCTCCCATTTGCCCCTATAACTACCCCACCCTCGAGATTTACGTATCTAAGAGGTCTTATTGTGGTGCCTGAAGTAAACCAAATAGAAAATGATATGTTAGATTCATAAATTAGAAAATCAAAGATTACAGAGAAATAATCAAGCATAAAAATAACGAGCCACTTGGGTGGAGAATGAGAATAAACAAAAGCAATTATTCAAGTAAGCAATTAAGAAATAACAGAAACAATAACCAGCCATAAAGTGGTGAAGAACAATAATTATGCAGATATTGAAGTACTAAACAGTAACATAGCCTACCAAGTTTGGCTCTAATACCAAAAGAGGCAGAATAGCTTATAATTTAAGTATTTAAAGACTGGTTATTTAGATGTAAGAATTCAAACAACTAGAAGATGCAAGAATTCAAATATTGTTGAAGGAAAATAAACTTACAAGTATTGAAAATTGATTTGCAACGATTAATTAGTGTAACCGCTCACTAATTAATGTTGAGAAAAAAGAAGAAGAAAGATTACAAAAGAGGAGGAAGAAGAATGCTTTGCTTTCAAAATAAGTTTTTTCTAAAAATGCTTCTCCTCCTTGAAGACAATATTAATTCTGACTCTGAATCATCCGCAGAGTTATTTTGAAAGTTGAAGGATGGATTTCTCAATCCTCCATAGTTACGATTCTGAGAATGTAGAAGGAATGATAAAGGATATTTCCTTCAAAAATTTTTATTGGGCTTATATTTATGAATTTTATTTCTAAGAGAATGTCTCTGTGGAAAGTGAGACTTTTTTTCATTGTGTCCAGGGAAATGATGGAATTTAGGAATGAAATGGGCTTTGAAAATTTAGGTAGGATCCTTAAAAGGAGGAAATTGAGGCTCAATATAAAAGAGATTTTTGCTGGGTTCCTTTAGCACCAGCCTTAAGAAACAATAATTAAGTAGATTAATTAAGCAAACAGTAAACACACCCTACTAGGTTTCGCTTTGACCATGTGTCCCGTAAGATATCAAATAGAAGCTTATTTAGAGATCTATAGGTGCGACACCATTTAACATAATACTGTCTGGCGAGGATTCGATCTTCAATTGAGTATTGCCACTTTAAAATCCAAGGTATTTTGTATTTGTTTGAAAAACAAAGTATTTGGGGAAAGGAGACCTCAATTGGTGAGTGCTTGTAAACCTTTAAAAACAAATTGAAATATTGTTGTAAATCAATTGAAAAAAATTCTAAGGCAAGATCATGAATGGACTGTCATTTTAAGAACCAATTTGAAAAACTAATTATGAAATTTTTATCAAAATTTATAAACCATGAATGGGAAAAATCACTATTTTGATGCAAGAAAATAATGTGCCAAGCATCAATATAGTCAAAATAATTATATTATTTTTTATTTAAAAGTATTTTGAAAGCTGAATGATGGATTTTCCAATCCTCCTTGGTTACGATTCTAAGAATGTAGAATGAATGATAAATGATATTTCCTTCAGAACTTTTGATTGGGCTAATATTTATGGATTTTGTTTATAAGAGAATGTCTTTTTAGAAACTGAGATTTTTGTTATTGTGTCCAGAGACGTAATGGAATTCGGGAATGAAATAAGTTTTGCAATTTGGACAGGATCCCTCAAATGAGCAAATAGAGGCTCAATATGAAAGAGATTTTCGCTGTGTATTTTTCGAAAATAAGAGGATGATTCCCTGTATTTTGTAATTGGCTGGTCAACTGATTGAGCATTAAAGAATTAAGTAATTGAGAAATGGTCAAATTGTTTGACCATGGTTGATTGGTAATTGGGTTAGATGGGCCCATGAGATAAGTAATTATCTCACCATGCTCTTTGGTAAAAAATCTAACAGAGAAATGAATGGTAAACCCAAAATTATTTTGTATGTCATACTTTTTACTAAGACAAATGATGTTTTAAAACATACATTGTCTTGGAAAATATAAACTATGCGGGATTTAAAAATTGATATGCATTCCGAGTACCATTGGCAGAGGACAAATATTCTTTTGTCTTCTTAAAGTATTTAGTAGAAACAAGTCATTCCTGCATACAATTCAAATCAGCTCTTAAATCAATTAGAGTCATTGAAGTAAAATCAAAACTTGAATTATTATTGTGACCATTATGTCATTTTTTGGTTTTGATGTAATTAAGGATTTGGATGAAGTCATCATCATCTTGATTATCGACAATAGGTTCTTCAACCTCATTATCAGAAATTGAGAATTTACTAGGTTCTCCTAGTTCGCTTGATTCATGATTTTTAATTAAACTTTCTATTTTTAAAAAGTTTAATTCTTTTGTTATTTCTGGGTTAGATTCTTTTAATTCTTTTATTCTAATTTTAATATTTTTAATTTCATTTTGAAGTTCCTGTAAGGTAATTTTTTTTCCTTTCCTTTAACCTTGTTGATTTTTTCAAGGGTTTGTGAAAGACTTGCAGTATTGTTATTATTAGACTTAGTATTTTCTTTCTTTTGAATTACCTTTTTAAGTCTTCAAGGTATTCTTATTTTAATTCTAGATTTTCAATTTTATTAAAAAAATCTAAAAGTAGATTTTCTTGTTCTTCATTTTAATTTAAAACATTATTTTTGGACAATAACTATCCCTGCACCCCATAGAGATGTTAGGAGAATTAGTGTTAGAACTTGAAGAATTAGATTCAGAGGATTCAGGGATTCAAATTCTCCTAAATATTTATTACTACTCTCATAGTAATCTATTGTTTCTAAGATTCAAAACAATTCTTGTTTATCTTCTTTAGAGATTTTTGATTTATTGATTTTATTTTTTACTTGGAAAGTGTGAGAAAAATGACCGTTCTAACCACATTTAAAAAACTTAATTTTACTCTTATCAATAATTTTTTTATTGAATTTTCTTCTAAAATAATTTTTATTCCTAGATAAGTGTTTGTCAATTTTTATTTTTTGAAAAGTATTTATCAAAATATTTATTCTTATTTTCACGATAATTTTTTTGTAAGGCTTGTAGGTCCTTCTAGGGTTTAAATGAAAATTTTTCTTATTCTTTTAGGAAGGAGCAATAGCGGGTAAACCATATTGTTATCAGAAATTACCTGATTCATATTTGGCAGTTTTATTTTATTTTTTAATTTGTTTATTGATTTCCATGTCTACGCACATTTTTAGACCTTCCTTTTGGGTTGTAGTAATTATTGTACCGTAGGTAAGAATATTATAGTATATGTTTCCTAGGTCATTACTAAGGATTGTCCTAATTTTATGGGCAAACAAATTGGGTAAACCATTAATGAATTTTTATTTCCAAAATGGTTGATTGCTATCATCCCTTGTCATTACTCTAAACAAAAATATGTTTTTGTACCAGTCAAACTCACTTAGGGTTGGACACCTAAGATTGGTTAATTGATCATGGATACGTGAAGTAACATTACTTAGCATTCCAATGAAATGTTAAGAAGTGTATTGATAGCATCAAGCATTCTTTCCTGATTCTTTCCAATTATTGAGGTTCCTTCAGCATCAATCTTTACTGCTGAAAGGATGACATTTTTTATTCTTCTGTGAGATATTTTTCTCACCAATAATGAAACATTCTTGTGAATCATTTAACTAAAAGTTTGATTACCTCATTGTGAGGTAAATTGTGTATGGTAATATAATTGTTGGCTAACATAGCCATGTCCTGAATTTGTTGAGGACTTCATGTTCAGAAAGACCATCAATATTCTATTCGTATAATTTTTCAGCAGAAATAGAAGATTGATAAACTAAGGATGATTCAGTAATTAGGATGTCATGATAAACTAATTATTCTTTGATCCATATTGGTTGGGCACCTTCTAGGATTTGGTAACCACTAGTTTTCATATTTAAAAATAAAGATTTAAAAATATGAGGGTCTGTTAAATTAATAGACAAATCTGGAAAATAATTATAGGGATTGGACCATTACAAAGTGAGGATTCAATTAATCCTAAAATACTATCATTAAAATTTGTAAATCTTGCATCTTGCAAGGCTAATAAGACGGAGGTATTTAGGCCTCTCCTTGTGAGTGGTTTAACTCCAATCTGGACTAAACCAATGTGAAAAAATTTATATTCTTCTTCAATATGATGTTTAATTGCATTAAGAGAAAGTAATTTGCATTTTTCATGTTGTTTCCCAATTGCATATATTTTTTTAATTATTTTGACATGATGCTAAAGCTTGAAGGAAGCAACAACCCATAAGTTGACTTTTCTCCCCTTTGCCCCTACAACTACCCTACACTTGTGATTTACGTATCTAAAAGATTTTACTAGGGTTCTTGAAGTAAATGAAATCGAAACCGTACGTCAGATTCACATATTAGATAATCAAAGATTACAGACAAATAATCAAGCATAAAAATATCCAACCACTTGGGCGGAGAGTGAGATTAAATAAAATAAATTATTCAAGTTAGTAATTAAGTAACAATAGCAACAAGAACCAACTATAAAGGTGGTGGAGAACAATAATTAAGCAGATTAATTAAGTAAATAGTAAATACACCCTATAATTTAAGTATTTAAAGACTAGGTATTAAGAGGCAAGAATTAATCTTATGATTGCTCAAAATAACTAAATTATTCTTATGATTGAAAATTTAATAATTATGCAGATATTGAAGTATTAAACAGTAAAATACCCTACTAAGTTTGGTTCTGATATCAAAAGAGACGGAATTGCATATAATTCAAGTATTTAATAACTGGGTATTAAGATGCAAGAATTGAAGCAACACGAGCAGTAAAATTGTTATTCAAGATTAAGATTAAAACTTACAAGTTTTGAGAAAAATTAATTGGCAACGATTAATTAGTGCTCCACTCACTAATTAATGTTGAAAAAAAGAATAAGAGATTACAAAAGTGGAAGAAGAAGAATGCTCTGTTTCAAAACCAGTTTGGATCTTAAAATCGTTAAGAATGGAAAACAAGTTCTGAGAAAAAAATGGGAGAGAATGACTATTTATAGCCAAATCAAGTGAAGTTCACCGGGAATCCACACTTACCTGCACTATTCTATTCTACAAAAGTAAAAATATTTTACATTTCTACTTTTGACTAAGAACGGTAAAAAGCATAAATAGTTGTCTAATTATTTGACAACTAGTATAATTATTACAGAAAAGACAAATTGCAAAGATTCCACGATAATTTTTATCTTGGTCTTTGTGTCTTTATTGTTGCTTTATTATGGAGAGGGCACTGTTGATGTTCCTTGATAATTTCTATCTTGGACGTTTGTGTCATGTTTGTTGATTTATTGTATCTTGAAATAGTCATTGTGAGTATTGCTGCTGGTGAGTCATGATCATTTAATAATTGTTATCTTGGATTCTTGTGCTTTGATTGTTGATTATGTAGAAGTCATTATTGCTTGTCTTGAAGATCATTATCACCGTTACATTATGCCGGAAAGTCATTATGATATTATTTTTAAACTTCTTGATTTCTTTATTATTTCAACATTGGTATTTTCTCAATGATAACTTCTGAATGATCTGGATTTATTCATCATCCCTGAGATTGATATTATCAAATGGGTATTATGAATCTTGAAACGGATCATAAATCTATTGAGGAAGTACGTGACCCTGTAATTTATCCTCTAATTGTTGAGGGAGAGTCTTGGATGATTATCCTTTTTGGTTATCTATTTTAGTTGGATGATTTGACTCTACGGATGATTCAGAGTCAGAATTAGTATTGTCTTGAAGGAGGAAAAGCATTTTTTTCATTAACTCCTGCTACAATTTGGACTTTGGCTTTGTGGTCTTTGATTTACCCTTTGGAGGAGGTTTGAATTTAGGTTTTGATTTGGGTTTGGAAGAATCCGAACTGAATAGTTTTATTTGTGGAGCTAGGTTAATGGGCTCATTAATTTTTAATGGAGCTTGGATAAAAGGATTTGCTAGTCTCATAATGGGATGAACAATCATAAATTCATTATTGATGGATGCAATAACAATTTAGCCCACCATTTAACAAAATATTGTCTGGTGAAGATTCTATTTTCAATCTAGTATTGCCATTTTAAAATCAAGGTATTTTATGTTTATTTGAAAAACAAAGTATTTGGAAGAAGTTTTAAGGCAGGACCATGAATGGACCACCATTTTAAGAATCAATTTGAAAAATTACATTTGAAATTCTTATCGAAATTCAAAAATCATGAATAAGAAAACTCACTATTTTGATGCATGAAAATCCTATGCCAACATCATTACAGTCAAAATAATTATATTATTTTTTATTAAAAAGTATTTTGAAAGTTGAAGGATGGATTTCTCAATCCTCCATAGTTACGATTCTTAGAATGTATAATGAATGATAAAGGATCTTTCTTTAGAATTTCTTTTGGGCTCATATTTATGGATTTTGTTTCTAAGAAAATGTCTCTATATAAACTCAGAATTTTGTCATTGTGTCTAGGGATAATAGAATAAAATGGGCTTTGGCAATTTGGGCAGAATCCTTCAAATGAACAAATTGAGGCTCGATATGGAAAAGATTTTCACTGGAGATTTTTTTGAAATATTGAGATGATTTTTTGTATTTTGTAATTGGTTGTTTAAATGATTGGGCATTTAAAGGTTGAACAATTGAGAATGAGTCAAATTGGTTGACCAATGTTGATTGGCAAATGGGTCTAATGGACCCAAGTATTTATTGATTGGGCTTGTTTAGAAGTAGAAGACTCCTCTTTGATTTGGGCCTTAAGGGCCAATTGTTGAGTCAAAGACTCTTCTATTATTGAACCATTCATCATTCTCACATGATATCTGAAAGTGGTACTAATTCTTTTTGTAAAGGATTCCACAGCGTGCCTATGACTTTTTTGAATTCGTTAGGCATAACGAAGAAAGTTCATTCCAGTATCAGAAATTCTTTTATTGTTTTGTCTGAAAATTCAATTTAGAAAATTGCTACTCCTAATAGGTTTACAGTTAAAAAATTTCTTTCATCATAACAGATTTCATTATCTTTGTAAAAACCTATTTTGCCACCTTTTTCATACCATTGACTTAGTGTTGCATTGAAATCATGCTTCAACCCAACATATTCCAAAATTTCATCCAATTCATCAATCCAGACATTTCTTTGATATTTAAATCCATTATGACCATAATTAATGAATGAGGATTTTGAATAAAAAACGACTACCCTACCATTGAGCTTTTTGATTTTCAAGGAATTTTGGTTGAGTATTCTTGGTTCTACCTTTTCGTATTCTAATATACCAGAATTCTCATATTCTTTCATTGTGGAATCTTGAAATGATTTCTTGCAAAAGGTTATAAGTAAGGAAGTCAGAAATTTAATTATTAATGCAAAGGATAAATTAAATATAAAAATTGCTAAAATAGATTGTTGTCTGGCAAAACTTTGTTTGGAAGCAATTTCAAAACATGTTTTGCATATTTGTAATTAATTAAAAGAAATTTTTTATTTAATAAAGAAAATTGTATGATTTGATTAATTGCCTTAATAATGAAATAATAAATTTCCAAGTCTTGAAAATTTATTCTTAGATTGAAACAATTTGATTTTTCTTGCAAACATAACTAAACTATTTTCTTTTATTATCTTGGCAAACAACTCAAAGTGTTTCCAGTCTTGTTTGATATATTTAAAGAAAATAATAATATTACTAATGTGAACAATCGATAATTTCAACCAATATTGTTTAACAAAAATAAGAAAAGAAACAATCGAGAAATCAGCGAATTGGTTGAAAATTCCATTCATTGTACTTGGAGCATTTTTAAGGTCAAATGATATTATTCTCCATTTATAACGACCACATGCAATTTTGTTTTTACCAATTTTATTTATGTGATTTTGCCAAAATCTTGATTTTATGTCAAACTTTGAGAATATAAAAGCATCTCCAAGTCTATTGATTAAGTCCCTTTTGTTTGGTATTGAATATCTTATCCATTCCAAAACATTGTTAAGAGGCTTGCAATCAATTACTAAATGAGGAACTCATATTTCAAAGATATTAATTTGATTTTGAAGAGTAGGATTTTTAAGTTGTTCTTCAATTCTTTTAGATTTTATTCTCTCTTGTAAAAAACTTAATTATTTTCCTTTACAAGAAATCAAATTTATAGTTTTAAAAACAGAATTTTGTTTTATTGTTTTCAATTTCTCAATCTGAATAAAAGAAAGAAATTTGAATTTAATAGGTTTATCCATGGGATAAGTATTTATCCCATCATACTTTGTTAAAGGGATACAATAGAGTACTGAATGGTAAACCTAGAATGATTTTATTTGCATATTTTTTACCAAGACAAATGATATTTTAAAACATACATTGTCTTGACAAATATGAATTTTGAGGATTTCGTAAGTAATATGCATTCTAGTACCATTGGCAGAGCATAAATATTCTTTTTTCTTCTTGCAATTCTTGATAGGAACGAGTCATTTATGCATATAATTTAAATCAGCTCCTGAATCGATCAGGACTATTGAAGTGAAATCAAAATCTTGAATTATTATTCTGACCATTATGTGTCATTTTTTTTATTTTGATGTGATTATAAATTTGGATGAAATTCTCATCATCTTGATTGTCGATAATAGGTTCTTCAACCTTATTATCAGAAATTAGGAATTTACTAGATTCTCCTAGTTCATTGGATTCATGAATTTTAATTAAACTCTCTATTTTTAAAAGGTTTATTTCTTTTGTTTTTTCTATGTTTGTTCTTTTAATTCTTTTATTTCAATTTTAATATTTTTTATTTCTTTTTGAAATTCCTTTAAAGTAACTTCTTTTTCATTTCCTTTACTTTTAAGATTTTCTTGTTCTTCATTTTTATTTAAAACATTAATTTTTTGGCAACAACTATACATGCATCCAATAGAGATATTAGGAGAATCACTGTCAGAATTAGAAGAGCCTGATTCATCAGTTTCAGGGGATTCAAATTCTCTTAAATCTCCATTACTACTTTCATAATATTCTATTGATTCTATGATTCTAAATAATTCTTGTTTATCTTCATCAGCGATTTTTAATTTATTAATTTTATTTTTGACTTAACAAGTATGTAAAAAATTACCATTTTGGGCACATTTAAAACACTTAATTTACTCCTATCAATAATTTTTTTATTAAATTTTCTTCTAGAATAGTTTTTATTCTTAGAGAAATATTTGTCAAAATATTTATTTTTAGAAAATTATTTGTCAAAATTTTTATTTTTATTTGTGGTATTTTTTCCTATAAAGTTTGCAACTCCTTCTAGGATTCGGATGCCAATTTTTCCTATTCTTTTGGGAAGGAGCAATAGCGGGTAAATCATATTTCCCTAAAAAATTGCCTAATTCATATTTGGCAGTTTTATTTTCTTTTTTAATTTGTTTATTGATTTTCATATATATGCACATTTTTAGGCCTTCCTTTTGTAATGTAGTAATTATTGTACCATAGGTAAGACTATTATAATCTATGTTTTCTAGGTCATTAATATGGACTGTCCTAATTTTATGGACAAACAAATTGGATAAGTCATTGATAAAAAATTTCTTTCCAAAATGGTTGATTACTGTCATCCATTGTAATTACTCTAGACAAAAATATATTTTTTTACCAGTCAGAATCACTTAGGGTAGAACACCTAAGATTGGTTAATTGGTCATGGATACGTGAAGTAATATTACTTGGCTTTCTAATGAATTATTCAATTATTCTGTAAAGAAATGTATTGATGGCATCAGACATTGTTTTTTGATCTTCTCCAACAATGTCCTCGATATAATTAAGGAAAAACATATCAACTTTAAATTCTTGCACGAACACATTTCATTCACAAGTATAATTTTTTTATCCATATTATATGTATCTCTGAACCTATTACGTCTTTTGAGATTGGCTGGGTCTTTCATGTGTTGGGTTAAACCCTCCCAATCATGCTTTTATTCTTGGCTTAGGGTGCATACATTTAAAATTAAGAGTTGAGAATTAACAGGAGATAAGGTTCCTTGAAAATCCAATTCAGTGGGTGTTTTAGCTTCGTCAGATTGTTCAGACTTATTATCAAGACTGACTGATTGACTTGAGAATTTGTGGCTATGCCTTTAAATCTTAACTTTTTCATTTTTTTATTTTTTAATTCCAGTTCTAATTGTTGAATCCTAAGATCTTGATCATTATTAACAGATGATCTAGAAAAGGAATTCCTAGGAGTACTAGACTGGTTATACTCTCTAATTTGAAAATTAGAACTGGAAGATTGAAACTTAATTTTAACAGTACCATCCATGTATTGCTGGATGTAATCAACATCTTTGATTAGGTGTTGAATTGGAGTTGGCTGACTTTCATTGGTTAAAACATAATTTGTAGGCAAAGTAATATCAGACCACTTAATGGTTTTAGGAGCTCTAATATTGGCATTACTTTGACTAGATTAGATCAATGGGATGTGATTTTTTGGACTCCTATTGATGGCTCATTAATTCATGTTGGTTTTCGTGACTTTGTAATGTATTCAAAAAAATCAAAGTTAGGGGTTGGGCACCTTCTAGGATTTGGTATCCGCTAGTTTTGATATTCAAAGATAGAGAATTAAGAATATAAGGGTCTGTTAAACGAACAGACAAAACTTGGAAGCAATCGAAATGGGTTGGACCATTATAAAGTGATTATTCAATTAATCCTAAAATACTATCATTAAAATTTATAAATCTTGTATCTGGCAAGACTAACAAGACATAGGTATTTAGACTTCTACTTGTGAGTGGTTTAACTCCAATCTGAACTAAACCAAAGTGAATGAAATTATGTCATTCTTCAATGTGATGTTTAATTACATTGGAAGAAAGTACTTGACAAGTTTCATGCTCTTTCCTAAGAGCATATATTTTTTTCAATTGTTTTGACATGATGCTGAGGCTTGAAGGTAGCAACAGACCATGTTGATTTATAAATTTTCTTACTACGGATTTTGGGTATATTCCATACCCTATGTTCTACTTTCATCTGATAAATATTCAAAGTGTTTTCGTTGATTATGTCTCGTATTGTTTTCATTGTAGACATATTGCTACAGTATGAATTACTTCTAAATAATCTACTCATTGCTCAAAATAACTAATTATTCTTATGATTCAAAATTTCATAGTGTATTTTGATTCTCAAATCTGCTATGACTTCTACAACCTCATATGAAGTCGACTCTTCTTTCCTTTGCACCTACAACTACCCTACCCAAGGAATTTACATATCTTGGAGGTCTTATGTGGGTGCCTATAGTAAATCAAATAGAAATTGATATGTCATATTCACAAATTAGATAATCAAATATTACAGAGAAATAATCAAGCATAAAATAACCAGCCACTTGGACGGAGAGTGAGATTAAACAAAAAACAATTACTCAAGTAAGCAATTAAAAAACAATAGAAGCAATAACCAACCATAAAGGCGGTGAAGAACAATAATTATGAAGATATTGAAGTATTAAACAGTAAAATACCCTACCAGGTTTTTACTTTCGTTGCCAATTAATTTTTCTCAATACTTATAAGTTTTAATCTTACTCTTGAATATCAATTTTACTGTTTTTGTTGTTTCAATTCTTGCATCTTAATACCCAATCATTAAATACTTAAATTATATGCAATTCCGCATCTTCGCCTCTTTTGGTATTAGAGCCAAACCTGGTAGGAGTGAACTTTGGGGATTTCATAATTAATATGCATGCTTGTACCATTGGCAGAAGACAAAGATTCGTGTATCTTCTTGAAGTACTTGGTAGGAATGAGTCATTCATGCATACAATTTAAATCTGCTCTTAAATCATTAAGAGCCATTGATTCAAAGATTAATTTAAATAGTAAATACACCCTATCAGGTTTGGCTCTGATACTAAAAGAGGCAGAATTGTGTATAATTTACATATCTAAGAGGTCTTATTGGGATGCATGAAGTAAACCAAATTGAAACTAATATGTCAGATTCACAAATTAGATAATCAAAGATTACAGAGAAATAATCAAGCATATAAATAACCAGCCACTTGGGTGAATAGTGAGATTAATAAAAAGACCTCTTAAATACATAAATCCTGATGGTAGGGTAGTTTTTAGGGGCAAATGGGAGAAGAGTCAACTTCATAGAGATGCATCATAATGGTCAGATTTTGGGAATTTACTAGGTTCTTAAATCTCAAGAATCGAACACAAAAATAACAAAAGAATTAAATCTTTTAAAATAGAAAATTTAATTAAGAATCATGAATCTATAGAACTAGGAGAACCTAGTAAATTCCTAATATCTGATAATGAGGTTGAAGAACATATTGTCAATAATCAAGATGATGATAACTTCATCTAAATCCTTAATCACTTCATAATATATATATATATATATATATATATATATATTTAACAGAAGAAGACGCCTGAATAGATTTATTTTTAATTCATGAATCATTTTATCAATCTTTTTATTAATTGAAATAATTTTTAAAGTGATTTTATCTGAAAAATTTATCAGTAGTTTATCTTTCAGAGTTTCATTAGGTTTAGGTTCATTAAGAACATCAGTCTTATTCTCAATTTTATCTAATTGTTTACCTATTATGATTAGACTCTGATTAGTATAATTAAGTTGTTCAACTATTTTTTTGTTTGGTTCTTTTTCTTTTACAAATTTGAAAGAAGAAGCAATGATTAAAGAATTTTTATGATTAATCATAATTTTTTCAGGAGGAGGATGATTAGCAGACACTACGCTGGAGTCTTCCTTGTCCCATTTATAATTTGAAGTTACTTTGATATTTTTCTCATAAATATTTTCAATATAATCAAGAAAAAATATATCAGTTCTTAATTCTTGCATCAATGACTTCCATTCAGCAAGCATGATTTTTCTTTGATCTATATTATATGAATTTCTGAACCTATTACATCTGTCAAGATTAGCTGGGTCATTGTATTGGGTTAGACCTTCCCAATCTAGTTTATATTCTTGACTCAAGATCCCTATATTCAGGACTAAGAGTTGAGGATTAACATGATGGAGGTTTCCTTGGAAATCCAATTCAGTGGGTGCTTCAACTTCGTCAGATTGTTCAGACTTATTATTAAAGACTGGCTGACTAACTTGGGAACTTGTGGCTATGCCTTTAAGGTTGTTAACCAAGATAGCAATTCAAAATTTAAAACTAAGTCTGGAAAAATTGGTGAAATATTTCAAGAATTGAAAGTAATCAACCAAGACGATGATTCAGATTTAGAAAGTCATAGGTCAGAATCAATTTATGAATCATCTACAATAAGTGAAATTTTTGAATATTAACAATATTGAATAAAGATTTAAGAATTTAGAAATTAATAAATTAGAAAGAAAATGGCATAAAGAAACTCATGCCTCCTAGCATTCAAATTATTGAATCTTCTCTTGTTAATCAATTTTCCTGCAGAAAATTTATATGAATGGAATATTGACGGACTTTCTGAACAGGAAGTTCTCAATAAATTACAACACATGGCAATGGTAGCTAACAGCTACATTACCACTCACAATTTACTTCATGAAGAAGTAATAAATCTTCTAGTCACAGGATTCACAGGAATGCTCCATTCGTGGTGGAAAAAACATCTCACAGAAGAATCTGAAATTGTCATTCTTTTAGCAGTAAAGATTGATGCTAAAGGAAACCCAATTATTGGAGAAATCAGAAAACAATACCTGATGGAATTAATACACTCCTCTAAACAATAATTGAATACTTCATTGGTACGCCAAACAATATTACTTTGCGTATTCATGATCAATTAACCAACCTTAGGCGTCCAACCCTAAGTGATTTTAAATGGTATAAAAATATATTCTTATCTAGAGTTATGGTAATCAACCATTTTGAAAAGAAAAATTTATTAATGGATTGCTCAATCTATTTGCACATAAAATAAGAACAGTTCTTAGTAATGACCTAGATAATATAGATTATGATAGTCTAACCTATGAAACAGTAATTACTATAATACAAAAAGAAGGATTAAAAATGTGTGTTGATATGAAAATCTATAAACAAATTAAAAAATAAAGTTAAACCGTTAAATATGAGTTAGGTAATTTTTGTGAGCAATATGATTTACCTTTTATTGTCCCTTCTCAGAAAAATAGGAGAAAATCCCACTTAAGTCCTAGAAGGTCTTATAAGCCCAATAGGAGAAATTAACACCAAAATAACAATAGAAATTTTGACCAACATTCTCCAAAAAATAAAAAAATTGATAAACGTTTCTCTAGGAATAAAAATTATTCTAGAAAAAAGTTTAATAAGAATTTGATACAGGTAATATTACATGTTTTAAATGTGGTCAGAAAGGCCATCTTTCAAATACTTGTCAAGTTAAAAATAAAATTAATCAATTAAAAATTTTTGAAGAAGACAAATAGGAATTGTTTAGAATCTTAGAAACAATAAATTATTATGAAAGTACTAGTGAAAATTTGGGAGAATATGAAACCCTTGAATCCTCTAAAACTGGATTCTCAAGTTCTAACAGTGATTCTCCTAACATCATACTTGAAAATTCAGAATTAAAACAAAAATATCTTGAAAGACTTAAAAAGGTAATCTGAAGAAAGAAAATACTAGATCTAATAATAATAATACTGCAAGTCTCTCATAAACCTTTGAAAAATTCAATAAGGTAAAAGGGAAAGAAAAGAAAGTTACCTCACATGAACTTCAAAAAGAAATTAAAAATATTAAAATAGAAATAAAAGAATTAAGAAATTCTAACACAGAAATAAAAGAAGAATTAAACATTTTAAAAATAGAGAATTTAATTAATAAACAAGAATCTAGTGAACCTAATAAATTACTAATTTCTGATAATGAGGTTAAAGAACTTATTATTAACAATCAAGACGATGATAACTTCATTCAAATACTTAATCACATCAAAATCAAAAAGTGGCACATAATGGTCAGAATAATTATTCAAGATTTTGATTTCACGACAATTGCTCTTGTTGATTCAGGAGTAGATTTGAACTGTATGCAGGAATGACTAGATTCGAACTGTATGCAGGATGGACTAATTTCAACCAAGTACTTTAAGAAGATATAAAAAAATCTTTGTCATCTGCCAATGGTATTCGTATGCATATCAATTATGAAATACCTAAAGTTCATACTTGCCAAAACGATGTATGTTTTAAAACATCATTTGTCTTAGTAAAAAATATGACTGACAAAATTATTTTAGGTTTACCATTTATTTCTCTGTTGTATCATTTTACCACATTGTATGATGGGATAATTACTTATCCCTTGGATGAACCTATAAAATTCAAATTTCTTTCTTTTTCTCACAATGAGAAATTGAAGACTTTGAAACAAAATTCTGTTTTTAAGTCCATAAACTTAATTTCTTGCAAGATAAAACCATTATATTTTCTACAAAACAAAATTGAAGAGAATGCTTTTCAAAATCAAGTTAAAATCATTAAACAAGGAGTTCCTTGTTTAGTCATTAATTGTAAACCCCTTAAAGAATGTTTTGGAATGGATAAAATATTCAATATCAAACAGAATGGATTTAATCAACGGACTTAGAAATGTTAATGTATCCTCTAAGTTTAGTATAAAATATGAATGTTGGCAAATTCAAATAAATAAGACTGAGAAATACAAGATTATATTTTATCATTATAAATGAAAAATAATATTATTTGATCTTAGAATTGCTCCAAGTAAATTTCAGAATATATGATTAAACTCTTTAATCAATTTACTTCTTTCTCGATTGATTGCATTAATAATATTCTTATTAGAGAATATTGGTTGCAATTTTTATTGTTTGCATTAGCCAATATGCTAAACAATACTGGAAATACTTTAAATTATTTGCTAAGATAATAAAACAAAATAATTCAATTATCTCTAAAAAATTAAGAATAAATTTCTAGAATTTAAAATTTATTATTTCATTACTAAAATAATTGATCAAATCATACAATTTATTTTGATTAATAAATCTACAAACATGTTTTGAAATTAGTCGCATTAAAGATCATATGGGGGCTTCTTGCTACTGCCCCACCATAAGAGCAATAAGCCAGTCACAGGCAAACAACCTTTTGAGTCTATAACTTCTGAATCTGAATGACCAAAAGACGTATTGGTCGGCTACTACTGCCTACGATCCAGTGTGTGGGGTGGTCGCTTATCAAAAACCTTTCCCAAGAGGCGCACGTGCCTGAAAAACTTCCCCCATAAGTCAAATGATTGCCCAAATCCTGGCGCCAAAAATCATCCTATTTTTAGATGACGAACTATCCGTCGAAGGGCACAATCATGTCTGACTTCTCAACATTCCTGTCCGACACAATGAATATAAGGTCCCTTTGGTCTTAATTGATAATGGATTAGGCCTAAATGTTTGCCCCTTGCGAACATTATAGCTGAGTAGAGTATTCTAGTCTAGTTATCTCTTCTCCTTCTTCTCCAAGAAGGAGAACTAAAAACATAAATACAATCATCTTGTAGTCCTCAACATCTTGTAGCACATAAAAAACACTCCATAACGGAAGATCATTACCTTCTTCTGGGATCGAGAGATGGCTAGTAGCGACGAACACTCATGCTCTATGGCTATTCTTTTAAATATGGTCACCTTCTAAAGCTAAGGAAACCCCATCTTTATATGGCTAAGGAACCAGAAGGCAACCCATGGTGGTTACCTCAAGGGGAGATGACTCTCAATTCCAAACAAAGGCTTTCCATGTAATAACACATTCTTAGCAATTCTGATTTCAATGTTTAATTTATCCAATATATTAATGATTAAATGTCTGATTCACTTACTTGTAATATTTTGTAGGAAATCATTCCAGGATTTTACAATGGAAGAATTTGACCTCCTAGAATATGGAAAGATAGAGCCTAGAATACTTAATCAAAATTCTTTCAAAATCAAGAAGCTCAATGGCTAGGGCCGCCTTGTGTTCAAAATCCTCATTCATTGATTATGGTCATAATGGATTTGAATATCCAAGAAATGACTGGATTGATGAATTGGATAAAATTTTAGAAGATGTTGGGTTGAAGCATGACTTCAATGTAGCATTAATTCAATGGCATGAAGAGGGTGGAAAAATAGGTTTTCAAAAAAATAATAAAATTTGTTATGATAACAGAGAAATTTTAACTGTGAACCTTTTGGGACAAGCAATATTTAAAATTGAATTTCTAAATAAATCAGTCAAAGAATTCTTGATACTGGAAGGAACCTTCTTCGTTATGCCTGACATATTTCAAAAAGGTCATAGGCATGCAGTGAAATCCTTAACTAAAAGAATCTGTATCACCTTCAAAAAACATGTGAAAATGATGAATGCTTCAATAATAGAAAAGTCTTTGACTCAACAATTGGCCCTTAAAGCCCAAATCAAATAGGAGTCTTCTACTTCTAACCAAGCCCAATCAACAATACTTGGGTGTAACATATCCAATCACCAATCAATCCTGGTTAACCAATTTGACCCATTCTCGATATCCTTTGATGCTCAATCAATTTCAAAATACAAGAAATCACCATTTGATTTTCAAAAAATGACGAGTCAAAATCTCTTTCATATTGAGCCTCCATTTACCCATTTGAAGAATCCTGCTCAAATTTCCAAAGCTCATTTCATTCTTAAATTCCACTATGTCCCTAGACACAATAGCAAAAATCTCAGTTTTTACAGAGACATTCTCTTAGAAACAGAATCCATAAAAATTAGCCCAATCAGAAATTATGAGGAAAGAATCTTTTACCATTCTTTCTCTATCCTCAGAATCATAACTATGGAGGATTGGAGAATCCATCCTTCAAGTTCTAAAATGCTTTTAAATAAAAGACAATATAATTATTTTGACTATATTGATGCATGGCACAAGATTTTCCTACATCAAATAATGACTTTTTTCACTTTTGGTTATTAAATTTTGGTAACAATTTCAAAATATGATTTTTCAAATTGGTTCTTAAAATGGTGGTACATTCATGGACTTACCTTAGAAATTTTTCCAATTGATTACAACAATGTTTGAATTTATTTTTAAAGGTTTACAAGCCCTCACCAATTGAGATCTCCTTTCCCCAAATACTTTGTTTTCCAATAACATACAAAATATCTTGGATTTTGAAATGGCAATACTCGGTTGAAAATGAAATCCTCACCAGAGAGTATTATATTAAATAGTAGGATAAGTTGAATACCCAGAAAATTATTGCATCCATCAATTATGAATTTGCAAGTACTCATCCCATCATGAGACTAACAAATCCTTTTATCCAAGCTCCATTAAAGATTAATGAGCTCATTTACCTAACTCCATAAATCACACTATCCAGTACAAATTTATCCCAACCCAAGTCCAAACCCTCTTCAAAGGGTAAATCAAAAGTCACAGAGCCCAAGTCTGAATTAGAGAAGAAATTAATCCAAAAGAAAATACATCTCATTTTGAAAGACAATGATGATTCTGACTTTGTATCATCCGGAGGGTCAAGTCTCACAATCAAACCAAAAATTCAAAAAGGCCAATCATCCAGAAATATTACCCTTCAACAATTGAAGGACCTATTTGACGACATCAGTCTCAGTAATAAAGAGAAATAATTCACCTTTGGCAAAATGTCAATGTTTGGAATAATCAAAATCAAAGAATCAAGTAATCTTCAAGATATATCCTAATAGTCATCCAATGCAACAGCTATAATGATACCCAACAATCAATTATTAATAGCAACAATGACTCTATAAAAGTCGCAATGGCTTTCAAGATAACAGTAATAAAGAAACTAAACTCTAAGATAGCAATTATCAAGGAACGACAAAAGTGGCTCCACCGAAATAAAACAAAAGTAGTCACAATGACTCTTTTCAAGACACGATGATGAAGACGCAAGAATCCAAGATTACAATTACCAAGGAATCTTTGTAATTTTTCATTTTCTGTAATAATTATACTAGTTGTCAAATGATTAGGAAACTATTTATGCTTTTACCTATTTTTAGTCAAAAGTAAACAAAAGTAGAAATGTAAAATATTTTTACTTTTGTAGAATAGAATAGTTCAGGTAAGTGATGGATTCCCGGTGAACTCCACTTTCCTTGGCTATAAATATGTAGCCATCTCCCATTGTTCCTCAGAGCTCATTTTACAACTCTTAACTATTTGAGAGCTAAAACATGTTTTGTAAAACAAATCTTTCTTCTTCGTCTTCCCTTTTGTCAATCTTTTCTTCTTTTTTCTTCAACATAAATTAGTGAGCGGGAGCACTAATTTATCGTTGCCAATAAACGTTATTTGTGTAAATATTTAATCTTACACCTCAATACAGTTTTCTGTAACCATTGTTTGTTAATATAGTTTTTACTATTTATCTTCTTTAATTCTCGCATCGTTTGTTATATTATATTTGATTTCACATCTCTTTTGGTATCAGAACCAAACCTGGTGGGGATAATTACTGTTTCTATTTCAATTTTTGCATAATTAAACTGTTCACTGCCTCTTATGGATGGTTATTGATATTATTATTGCTTATTTGCTTCTTTGAAAAATTACTTATAATTAATCTCACTCTCTGTCCAAGTGGCTAGTTATTCTCATAATTGATTATTTTTCTGTATTATTTGTTTACTTAATCTGTGAATCTGTTTATCAGAGGCTGATGTATCAGTATCTATTTGGTTAGCTTCAAGGACCTAGGTAAGTCATCTTAGATACGTAAATCCTAAGGGTAGGGTGGTTGTAGAGGTGAAAGAGACAAGAGTGAAGCCTGATAGAAGGATGTATAAGTCACCACAAGGCTAGTAACAAAAATACAATATGAAATCCTCAATAATAAGAATAATTTAGTTAGTTGAGCCATGAGTAGATTATTTAGAAGTAATTCTTCTAGTAGTAATAGATCTATAATAAGCTCAATACCTGACATAATAAATTATGAACATATGGAATTAGCATATGAACAAGAAGATCATAGGGTATGAAATATACCCAAAATCCTCAATAAAAATATTTATAAATCAACATGGTCCGTTGCTTCCTTCAAGCCTCAATATCATGTAAAAACAATTGGAAAAAATATGCTCTCGGGAAGGAGCATGAAACTTGTCAATTACTTTCCTCTAATGAAATAAAACATCGTATTCAAGAAGGATATAATTTCTTTAATTTTAGTTTAGTTCAGATTGGAGTTAAACCACTCACAAGAAGAGGTCAAATTGGTTGACCATGGTTGATTTGTGATTGGATATGATGGACCCAAGTATTGTTGATTGAGCTTGGTTTAGAGTAGAAGGCTCCTCTTTGATTTGAGCTTTAAGGGTCAATTGTTAAGTCGAAGACTCTTCTATTATTGAATCATCCATCATTTCCACATGTTTTCTGAAAGTGATGTTGATTCTTTTGGTTAAGGATTCTACAGCATGCATGTGTCTATTTTGAAATTCATCAGGTATGATGAAGAGAGTTCCTTCCAGTATTAGAAATTCTTTTATTCTTTTATTTGGAAATTAAATTTTAAAAATTGCTTGTACCAAGAGGTTCACAGTTAAAATTTCTCTGTTATCATAACAAATTTTATTATCCTTATGAAAACCTATTTTTTCACATTTCTCATACCATTGAATTAAGGCTGCATTGAAATCATGCCCCAATCCAATTTCTCCAAATATTTTATCCAATTCATTAATCCAGTCATTCCTTGGATATTCAAATCCATTATGACCATAATTAATGGATGGGAATTTTGAGCAAAAAGTTGTTGCCCTACCATTGAGCTTTTTTATTTTAAAAGAATTTTGATTGAGTATTCTGGGTTCTACCTTTCCATATTATAGTAGTCCAGACTCCTTAAATTGCTCCATTATAGAATTTTGGTATGATTTCCTACAAAAGACTACAAGTAAGAGAGTCAAGAATTTAATTATTAATACATTGGATAAATTAAATATTGAAATAAAAATTGCTATGAATAGATTACCTAGCAAAACATTGGTTGGAAGGAATCTCGAAACATGTTTTGCAGATTCATAATTAATTAAACACAAAATTTTTATTTAATAATGCAAATTGTATGATTTGATTAGTTGCCTTAATTTCAAATTCTAGAAATCTAATTTTGGATTGAAACAATTTGATTCTTTTTGCAAAGATAACTAAACTATTTTGTTTTATTATCTTGGCAAACAATTCAAAATATTTCCAGTATTGTTTGTCATATTTAAAGGAAATATTGTCAATGTAAACAATCAAGAAATTCAACCAGCATTGTTTATTAAGAATGCAGTCAATTAAGAACTGATTAAAGAATTCAATCATTATATTCTAAAATTTTCTTGAAGCAAACTTAAGATCAAATGACATTATTTTCCATGCGATTTTGTATTTATTAACTTTATTTATCTGGATCTTCCAAAATCCAGTTTTTTTGTCAAACTCAGAGAACACAACATTATTTCTAAATTTGTTGATTAAGTCTCCTTGGTTTGATATTGGATATTTTATCCATTTCAAAGCATCTTTGAGGGGCTTATAATTAGTTTTTAAACAAGGATTTCCCTGTTTAAAGATTTGACTTTGAATAGCAGAATTCTAAGGTTGTTCTTTAATTCTTCTAAATTTTATTTTTTCTGTAAAAAAACATAATTGTTTTCCTTTACAAGAAATTGAATTTATGTATTTGAAGACATAATTTTGTCTTAAGGTTTTTAATTTCTCATTGTGATGAAAAGAAAGAAATTTGAATTTGATAGGTTCATCCATGGGATAAGTAATTATCCTATCATACTATGTGGTAAAAAGATACGGCAGAGAGATAAATGATAAAAGCAAAACTATTTTATCAGTCATATATTTTACTAAGACAAATGATATTTTAGAACATGCATTGTCTTGGTAAATATGAACTTTGGGTATTTCATAATTGATGTGCATCCGAGTACCATTGGCAAAAGATAAAGATTCTTTTGTCTTCTTGAAGTACTTGGGAGGAATTAGTCCTTCTTGCATACAATTCAAATCTACTCCTGAATCAAATAGAGTCATTGTTTTGAAATCAAAATCTTGAATTATTATTCTAACCATTATACACCATTTCTTGATTTTGATATGATTAAGTATTTGGATGAAATTATCATTATTTTGATTGTTGATAACAAGTTCTTCAACCTTAATAATTGAAATTGGGAATCTACTTAGTTCTCCAAGTTTACTAGATTCATGAATTTTAATTAAAATTTTTATTAAAAGATTTAATTCTTTTTTATTTTAATATTTTTAATTTTTTTCTAAAGTACATGTTGGATAACTTCTTTTTTCTTTCCTTTACTCTTATTGAATTTTAAGGGTTTGTGAAAGGCTTACAATATTTTAGACTTAGTATTTTCTTTTAAAATTACTTTCTTAAGTCTTTCTAGGTATTCTAGATTTTTAATTTTGCTAATTAAATCCAACAAGAGATTTTCTTCTTGTTCTTTATTTTTATTTAGAACATTACTTTTTTGACAATAACTATCCCTACACCCCATAGAGATGTTAGGAGAAATACTATCACAATTGGAAGAGTTAGATTTTGAGGATGCAAGGTATTCAAATTCTCTTAAATCATCAATATCACTCTCATAGTTTTCTATTGACTCTACGGTTCTAAACAATTCTTGTTTATCTTCATTAGAGATTTTTAATTGATTAATTTTTTCTTTAACTTGATAAGTTTTAGAAGAATGACCATTCTGGTCGTGTTTAAAATACTTAAGTTTATTTTTATCAAAAGAATATTTATTGTGTTTTCTTCTAGAATAAATTTTATTCTTGAAGAAACGTTTGTCAAAATTTGTATTCTTTGAAAAATATTAGTTAAAAATCTTATGCTTATTCTTATGATATTTTCTCCTATGAGGCTTGTGAGACCTTCTAGGGTTTTAATGGAAATTTTTCCTAATAAGCCATACTTCTCACAAGAACTGCCTAATTCACATTCTATAGTTTTATTTTCTTTATTGATTTTCATATCAATGCATATTCTAAAATCTTCCTTTTGTATGTAGTAATAATTGTACCATAGGTAAGACTATCATAGTCTACGTTTCCTAGGTTATTATTAAGGACTGCTCTTATTTTGTGTGTGTACAAATTGGATAATTTATTAGTAAACTTTTCTTTCCAAGTGGGTTGATTGTTATCATTCTTTGACATTATTCTGGAGAAAAATTTATTTTTGTACCAGTGGAATTTACTTAGAGTTGGACACCTAAGATTGGTCAATTGATTATGGATGCGCGAAGTAATATTACTTGGCATTCCAATGAAGTATTTAACTATTGTGTAGAGAAGTGTATTGGTGGCATCAGGTATTGTTTTCTGATTTTCTCCAATAATTAGTGTTCCTTCAGCATTAATCTTTACTGCTGAAAGGATGGTATATTTGGATTCTTTTGTGAGATATTTTTCCCACCAGAAACGTAGTATTCCTGTGAATCCTGTGACTAAAAGATTGATGACCTCATTGTGAAGTAAATTATGTGTGGTAATGTAGTTGTTCGCTATCATTGCTATGTGTTGAAATTTATTGAGAACTTCCTACTCAGAAAGTCCATCAATATTCCATTTGTGCAATTTATCTGTAAAAATAGAATATTGGTTAACTAAAGAATTATCAGTAACTTGAACGTCAGGAGGAATAGGCCTTTTAGGCCATTTCCTTTCTAATTTATTAACTTTTAAATTTTTAAATTTATCTTCAATATTGCTAATGTTTGAAGATTTATCTATTGTGGCTGACTCATAGGTAGATTCTGGCCTATGACTTTCTGAATTACCATCTTGATTAATTACTTTCAATTATTTAAGTATTTTATCAAATTTTTCAGATTCAGTTTCAAATCTTATAAGATGAAGATGACTCAACAGATTTATTCATCAATTCTTGAATCTCTTTATTAAGAGGAATGATATTTAAAGTGATTTTATCTGAAAGATTTATTAAAGATTTTTCTTTCAGGGATCTACTAAGTTTAGGTTTATTAAGAACTTCAAACTTATTTTCAATTTCATCTATTGTGATTAAAATTTGATTAGTATAATTAAGTTATTTAACTAATTTTTTATTTGGTTCTTCTTTCTTTGCAATCTCGAAAGGAGAAACATTGATTAAAGAATTTTTATGGTTAATGTCCTTAATAGAGGATGATTTATTAATTTCTAAAATTTGTAATGTTTCTTCAACTTTGTTAACATTTGAAGATTTGTCAATTGTGAAAAATTCATAGGTTGATTCTAACCTATGGCTTTCTGAATTTGATCTACTATCATTCAATTCTTGAATTTTATCATTAGTAAGTTTTTCAAATTGTGAACAATTATTTTGTTTATTAATCATACCAGAATAAGATGATTCATTAGATTTTAAATTCTTTAATGTTTCTTCAATATTTGAAGATTTATTAATTGTGGAAGATTCATAGGTGGATTCTAACCTATGAATATCTAATTCAGAGATACTGTCATGGTCCAATAATTTTGACAGATGATTCAATTTCTAAATCTTTGGATGGTTCTTCAATATTACTTGAAGATTCAAGGAATGTGGATGATTTGTAGAATTCTGACCTACAATTTTCTTCAATTTTATTATTGGAAAAGTTGTGAATTTTGGATGGCTCATAGGTAGATTTTAACCTATGGCTATCTGATTCTGAGACATTGTCTCTTAAAGATTTTAACCTTTTAAGTTTTTCTTCATCAGGAGTTTTCTATTTCGAAGAGTTCATTGAAATATTTTTTAGGTTGAGAATTTTCTTGATTAATTAGGATTTTTTTCAGGTGGTGGATGACAGATAGTCATCACACTGGAGTCTTCCTTGACCCATTTAGATTTAGAAATTACTTTAATATTTTTCTCATAAATATCCTCGATATAATCAAGGAAAAATATGTCAAATTTGTATTTTTGCATGAATGTCTTCCATTTAGCAAGTATGATGTTTCTTTGATCCATTATATATGAATCTCTGAACCTATTGCATTTATCCTGATTGATTGGGTTGTCATTATGTTGGGTTATTCTTTTTCAATCTGGTTTGTATTCTTAGTTCAGGATATCTGGATTAAGATTGTTAGAATTTTTTAATTCTTGTTCTAATTTTTGAATTCTAAAATTTTGATTATTAATAGATGATTCAGGAAAGGAACTCTTAGGAGTACTAGACTAGTTATACTCCCTAATTTGAGAATTAAAAGATTGGTAATTAATTTTATTAGATTTTTATTATTAAGGTTTGTCCGACTTCCTTGGGAACTTATTCCTTTAGGTTCTAGACTTTTAATTTTTAAATTTTTTTAATTCTTGCTCTATTCGAATCCTAACATATTGATCATTATTGATGGATGATCTAGAAAAGGATTTCATGTTTATATTTTTATTGAAGATTTTGGGTATATTCCAACCTCATGATCTACTTGATCATCTGTAAAGTATTCAGAATGATCTTCTTGATCATCTTGAAGGTAGTCAAAATATTTATTATCTACTTGATCATCTGCTAATTCAAAATATTCTCTATCCATTATGTCAGATATTGAAGATATTGTAGACCCAATACTACTAGAAGAACTATTTCTAGATAATCTACTCATGATTCAAATAACTAAATTATTATTAGGATTGAGAATTTTATACTGTATTTTGATTACTAATTTATTGTGGTGACTTCGACAACCCTTACTAGGATCGCTCTTCTCCAACCTACCTCTACAATCACCTTACCCTCAGGATTTACGTCTCTAAGAGGTCTTGCTGAGGTACCTGAAGCTAACCAAATAGAAGCTTATACGTCAGCCTCTGTAAAATAGATTCACAGATTAGATAAACAAATAATACAGAGAAATAATCAATTATAAGAATAACCAATCACTTGGGCGGAGAGTGAGATTATGTAAAAGCAATTATTCATGTACACAATTGAGCAACAATAATAACAATAACTAGCCATAATAGACGGTGAACAGTTTAATTATGCAAAAATTGCAGTAGAAATAGTAAATGAACAATATTATTCCCATCAGGTTTGGCTCTAATACCAAAAGATGCGGAATCAAATATAATTTAAAACAATGAGAGAGGTGGTATTAAGATGTAAGAATTAAAGAAGATAAACAGTAAAAAGTGTTGTATTAAGGGGCAAGATTCAAAACTTACACAAATATTTTTATTGGCAATGATTAATTAGTGCTCCCACTCACTAATTAATGTTGAGGAAAAAAGAAGAAGAAATATTTACAGAAGAGGGAGGAAGAAGAAGAGAGCTTTGCTTTCAAAACCAGTTTTCCTCTCAAATAGTTTAAGAGATGAAAACGAGTTCTGAAGAATAAATGAGAGAGGGCTACCTATTTATAGCCTAAGAAAAATGGAGTTCACCAAGAACTCATCACTTACCTGAACTATTCTATTCTACAAAAGTAAAAATATGTTACATTTCTACTTTTATTTACTTTTGACTAAAAATAGTAAAAAGCATAAATAGTTGCCTAATTATTTGACAACTAGTACAATTATTATAAAAAATAAAAAATTACAGAGATTCCTTGATAATTGTAATCTTGGATTCTTGCATCTTCATCATTGTGTCTTGAAGAGAGTCATTGTGACTATTATTGCTTTATTTCGGTGGAGCCATTGTTGTTGTTTCTTGATAATTGTTATCTTGAATTTTAATGTCTTCATTACTGTTATTTTGAAAGTCATTGTGACTTTTGCAGAGTCATTGTTGCCACTGATAATTGATTGTTGGATATCATTATAGCCGTCGTATTGGAGGACTATTATGATATATTTTTGAACTCCTTGTTATTGGCATTTTGCCTAGGATGAATTATTTTATTCATTTACCACTGAGATCAATATTATTGAATGGGTCCTTCAATTGCTGAGGAGTAACGTTTTTGGATGATTGAGATTTTTGGTTTAATTTGGTGACTTGGCTATGAGATGATTCAGAGTCAGATTCATTATTGTCCTCTAGAAGGAGAAGCATTTTTTGGAGTAATGATTTATCCAATCTGGATTTTGGTTTCAGGGCCTTTGACTTATCCCTTGAAGAAGGTTCTGATTTGGTTATAGATTCAAATTTGGATGGATTTGGACTGGATGGTTTGATTTGTGGATCTGGATGAATGAGCTCATTAATTTTTATTGAAGCTTGGATAAAGGATTTTCTAGTCTCATAATCGGATGAATACTTGCAAATTCATAATTGATAGATGAAATTATTTATGAGTATTCAACTTATCCCACCATTTAACATAGTACTCTCTGGTGAGAATTCTATTTTCAACCAAGTATTGCCATTTCAAAATCCAAGGTACTTATATTTTATTGAAAAACAAAGTATTTGGGGAAAGGAAACCTTATTTGGTAAGGGCTTGTAAACCTTTAAAAATAAATTGAAACATTATCGTAAATCAATTAAAAATCGTAAGGTAAGACATGAATGCACTACCATTATAAAAAGCAATTTGAAAAATCAATTTTGGAATTGTTATCAAAATTTAAAAACAAAAGGTTCAAAAAATCACTATTTTGTTGCAAGAAAAGAGTGTGCCATGCATCAATATAGTCAAAATAATTATATTCTTTTTTATTCAAAAGTGCTTGGAAACTTGAAGGGTGGATTTTGCAAACCCCCATAGTTATGATCATGAGGATAGAGAAAGAATGGCAAATGATTCTTTCTTCTCAATTTCTGATTGGGCTAATTTTTATGAATTATGTTTCTAAGAGAATGTCTTTGTTGAAACTGAGATTTTTGTTATTATGTCCAGGAACATAATGGAATTAGGGATGAAATGGGATTTGACAATTTGAGCAAGATCCTTCAAATGAGCGAATGGAGGCTCAATTCGAAAGAGATTTTTTCTGGCATTTTTTGAAAAACAAATGATGATTTCTTGTATTTTAAAAGTGATTGGGTATCAAAGCCGCTATGACTGTAAGGCCTCGCCTGAGAGGGATGTCATACTTATGGGGGGTTCTCACTGTGTGATTAGTGATGAAGCACTGACTCTTACCCCCAGAGTACCCTTCCCGGGTTAAGTTCGGGGATAGATTATATGTCAAAAGTAAAAAGGTTGAGAGGCTCGTGCATAAAAAGTGGCTTTAGAGGGACAGTTGGTGGTCACTGTCCAACTTTACGTTGTGGTGAGNATATATATATATATATATATATATATATATATATTACTTTTTTAATGATTCAAATATTAATTTTTAGTAACTTTGATGTTCGTCAGTAGCATAGAATTCTCTAAATCGTATCATCTCACAAACGGTGTCAAATTCCAGTACGGCATAGCTGTTTTATATACTATTTTATGGCTTTTATATTTAAATCCTGAAATTTGTGAAGTAATAAACATGTAGTGTATGCGTAGAATGGGGTAGAAATGATGATAACATGTGGTAAAAACAATGTTTATAGTATACTTACGAATACTTGTAGACATCAGATTTATATTATGTCTTAAACCCACCACAGTCTGCCTGTGAGTTTTGATCACATTTATTATGTTTTTTAAGGAATAAATTTATGTTTTCTCAGATATTGTCTGTAGTTTTCACATACAAAAGAAGTGGTTGATAATATGTTTACGATATTTATAAATATAATGTACATTACTTGTAAACTCAACATTATTTTCTTGTACACTCAATATTGTGTTTTTTACAACTCCATAAACCATATGTCAAAATATATGTTTTCAATTTTCTTACATATAATTTACAAATACTTATTGTTGAAATATCACGAATACAATATCAAAATCAATAACAACTTAGTAAGATCTATATGTATTTCAAGGAAAAAAATATAAAATGTAGTAACAAATATGCAACAAAGTACATTGCATCTCCCGACACAACCAGTTAAATATATGTTTATGACTCGTAAACATATATTTAACCAGACACATTTTTATTCAAAATAAAAGAGACAGTAAGAGTATGTTGCAGATAGTTCACCTATTTCCAGAGAAGTACATAATTTATCAAAACAAACATTTTCAAGTAGAAGAATAGCGGTTAAATTTTAAACATGTTTTCAATTTGTTGACATATAATTAATGAAATGTTTATTGTTAAAATATCATGAAAACAATATCAAAATTAATTACAACTTAGTAAAATCTATATTAATTTCGAGGAAAAAAACATAAAAGGCAGTAACAAATATGTTAGGGGTGTGCACGGGATGGGACATGATGATTTATGTCCTGTCCCATCCCGTGTTGAGGGGAAATCTCGAGTGGGGCGGGACGGGACGGGATGGGGATCGGGACGGGACGGGGATCGGGACAGGACGGAACGGTTATTTTGGGTAAAAAATTTAAAGGTTAAAAATTAAATTAGTTTTAAGTTCAAAAGATTAAAAGGTCAAAAATTAAAAAATTAAGGGTTAAAATTAAAGGTCAAATTTAAAAAAATAAAAATGTTTGGCTATTTATGAAAAATCAAGATGGTTGCACACCTTTAAAATATGTTTACGAGTCAACTGGTTAAAAATACGTTTACGAGTCATAAAAATTTATTTAACCAAACACATTTTTTATTCAAAACAAAAGGGACAGTAACAAATATGTATATGTATTTCAAGTAAAATTGATATGTATTTTCAAGGAAAAAAACATCAAAGGCAATAACAAATATGCACAAAGCACACTGCAACTCCTGACCTAACATGTTAAAAATATGTTTCCGACTCATAAACATATAAATGTTACACTTCACCAAAAATTAAATATTACTATTACATATAGATATAGGGAGAAGAAGACATGAATTTTGAGAGCTACTGTATACATTTCACTTCAAAACAATACAATTGTTTCAATTTGATCGTTAAATATTCTCTTTATATTTTATCAACTTATATAGATGCACTCATTATATACACATTCACAATTATCACATCCATCAAATAAGAGTCTTACATTGATAGATTATACTATTTCACATTAAAAACATTAATAATTAATAACTAGATTTGACACTTATGAGGCTTACATAGCTCAACATAAAACAAAGACGTGTTTAATATATTAAAATAAGATTAATATATCCACATGCCCAAGATTTGTAATTATGAGTCTTACATGCCTAAATATAACTAAAATGACAAGTTTATACTTAAAATAAGAATAAAAATAACATGGCCAATATCAAATACGTGAGAAAGATAGACAAAGAACTAGAGAGAAACGGAGTACCATACCTCTATTTATGTAAAATTTCAGTAAAAGACTCGCCTAATACAGAAACAATAGAAAAATAGAGAAAGTGAGAGAGATAAAGGAGAGAAAGACAATTGTCACATGTCAAAGCTCAGTTAAAAAAAATACAACCATCGATCGTTCGTTCCCTTTATTAATCAAAGTTTTTACAGAAGTTTACCAGTGAAGATCGTCGTTGGAGGAGATAATGATTCAAGGGGAGGAAAAACAATTGTTGCCAATACTTGAATATAGATTTTCTTTGAGCTTCAATTTGGAGTCTCATGTATTAATTTTCTATTAAATACTCTAGAATAGGAGATTGAATGTGAAAAAATCTTGAAATCTTTAAGCTGTAAATTTGGTTGAAAACACGCCCAAAAAATGTCCATGGTGGAGGTTGAAGAAGATGGGCGTGGGTTTTTATTTTTTATTTTTTGTAACAGAAAGTTAGTTACTAAGGGTAAAATAGTAAGTTCACTATACATAGAAATGTCTAAACTTAAATAGGGTCATTTTTTACATGTATGTAAACGACGGGCCATTGTTGCTAATTATTTACTAAAGAGGGTCATCTACTACAATTTTTGAAAGATAAATGAGATTTTTAGGCATCCATACAAATTACTATCTCCAATTAGATAAATGTAAGAAAATATAAATATTTAGTAAAATGTCAATATTTGATTAGAGTCAGTTTGAGAAACATTAATATACCTGATCTACCCCTAATCTCAAATAAGGTGGTTATTGAAATATATGAAAAAAATGAGGTAGTTATTGAAATATATGAGCAAAACCTGTATTTTGAACAAAACATAAACATATATTTTGTCAAAAACTCAAAATCGTCTCCACTAATTATATATAAATCTTTAGAGAATAATGAATTTAAGATGAATAAATAATTGAATGTACTATAATAGAAATTTTCCATTCATAGATAAAATTAATTTTAATAAAATTAAATATTTGTATAAAGAAAAGATAGTAAATTTAAAAATATTAACCAACCTCTCATTATTATAAAAGGATAACATAGTCATTGCAAAAAACGGTTACAATAATAAAGTGAAAATTTTGACATCAACGTAATTATTTAAAAAACTAACATTTTTTTAAGTGGCAATTTTAAAGGAACTGTGAAAATGATATTATTTAAACAAATTTCTATTTTTAAAATTATTTTCATCCACAACTTTGAAAACATCAAATAGAATATTTTTCTAAAAGAATAATTAATGTAGCAAATTTCATTAAATTTAATATTGTTTTCTATTTAGTTAGTTACTAATTCAGCTTTTTATTATTTAATTTAAAAGTATAATCACCCACATGTTTCCCTCTTTATATTTATATCCATTAAATATGTCTATCTTTCTATCTCTCTCAATTTAATCAAATCCTCTATCTCTCCTTCTCTCTCTCTTTGGGGTGTGCATGTGTTTTGAAATACCCGTCCCGTCCTAATAAACTATCTGAATCGAGCAGGACGAGACGGGACATTCACTCTTGACGGGACGGGACAACGGACAACTTGAAAAAAATCATCTCATCCCATCCATTCCCGATAATTTTATAAATAACCTAATTTTTCAACTTTTTTTATTTTCGAACCTTAATCTTTTTTAATCTTAACTGTTAATCTTCTTTTAACTTGACAATTTTTTTACTTTTTTAACTTTAAATGAATTAAACTTTTCCTCATGTCCCGTCCCACTCGATTTTTGTCCTCAATGCGAAACGGGATGGGACAAAAAAATTATTCGGGGTGACAAAAATTCCTAAAACTCGTCCTGTGCACACCCTTACTCTCTTACATACTGTATTTTGATTACTAATCTATTGCGGTGACTTCTACAACCTTCTATTAGGGTCTATCTTCTCCAACCTGCCTCTACAACCACCCTACCCTCGGGATTTATATTTCTAAGAGGTCTTACTGAGGTACCTGAAGCTAACCAAATAGAAGTTGATACGCCAGCCTCTGATAAAACATTCATAGATTAGATAAACAAATAATACAGAGAAATAATCAATTATAAGAATAATCAGTCACTTGGGCGAACAGTGAGATTAGATAAAAGAAATTATTCAAGTAAGCAATTAAGCAACAATAAAAGCAATAACTGGCCATAATAGGTGGTGAACAGTTTAATTATACAGAAATTGAAGTAGAAATGATAATTATCCTCACCCGGTTTGGCTCCGATACCAAGAATATAAACTATATTGGAAAGGTCTAACCCAACACAATGATGACCCAACCAATCTAGATAGAGGTAATAGGCTGAGCAATTCACATAATATAGATCAAAGAAAAATCATACTTGCTGAATGGAAAGGATTCATGCAAAAATACAAATTTGATATGTTTTCCCTTGATTATATCGAAGATATTTATGAGAAAAACATCAAAGTAGTTTCAAAATATAAATGGGTCAAGGAATACTCCAGTGTGGTAACTGTTAGTCATCCACCACCTGAAAAACTCCTAATTAATCATAAAAATTCTCAACCTAAAAAGAATTCATTAAACCCTTCCAAATTCATTATGAGAAAACTCCTGATAAAAAAATACTTAAAAAATTAGAAATTATGAGAAACAATATCTCAGAATCAAATAAACATAAATTAGAATCTACATATGAGCCATCTACAATTTATGAATCTTCAAAAAATACTGAAGAACCATCCAAAGATTTAGAAATTAAATCATCTGTTAAGGTTATTGACCAAAGCAGTATCTCTGAATTAGATAATCATAGGTTAGATCTACCTATGAATCTTCCTCAATCAATAAACCTTCAAATTTTAATAAAATTGAAGAAACATTATAGAATTTAAGAACTAATGACTCGTCTTATTTTGGTAGGATTGATAACCAAAACAATTATTCAGAATTTGAAAAACTTACTAATGAAAAACTTCAAGAATTGAAGGACAGTAGTTCAACTTCAAAAAGCCATAGGTTAGAATCAACCTATGAATTTTTCACAATTGATGAATCTTCAAACGTTAACAAAGTTGAAGAAAATTTAAAAAAATTAGAAACTAATAAATCATCCTCTATTAGGGACATTAACCATAGAAATTCTTTAATCACTGCTTCTCCTTTCAAGATTTCAAAGGAAAAAGAATCAAATAAAAAAATAGTTGAACAAATTAATTACACCAATCAAAGTCTAATTACAATAGGAAAATAATTAGACAAAATTGAGAATAACGTTGACGATCTTCATGAACTTAAGCCTAATGAATCTCTGAAAGAAAAATCTTTAATAAATCTTTTAGAAAAAATCACTCTGAATATTGTTCTCCTTAATAAACAGATTAATGAAGCGCTTCAGGAATTAAAAGTAATCAATCTAGATAATACTTCAGATTCGAAAAGCCATAGGTCAGAGTCCACATATGAGTCGTCTACAATAAGTGAATCTTCAAACATTGATAATATTGAAGAATCATTTAAAATTTTAGAATCATCTAAAATTAAATCTGAAAAGATTATTGATAATATACCTCAAGAATTGAAGGTAATCAATCAACACAATAATTCAAATTCAGAAAATCATAGTTCAGAATCCACCGATGAATCATCAACGATAAGTAAATCTTCAAACATTAATAATATTGAAAAATCACTTAGAAAATTAATAAATTAGAAAGGAAATGGCCTAAAAAGCTTATTCCTCATGATATTCAAATTTATGAAAATTCTTTAGTTAATCAATTTTATGTGTCTGCATAAAAATTATGTGAATGGAATATTGATGGACTTTCTGAGCAGGAAGTTCTCAACAAATTGCAGCATATGGCGATGGTAGCTAATAGCTACATCACCACACACAGTTTGCCTCACAATGAGGTAATCAATCTTTTAGTCACAAGAATACTTCATTCCTGGTGGAAAAAATTTCTCACAAAAGAATCCAAAAATATCATTATTTCAGCAGTGAAGATTGATGCTGAAGGAACCCCAATTATTGGAGAAGATCAGGAAACAATATCTGATATTATTAATACACTTCTCTACATAATAATTGAACACTTCGTTGGAAAGTCAAGTAATATTAATTCGTGTATCCATGATCAATTCACTAATCTTAGATGTCCAACCCTAAGTAATTTCTACTGGTATAAAAATATATTTTTATCCAGAGTAATGACAATGGATGATAATAATCAACCATTTTTTAAAGAAAATTTCATTAATAAATTACCCAATGTGTTCACACATAAAATTAGAACAGTCCTTAGTTATAACTTAGGTAATATAGACTATAATAATCTCACCTATAGTACAATAATACATAATGAAAGTCTAAAATTGTGTATTGACATAAAAACCAATAAAAAAATTAAAAAGGAAAATAAAATTACAAAATATAAATTAGATAATTTTTGTGAGCAGTATGGTTTATCCACTATTACTCATTCCTAGAGAAATGGGAAAAAGTATCATTTAAGTTTTAGAAGGAATCATAAGCCTCATAGGAGATAATACCATAAATATCAGCATAAAAATTTAAACCAATACTACTCCAAAAATAAAAATTTTAACAAATGTTTCTCTAAGAATAAAAATTATTCTGGAAGAAAATTCAATAAAAAAATTATTAATAAATTTAAATGTTTTAAATATGGCTAGAATGGTCATTTTGTAAATACTTGTCAAGTCAAAAATAAAATTAATCAATTCAAAATCTCTGATGAAGATAAATAATAATTTTTTAGAATTATAGAGTCAATAGAATATTATGAGAATTATAGAGTCAATAGAGTCTAATGGACTAGGAGAGCCTAGTAGATTCTCAATTTCTGATAATAAGGTTGAAGAACCTATTATCAACAATCAAGATGATGATAATTTCATCCAAATACTTAATCACATCAAAATCAAAAAATGGCACATAATGGTCAAAATAATTACTCAAGATTTTGATTTCACAACAATGGCTCTTGTTGATTCAGGAGCAAATTTGAATTATATGGAGTAAGGACTAGTTCCTCCCAAGTACTTCAAGTAGATGAAAGAATCTTTGTCTTTTGTCAATGGTACTCAGATGCATATCAATTATGAAATACTCAAAGTTTATATTATCCAAGACAGTGTATCATTTGTCTCAGCAAGAAATATGACTAATAAAATTATTTTAGGTTTAGCATTCATTTCTTTGTTGTATCCTTTTATAACAGAACATGGTGAAATTATTACCTATCTCATGGATAAACCTGTTAAATTTAAATTTCTTTCTTTTTCTCGCAATGAGAAATTGAAAAATTTAAAACAAAATCTTATTTTCAAATATATCAATTTAATTTTTTGTAAAGAAAAACAATTGTCGTTTACAAGGAAAAATAAAATTTGAAAGAATTGAAGAACAACCTCAGAATTTTACTCTTTAAAGTCAAATCTTTGAACAAGGAGATCCTTGTTAGTAATTAATTGTAAGCCCCTCAAAGAGATTTTAGAATGGATAAAATATCCAATACCAAATAAAAGGGACTTAATCAACAAATTTAAGTTTGTCGTTCTCTGAGTTTGACACAAAAAGTGAATTTTGACAAATCCAGATAAATAAGATTGATAAATATAAAATTATATGCAATCATTATAAGCGGGAAAATAATGCCATTTGATCTTAAATTTTCTTCAAGTAAATTTCAGAAAATAATGATTGAATTCTTAATTAATTGCATTCTTAGTAAACAATATCAGTTGAATTTCTTGATTGTTTACATTTTAAATATGACAAACAATACTAGAAATATTTTGAATTATTTACCAAGATAATAAAACAAAATATTTCAATTATCTTTGTAAAAAGAATTAAATTATTTAAATCCAAAATTAGATTTCCAAAATTTGAACTTTATTTCATTATTAAGGCAACTAATTAAATCATACAATTTACCTTATTAAATAAAAAATTTTGTCTTAATTAATTATGAATATGCAAAACATGTTTCGAGATTCCTTCCAAACAAAATTTTGCCAAGTAACAATCTATATTTAGCATTTTTGATTTGAATATTTAATTTATCCAGTGTATTAATAACCCCCTTACTTGTAATCTTTTGTAGAAAATTATACCAAGATTCTGCAATGGGGCAATTTGACAAACCTGACCTACTAGAATATAGAAACGTAGAGCCTAGATTACTCAACCAAAATCCTTTTAAAATCAAGAAACTCAATGGCAGGACAACTACATTTTGTTCAAAACTCTCATTCATTAATTATGGTCATGATAGCTTTGAAAATATAAAAATGACTGGATTAATGAATTAGAGAAAAAAAATTGAAGAAGTTGAATTAAGGCATAATTTCAGTACAATCTTAATTCAATGGTATGAGAAAAATGGAAAAATAAGTTTTTGGAAGGATAATGAAATCCGTTATGATAACATAAACATTTCAACTATGAACTTTTTAGGATAAGAAATTTTTAACAATTCTCAATAATCAAAGAATTTTTGGTACTAAAAAGAACTTTCTTTGGATTTCAAAAATGTTATAAGCATGCTGTGGGATCTTTAATAAAAGAAATCAATAACACTTTAAGAAATCATGTGAAGAATGGTTCAATAATAGAAGAGTCTTTGACTCAATAATTGACCCTTAAGGCCCAAATAAAAGAGGACTTTTCTACTCCTAACCAAGTCTAATCAACAATACTTGGGTCCATCATACCCGATTACAAATTAACCCTGGTCAAACAATTGACCCATTTTTAAATAATCAATCTTTTAAAACACTTGACCAACCAATTTATCAGAATCTCTTTCATATTAACCTTCATTTTCTCATCTGAAGGCCCCAGCACAAATTGCTAAAACTCATTTCATTCTCAAATTCCATTATGTCCCTAAACACAATAACAAAAGTCTCAGTTTCCATAGAGATATCTTCTTCGAAACAAAATTCATAAAAATTAGCCCAATCAAAAATTTTGAGGAAAGAATCATTTACCATTATTTCTCTATCATCGGGATCATAACTATGAAGTTTTGGAAATCCATCCTTCAATTTTCAAAATACTTTTAAATAAAAACAATAATTATTTTAACTATATTGATGCATGGCACGAGATTTTCTTGCATCAAGGTAGTGACTTTTCTCACTTTTGGTTTTTAAATTTTGATAACAATTTCAAAATTGATTTTCCAAATCCGTTCTCAAGATTGTGGTTCAGTCATGATCTTACCTTAGAACTTTTTGATTTACAATAATGTTCTAATTTATTTTCAAAGGTTTACGAGCCCTCACTAATTGAGGCCTCCTTTCTCCAAATACTTTGGTTTTCAAACAAATACAAAATACTTTGGATTTTGAAATGACACTACTTAGTTAAAAATGGAGTCCTCACCAAAGAATACTATGTCAAGTGGTGGGATAAATTGAATACTCAGAAAATTATTGAATCCATTAATTATTTTGAGTGTTCATCCCAATATGAGACTAGAAAATCTTTTTACCTAAGCTCCATCAAAAATTAATGAGCTAACTAACCTAGCCCTACAAATAAACTTATCAAGTTTGAATTCCTCCAAACCCAAATCAAAACCTGAGTCCGAAACCTCTTCAAAGGGTAAATCAAATGTCATCAAGCCTAAATCCAAATTGGAGAAAGAAATAATCTGAGAAATACTTCTCCTCTTGGAGAACAAAGATGAATCTGACTCTAAACTATTCATAGAGCCAAGTTACCAATCATCTAGAAAAGCTACTCCTCAGCAATTGAAGGACTCATTCAATAATATCAATCTCAGTGATAATAAATAAATTCAGTTCAATCAGTAAATGAATAGAAGAATTTGTCCTTGGCAAAATGCCAGTGTTTGAATAATCCAAATCAAACAATCAAGTAACTTTGAATACGTATCACAATGACACCTTAGCACAATGCAACGATCATAATGATCTTCAATGGCTTCTCCACATTCAAGGAATCCAATCCACAACAATAAGTCACAATGACTTTTTAACAACAGCAATCATGATAGACACGAAGATCAAGATAACAACTATCGAGGGAATCTTTATAATTTGTCATTTTCTGTAATTATTATACTAGTTGTCAAAGAATTAAGCAACTATTCATGATTTTTACTGTTCTTAGTCAAAAGTAGGCAAAAGTAGAAATATAAAATGTTTTTACTTTTGTAAAATAGAATAGTTTAGGTAAGTGATGGGTTTCTGGTGAACTCCATTTTCCTTGGCTATAAATAGGTAGCCCTCTCTCATTTGTTCCTTAGAACTCGTTTTCAACTCTTAAACTATTTGAGAGCAAAACTGGTTTTGTGAAATAAAGCTTTCTTCCTCCCTCTTTTGTAAATCTTTCTTCTTCTTTTTTCCTTCAACATTAATTAATGAGCAGGAGCACTAATTAATCGTTGTCAATAATTTCACTATTTGTGTAAGTTTTTAACCTTACACTTTAATACAGATTTACTATTTTCTTGAATTATTCTTGCATCCTAAAAACCTTCTCTATAATCTCTTTACTTCATACTCAATTATGCATCTCTTGGTAGCAATTATTCATGTAAGCAATTGAGCAACAATAATAACAGCAATCAGTCATAATAGGCGATGAACAGTTTAATTATGTAGAAATTGAAGTAGAAATAGTAATTATCCCAACCAGGTTTGGATTTGATACCAAAAGATGCGAAATCAAGTATAAATTAAAGATATTAGAGAGGGGGTATTAAGATGCAAAAACTAAGTACAAAAAGAAGAACTATATTAGGGTGTAAGATTAAAAACTTACACAAATAGTAAATTATTTACAATGATAAATTAGTGCTCCCTCTCACTAATTAATGTTGAAGGAAAAAAGAAGAAGAAATACTTACAGAAGAGGGAGAAAGAAAGCTTTTTTCTCAAAAACCAATTTTTCTCTTAAATAATTTAAGAGTTAAAAACGAGTTCTGAGGAACAAATGGGAGAGGGCTATCTATTTATAGTCAAGAAAAGTAGAGTTCACTAGGAACCCATCACTTACGTAAGCAATTCTATTCTACAAAAGTAAAAACATTTTACATTTCTACTTTTATCTACTTTTGACTAAGAATAGTAAAAGCATGAATATTTGTCTAATTATTTGACAAGTAGTGCAATTATTATAAAAGAAGATAAAATGTAAAGATTCCATAACAATCATTATCTCGGTCTTCGTGTCTTCATAATTGCTCTGCCATGATTGCTATTGTTAAAATGTTATTGAGACTGTTGCACATTGGATTCCTTGATATTTTCCATCTTGGATTCTTGTGCTTTCGTTGTTGATTTTGGAGAAATCATAATTATTGTTTGTAAAGGTCATTGTGACTAGTGCTATTAATAATTGCTTGTCTTGAAGATCATTATGGTTGTTACATTGTGTTGAGATGTCACCATAATATATCTTCAAATTTACCTTGATTCTTTGATTATGATTTTGTTCAAACATCGGCATTTCGCCAAGGGTGAATTCTTCGATTCATTCATTGACTGATCTGAATTTATTCATGATTATTGATATTGACATTATCAAATGGATCCTTCAATTTCTGAAGAGTAACCTTTCTGGAGATTAGTAACCTTGACTCTTTGGATGATTCAGAGTCAGATTGGTACTGACCTGTATTTTTTGAATTAATTTTTTCTCCAATTTGGATTTTGGCTTCGTGGCCTTTGATTTACCCTTTGAAGAGGGTTCTGATTTGGTTATGGATCTAGATTTGGATGGATTTGGACTAGATGGTTTGATTTGTTAATCTAGGTGAATGGGCTCATTAATTTTTAATGGAGCTTGGATAAAAGGATTTGCTAGTCTCATAACGGGATGAATATTTGTAAATTCATAATTGATGGACGTAATTATTTTTTGGGTATTCAACTTATCTCACCATTTAACATAATACTCTCTGGTGAGGATTCCATTTTCAACCTAGTATTATCATTTCAAAATCCAAGGTATTTTGTATTTTATTGAAAAATAAAGTATTTGGAGAAACGAAACTTCAATTGGTGAGAGCTTGTAAATCTTTAAAAACAAGTTGAAACATTGTTGTAAATTTATTGAAAAAAGTTATAAGGTAAGACCATGAATAGATCACCATTTTAAGAAGCAATTTGGAAAATCAATTTTGGAATTGTTATCAAATTTTAAAAACCAAAAGTGAGAAAAATCAATATTCTGATGAAAGAAAATCTTGTGTCAAGCATCAATATAATCAAAATAATTATATTATTTTTTATTCAAAAGTACTTTGAAACTTGAAGGATTAATTTTTCCTTCTCCATAGTTATGATCGTGAGAATAGAGAAAGAATGGTAAATGATTCTTTCTTCATAATTTATGATTGAGCTAATTTTTATGGATTCTATTTATTATGGATTCTTTTTATTAAGGAATCCAAAGCACAAGAATCCAAGATGGCAAATATCAAGGAATCCAATGTGCAACAGTCTCAATAATATTTTAACAACAATCATGGCAGAGCAATTATGAAACCATGAAGACCGAGATAATGATTATCATGGAATCTTTACATTTTGTCTTCTTCTGTAATAATTGTACTACTTGTCAAATAATTAGGCAAATATTCATGTTTTTACTATTCTTAGTCAAAAGTAGACAAAAGTATAAATGTAAAATGTTTTGACTTTTGTAGAATATAATAGTTCAGGTAAGAGATGGGTTCATGGTGAACTCCAATTACAAGTAAGGGGTTATTAATACATTGGATAAATTAAATATTAAAATTTAAATTGCTAAAGATATATTGTTACCTGACAAAATTTTGTTTAGAAGGAATCTCGAAACATGTTTTGCAGATTCATAGTTAATTAAGACAATTTTTTTATTTAATAAGGTAAATTGTATGATTAGATTAGTTGCCTCAATAATGAAATAAATTTCATATTCTGAAAATCTAATTTTGGATTGAAATAATTTGATTCTTTTTACAAACCTAACTAAAATATTATGTTTTAATATCTTGGCAAATAATTCAAAATATTTTCAGTATTGTTTGTCATATTTAAAGGAAATATTATCAATGTAAACAATCAAGAAATTCAACCGGTATTGTTTACTAAGAATGCAGTTAATTAAGAATTCAATCATTATAAATTTACTTGAAGAAAATTTAAGATCAAATAGCATTATTTTCTATTTATAATGATCGCATATAATTTTATATTTATCAATCTTATTTATCTGGACTTTCCAAAATCCACTTTTTGTGTCAAATTCAGAGAACACAACAGTATCTCTAAATTTGTTGATTAAGTCTCTTTTATTTGGTATTGGATATTTTATCCATTCCAAAATCTCTTTGAGGGGCTTACAATTAATTACTAAACAAGGCTCTCATTGTTCAAAGATTTGATTTTGAAGAGCAGAATTCTGAGGTTGTTCTTCAATTCTTCCAAATTTATTTTTTTCCTTGTAAACCACAATTGTTTTTCTTTGCAAGAAATTAAATTGATAGATTCGAAAACATGATTTTATTTTAAAGTTTTCAATTTCTCATTGCGAGGAAAAGAAAGATATTTGAATTTAACAGGTTTATCCATAGGATAAGTAATTATCTCATCATACTCTGTTGTAGATACAACAAAAAAATGAATGTTAAACCTAAAATAATTTTATTAGTCATATTTTTTGTTGAGACAAATGATACACTGCCTTGGTTAATATGAATTTTGAGTATTTCATAATTGATATGCATCTGAGTACCATTGGCAGAAGAAAAAGATTCTTTCATCTTCTTGAAGTACTTCGAAGGAACTAGTCCTTCTTGCATATAATTCAAATCTACTCCTGAATCAACAAGAGTCATTGTTGTGAAATCAAAATCTTGAATAATTAATTTGACCATTATGTGTCATTTCTTGATTTTGATGTGATTAAATATTTGGATGAAGTTATCATCATCTTGATTGTTGATAATAGGTTCTTTAACTTTATTATCAGAAATCAGGAATCTATTAAGTTCTCCTAGTTCATTAGACTCTATTGACTCTATAATTCTCATAATATTCTATTGACTCTATAATTCTAAACAATTCTTGTTTATCTTCATTAGAGACTTTCAATTGATTAATTTTATTTTTGACTTAACAAGTATTTGTGAAATGACCATTCTGGCCATATTTAAAACACTTAAACTTCTTGAAAAAAAATTATTGAATTTTATTCTAGAATAATTTTTATTCTTAGATAAACGTTTGTCAAAATTTCTATTTTTGGAGAAGTATTGGTTAAAATTTTGTGGTATTGTCTCCTATGAGGCTTATGATTCCTTCTAAGACTTAAATGAGACTTTTTCCCATTTCTCTGGGAATGAGTAATAGTGGATAAACCATACTGCTCACAAAAATTACCTAATTTATATTTTATAATTTTATTTTCTTTTTAATTTGTTTATTGATTTTTATGTCAATACACATTTTTAGACTTTCCTTATGTATCATTGTACCGTAGGTGAGACTATTATAGTTTATATTATCTAGGGTATTATTAAAGACTATTCTAATTTTATGTGTGAACAAATTGGATAATTTATTAATAAATTTTTCTTTCAAAAAGGGTTTATTACTATCATCTCTTGTCATTACTCTGGATAAAAATATATTTTTATCCAGTAGAAATTACTTAGTGTTGGACACCTAAGATTAGTGAATTGATCATGGATACACGAAATAATATTACTTGGCTTTCCAATGAATTGTTTAATTATTGTGTAGAGAAGTGTATTAATAGTATCAGGTATTGTTTCCTGATCTTCTCTAATAATTGGGGTTCCTTCAGCATCAATCTTCACTACTGAAAGGATGGTATTTTTAGATTCTTTTGTGAGATATTTTTCCCACTAGGAATTAAGTATTCTTGTGAATCCCACTTTGATATTTTTCTTCTAAATATCCTCGATATAATCAAGGAAAAATATATCAAATTTGTATTTTTGCATGATGCCTTCCATTCAACAAGTATGACTTTTCTTTGATCCATATTATATGAATCTCTCAACCTATTAAGTCCATATTTGCCAAAATGGTGTATGTTTAAAAACATCGTTTGTCTTACTAAAAAATATGACTGATAAAATTATTTTAGATTTACCATTCATTTATCTGTTGTATCATTTTCCCATAGAGTATGATGGGATAATTACTTATCTATTGGATAAACCTGTAAAAGTCAATTTTTTTTCTTTTTCTTACAATCAGAAATTGAAGACTTTGAAACAAAATTCTATTTTTAAATCCATAAACTTAATTTCTTGTAAGAGAAAACAATTATTTTTGTACAGACAAAATTAAAGAACATGCTTTTCAAAATGAAGCTAAAATCATTGAACGAGGAGTTCAATGCTGATGCATCCTCATTTAGTAATTTATCACAAGCCCGTTAACGATGTTTTGGAATAGATAAAATATTCAATATCAAACAGAAGAGATTTAATCAACACACTTAGAAATGTTGATGCATCCTCTAAGTTTAGCATAAAATCTGAATGTTGTCAAATCTAGATAAATAAGACTGACAAATACAAGATTATATTTGATCATTATAAATGAAAAATAATGTCATTTGATCTTAGATTTTCTTCAAGTAAATTTCAGAATATAATGATTAAACTCTTTAATCAATTTACTGATTTATCGATTAATTGCATTCTTATTAGACAATATCGGTTGCATTTCTTGATTTTTTGCATTAGCCAATATGTTAAATACTAAAAATACTTTAAATTATTTGTCAAAATAATAAAATAAAATAATTTAATTATCTCTACAAAATTAAGAATAGATTTCTAGAATTTGAAATTTATTATTTCATTATTAAAATTGATCAAATCATGCAATTTGTTTTGATTAATAAATCTACAAAACATGTTTTGAAATTAATTGTAAATAATATTTACCAGGTAATAACTCATTCTTAGTAATTATGATTTTAATATTTATTTATCTAATATATTAAAGATTTAATGTCTGACTCTCTTACTTGTAATATTTTGTAGGGAATCATTCCAGTATTTTTCAATGGAGGAATTTGACCTCCTAGAATATGGAAAGGTAGGGTCTAAAATACTTAATCAAAAAATTTCAAAATCAATAAGCTCAATGACAGGGCAGCCGCCTTTTGTTCAAAATCCTCATTCATTGATTATGGTCAGAATAGATTTGAATATCTAAGAAATGACTGGATTAATGAATTGGAAATTTTTTTTAGAGATGTTAGGTTGAAGCATGACTTCAATGCAACATTAATTCAATGCTATGAAAATGGTGGAAAATAAGTTTTCACAAATATAAAAGAAATATGTTATGATAACAGAAAAATTCTAACTGTGAACCTTTACGGACAAGCAATATTTAAATTTGAATTTTCAAATAAATCAATCAAAGAATTTTTTTATACTGGAATGAACTTTCTTCATCATGTCTGACGGATTTTAAAAATGTCGTAGGCATGCTGTGGGATCCTTAATAAAAGAAATCAATAACACTTTAAGAAATCTTGTGAAGAATGGTTCAAAAATAGAAGAGTCTTTGACTCAACAATTGGCCCTTAAGACCCAAATCAAATAGAAGTTTTCTACTTCTAACCAAGCCCAATCAATAATACTTGGATCCATTAGACCCGATTACCAATTAACAACCATGGTCAAACAATTTGACCCCATTTCAAATACTCAATCTTTTAATGCTCAATCACTCGACCAACCAATTTATCATAATCTCTTTCATATTAAGCCTTCGTTTTCTCATAGGATCCAGCACAAATTGCTAAAGCCCATTTCATTCCCAAATTACATTATTTCCCTAGACAGAATAACAAAAATCTCAGTTTCTACAGAGATATTCTCTTAAAAACAAAATCAATTAAAAATTAGCCCAATCAAAAATTCTGAGGAAAGAATCATTTACCATTTTTTCTCTATCTTCAGGATCATAACTATAAAGGTTTAGAAAATTCATCCTTCAAGTTTCAAAATACTTTTAAATAAAAGCAATAATTTATTTAACTATATTGATACGTGGCACGAGATTTTCTTGCCTCAAGGTAGTGACCTTTCTCATTTTTAATTTTAAATTTGATAACAATTTCAAATTGATTTTCTAAATTGGCTCTCAAAATAGTGGTTCAGTCATGCTCTTGTCTTAGAACTTTTTTCAATTGATTTACAACAATGTTCCAATTTATTTTCAAAAGTTTACAAGCCTTCACCAATTAAGGCCTCATTTGCCAAAATACTTTGAATTTCAAACAAATACAAAATACTTTGGATTTTGAAATGGCAATACTTGATTAAAAATGGAGTCTTCACCAAAGAATACTATGTCAAGTGATGGGATAAATTGAATACCTAAAAAGTTATTGCGCGAGTGCTCATCCCAATATGGACTAGCAAATCTTTTTACCCAAGCTTCATTAAAAGTTAATGAGCCAATTAACCTAGCTCCACAAGTAAACTTATCAAGTTTGAATTCCTCCAAACCCAAATCAAAACCTGAGTCTAAAACCTCTTCAAAGGATAAATCAAAAGTCATCAAGCCTAAATCCAATTGGAAAAAGAATTAATCCAAGAAATGCTTCTCCTCTTCGCGAACAAAGACGAATCTAACTCTAAACCATTCATAGAGTCAAGTTACCAATCATCCAGAAAAATTACTCCTCAGCAATTGAAGGACCCATTCAATAATATCAATCTCAGTGATAATAACAAACTCAAATCAATCAGTAAATGAATAGAAGAATTTGTTCTTGGCAAAATGCCAATGTTTTATATATATACATATATGTGTGTGCGCGCGCGTGCATGTGTGTGTGAGAATTTTAGATATGATTATATATTAGACTACACCCAAACATGTTATAAGCATTCATAAAAAGTATGTCTTAAATATTGTACATAACATATATATATATATTACACCAGCACACATTTTTATATATACTAATTAAAAATATGTGTTATATATTATATTTAACTTATACATATATGTACATACATAGATATGTGTATGTGTACCCATACGTATGTGTATGTGTACCCATACGTATGTGTATGTGTACCCATACGTATGTATGTGTATGTGTACATACGTATGTGTATGTGTATGTATACGTGTGTATGTGTATGTATACGTATGTATGTGTATGTATACGTGTGTATGTGTATGTATACGTGTGTATGTGTATGTATACATGTGTAAGTGTATGTATACATGTGTAAGTGTATGTATACATGTGTAAGTGTATGTATATATGTGTAAGTGTATGTATATATGTGTACACACACATATGTATGTACACACATATGTATGTGTAAGTGTATGTATATATGTGTACATACACATATGTATGTACACACATATGTATGTACACACATATGTATGTACACACATATGTATGTACACACATATGAATGTATACATATAGGCGTGCGTGTGCGCGCGCGCGCGTGTAGGTGTGCGTGTGTAGGTGTGCGTGTGTAGGTGTGCGTGTGTCTATACGTGTGCATGCGTGTGTCTATACGTGTGCGTGCGTGTGTGTGTGCGCGCGTGTGTAGGTGTGCGTGTGTCTATACGTGTGCGTGCGTGTGTCTATACGTGTGCGTGCGTGTGTCTATACATGTGCGTGCGTGTGTCTATACGTGTGCGTACGTGTGTATATATACACATACACAAGATAATAGAAATAGCGAAACAAATTGGCCGATCATCTACTCACCCAAAATAATTTACATAATCAGAAAACATATATATATAT